>CM057345.1:470138017-470738017 GCA_030015575.1 Agapanthus africanus | reverse complement strand
AGAATTTTCTGGAGATTTTCATGGACGATTTCTCTATATTCGGAGATTCTTTTGATGACTGCCTATCTCATCTTGACGCAGTTCTTACTCATTGTAAAGATAAGAACTTAACCTTGAATTAGGAAAAATGCCATTTCATGGTCCAAGAGGGAATTGTGCTTGGACATGTCATTTCATGGAAAGGCATTGAGGTTGACAGAGCTAAAATAGATGTCATTCATAACCTTCCTCATCCTAAATGCGTCAAAGATATACAATCTTTTCTTGGCCATGCAGGCTTTTATCGGAGATTCATTAAGGATTTTAGCAAAATTGCTAGACCTTTAACTCTTCTCTTGGCCAAAGACACAACCTTTCAGTTTGACTCGGATTGTGAGGCTGCATTTGACTCACTTAAGAATTCCCTCACTACAGCTCCCGTTCTATCTTCTCCTGATTGGAACCACCCGTTCGAGCTAATGTGTGATGCATCAGATTTTGCTGTTGGTGCAGTCTTAGGACAACACATTGATAAGATGCCACATGTGATTTATTATGCAAGTAAGATCCTGAATGATGCTCAAATTAATTATACAACCACCGAAAAAAAACTTTTGGCAGTTGTATTTGCATTACAAAAATTCAGGCCTTACTTGATTGGCTCACCAATTGTTGTGTACACTGACTCTCCGTCTTAAAACATCTTTTATCGAAGAAATATGCTAAAAGTAGGTTAATACGTTGGATCCTTCTATTACAAGAATTTGATCTCGTCATTCGAGATAAGAAAGGATGTGAAAACATAGTAGCCGACCATCTTTCACGCATCTCTTCTTCACCTGTGACCATGCCAATTAATGACTCTTTTCCGGACGAACAACTCTTGAATGTATCCACCGAACCTTGGTTCGGGGATATTGTGAATTATCTTGCAATATGACTTATTCCCCGCGAATGGTTGAAACAGGACAAACATCGATTTCTAACCTAAGTAAAACACTTTTACTGGGATGAACCCTATTTGTTTAAGTATTGTCCTGACCAGATCATTCGCAGATGTGTCCCCAATGATGAATTCAAGAGCGTTCTATCTTTCTGTTATGATCAGGTATGTGGAGATCACTTTGGTCCTCGGAAGATGGCGGAGAAGGTTTTGCAATGCGGTTTTTACTGGCCGACATTATTCAAAGATACATTTGATCATTGCAAAATATGTCCACAGTGTCAACACACGGATAGGATTTCTCGGAGAAATGAGATTCCACTTCAACCGATCTTGGTGGTTGAAATTTTCGACATTTGGGGTATTGATTTTATGGGTCCTTTTCCCAACTCTTTTGGGAATTTGTACATATTGCTTGCGGTTAATTACGTCTCGAAATGGGTGGAAGCTATTCCTTGTCGCACTAATGACAACAAGGTTGTCATTAAGTTCCTTAAAGAAAATATCTTTTCGCGATTTGGACACCCTCACGCTATCATTAGCGATAATGGGATGCATTTCTGTAATCGGTCTTTCGAGACTTTGATGCGGAAATATGCAATCAACCACAAACTTTCCACATCCTATCATCCCCAAACGAGCGGGCAAGCTGAAATTTCCAACAGGCAAATCAAACAAATTTTGGAGAAAACAGTTTCTAAAAACCGGAAAGATTGGTCAACCAAATTTACGGATGCTCTTTGGCCATTTCGTACTGCATATAAAACTGATCTAGGTATGTCTCCTTATCGTCTAGTGTTTGGTAAGGCTTGCCACCTTCCGGTCGAGATTGAACACAAAGCAATATGGGCCATTAAAGAACTGAACTTTGACTTAAATCAAGCCTGCAGCTTTCGGAAGTTACAATTAAACGAGCTAAGCGAACTCCGCAATGAAGCTTACGATAATGCTGTGATAGTAAAGAATCGGACTAAGGTATTTCACAATAAAAACATTTTGAGAAAAACTTTTACAATAAGTCAACAAGTCCTTCTGTTGTGCGGTATGTATACCCACACGGGGCAGTTGAGGTTGAAAATGTTGAAAACGGTACAATTTTCAAAATGAATGGGCATAAATTAAAACTGTATTTTTTCACTGACCCCTCGGAGGAGCTTCTGTTTTTACAGGAGCCACTTTATAATGACTGATTTTCCTCCACCTCACCTTCATGTCTTGGTAATATTGTCTCATCTTTTAGAATGGAGGTGGGTGAACTTGTACATACATATAAAAAAAATATAAAAATAATAAAAATAAATAAATAAAAAAGTGTACATAAATAAAGAATAAGTTTGGGGGAGATTCTCACAATCATATTTCATGTCCCCTGTTAATAAATTTTTCCTCCCAAGTTTACAAGTTTCTGAGATTTAACGGATGGCAACAGTGAGGACACTGTTGTAAACAAGTTTGGGGGAGGTTTGTGCTTATTTATGCATCACTTTGCATCGCATAAGCACAAAACATATAATAAAAAAATGTGTGCATAAATAAGATAATAAAAGATTAGAAAGTGAAAAATTACATTTAAAAGATTGGAAAAATTTAAGAAAACTAAGAAAATTAGAAGTTTTCTTAAACGAAACTAGTAATATGTAGTTATGAGTTGTTGTCCCAAGGGTTAGTAAGATGAAACAAGTCACCAATCCGAGGATAAAAATAAGTCTGAAAAATAGTTTCTATTCTGGAAGCCAAGCATTTGAATGTTGATATCCTACTATACGCACTAACACACGTTTTGAAACTCGGGATAGTAGAGGATACCTTGAAATGCTCTTGTCTAAAAGCCAAAACATGAAGGAAATTATAAATGAAGAAAATATATAAAATGGTGAAGAAAAATGAAAACTGGTTTTGTAATCACCAAGGCAGCATAAAAAAATATAGCGAGGGCGCTTCATCACCTAATGCCTTAGACCAACTGGTTTGGCAGTCACTGCTAAGCCTTAGGTGTTGCAAGACGAGAAAATTACTAATTACGCTTAATCATGCAAGCACATGAGTAATCGGTCGGTTAGTACCTCAAGAAGTATTAACGGTCACATGAAAAATGAATGAGCAATTCCATCTAAAATATTCACCGATTAAAAAGTACTGAGGTAGATGGACAAAAGTATGATAGCTTGAATTGAATTCTCCGAATGTAGGGATGTTCTTTACACACACGTAGGGGTATATGATCAGTGTTTGGAAGAAAGGTAGGAATGAAAAATAAAGACGATATTTTATTGAGGGATGATGTGATTTCTAACATCTTTTCATGACTATTAAGATAGGGCTCATGACAACCGAAAAGCTACTATAATTGGAAACTCTAATTTTCAAAGTCTTTCTTTTACAATTCTTATATTTACATGTAACTTTCACAGTCTTCCTTTTATTATAGGATTTTGTGGGTGCAATCCGCTGAAAACCCTCAGGAGACAACACTCCTCCTACAAGGGAAACGTAGAGGTTTAAAGGCTTGTTGCACGTACTCAGTACAATCGTGCTTGCTTATGAAAGTGTGCTAGTTAGTTTTTTCTTTTTTTATATTTTCTTCTTCTCTTGAATAAAAGATGTTTGCTCGAGACGATCAAAATTAAGTTTGGGGGAATTTGTTCAGTTGAAAATATTGCAATCTGTAACACATCAATTTTCTCATTATTATAATCATCTAAGGATAGTTGATATAAATATAACATATGTTACCAGTTTGTCTGAAAAATACTAATTAACCAGTGTTATATATATATTTAACATTCTTTAAGGGAAATTGTGTATTTATTATTTCATGCATGATATTATATATCTCGACAATCTTCAGTGAGATTTTGTGCAGAAAATTATTCAGGTCAAAGAACTAGAATCGCAAAATTTGCCGATAAAACGCAGCAAGTCAAAGAAATAAAATCTGGTAGAGATTCAGAAAGGATAATAAGATTCCAGATGTCACATAAAGACCCTAAAGCCAAAACCAAACAACCCCAGAAAAATGATGCAGAGATCTCCTCAAACGGCAGCGGAACCGTGGCCGATCCAGACCGATCCGCCGCGGATCCACGGCCGAGTTGGCTCATCCACGGTCCGAACTTCTCCAGAGACTTCCTCGTAACTGTCAAGCTTCTTCAAGACGCTTCGAACTTTCTAGCTTTCTCCAGAAGCTTCCTTACAACAGCCAAGCTTCTCATGCAAGCTTCATAACAACCTAGCTTCTAGTGAAAGATAAACCTAGCTTCTAATAGAAGATTGTGGGAACTATAAAAGGAGACCTATGGTTACATTTCAAAGAGTGTTCAATAATTTCACATTTTTACACACAAGTTGAGTGACACAACTTGTGATCCAAATCCAAATCCAATCAAAATCAAGGTCCATTGAGAGCAAAATCAAGCGACAATCGAAGAGCCTTTATCGCAACGCTGATTGTCATCAAGAGCAAGAGATCCGCATCCGATCCATAACTCACGGCGATCGATCCACGCAAAGATCGACGACAAATTCCCTTTTAAAGGAGCGATCGAGAGCTAATCTTGTAAACGCGAATTGAGAGGTGTAATTTAAAGGAGATTTAATAAAGGTGAATTGTAATTCTCGCTTTCTTTACATTCTTGCATTATGAAATTTCTAGTTCTTGATTCTTTTATTTTCATGATGCGTGAGTGAAATCTCCGCTTGTAAAGGAATCGAGAGAATTGGTAGATCTAATGATGATGAAATCCTAAACTAATCTTAAGTCTTATGAGAATTGTGAACTTTAGGAAAAAGAATCATCGATGACCTAATTTGGAGCGAGATCACGTTCTTGATTATTTCGTTGCAAATTAGGCATCAAATGATTAATGATTTTCTTTTCTAGAGGCTAGAATGGAATGATGATCAATGAAAAGACAAGGGATAATGAAGAAGAAACTCTAGTTTCTTCAAAAGATCCCTAATCTTCGTTGATCATGATCGATCTAGTTACAATTCATCAATAGATTAGATTCCTAATTATTAGTATTCATCGTTGCTACTAATTCGATCGATTCCTACAAGCTATTCTACAAATTCTTGATAACTAAATTGATATTGGATACTTTCATGAATTCTTGATTCTTGGTATTTTTCTTGATATTTCTTGAAATTAAATCTCATAAATCTTGAATCATCTTCTTGAATTTTCTTTTATATTTCATTTCGACTCAACTAAAGCATGAACGAATAAGTACTCGCGTCTTAGTGGATGATCCGTTCTCATTAAAGAAACTACTTCGACACCGTTATTGATTGCGGTATAAACCCGTATCCAGCATCGACACGTAAATACTCATCTCTCAGACGCCGTCACCAGAATTAGCCCTCATATCCATACATCTCACGGAACCTGAGTGTCCAACATCGACACTCGCAATCCACGAAACCTGAGTGTCCAACCTCGACACTCGCAATCCACATATCCATACATCTCACGGAACCTGAGTGTCCAACATCGACACTCGCAATCCACGGAACCTGAGTGTCCAACCCTGACACTCGCAATCCACATATCCATATCAGGTTTCCAACCCAAGTCTCAGAACCGAGAAAAACTCATGGTGGACACATCGAAATATCATATTAAGAGAAACCTGGTTTTCAAAACAATGCATACTTTCTTGAAATATCCCCACGGTTCTCAAATCCATAAATCACATGAAATCCGTATCTCAATGCGTAAATCCATGAAACATAATATATGCAACATAGAACAGTAATATGAGCATATAAAGGGAAAACCGATATTTAAATGCATCAAGTTATTAAATATATCATGTGGTTCCCAATTTATCCAAAATCCATCGCAACATCATATGAAGCTGAACATGTAGCTATAGTAAGATATATCATGGCATGATATAGCAATTCTACTGTGTAGTGACATAGCAATTATCGATGATAGAGGTGTGTGAGCCGGCCAATATGTGTAAGTGTAACATACGCATCATCGATAATGGTGTAGGTGTACTAGCACAGATATATATATACAATGCAATGAGAATGATATGAACGTAGCATAAAGTACATCGTCAGCTAAATGCTATAAAGTATATGTGTCTACAATATATCTGAATCGGTGAGTCTATCAATCGGCATCCATCCTCACAACATCACGTACGGTATAATCTATCATACGGCATATTACTCAAGATTCACAACATTATATAAGTCTACATACCTATATCCCAGGTCACATCTGTATCAATCTCATTTCGTGGACTGACAAAGGTATCAACCATCTCATATCTACTCGCATCCATATAACTACATATCACACTAAGTCATCATATCACATCGTATACCGTTCTCTTCAATTCGTACCTATCATGTTTCACTTCTCATTTCATATTCTCATATGTCACTATGTTCATTAGTGTCAACTTCTATCATATTATCGTTATTAAATCCTATAATCATGTCCGTCGCATATCATTTATCAGGATATAATAGTCAAATGATCTTCCATATCAATGTTTGCGGAGGTGCTATATGCCATCCACCTGACTTCCCCCGTAGATATAAATCTACTCACCTGCTAAACTTGTAACATTTCAGAAAAATAAAATATTATTTTTGGGAATTTTTATAATTAAATAATAAATATTGTGAATATTTTAATAATGTGGTATAATATAATACCGATAAATTGGGGAAAATTTGGAAAATTACAAAAATTACTGAAATGAGGGTGCTTTATTGAATTTAAGTAAATTATGAAATTTTATGATTTATTATACAATATTTTAATGCTAATCGCGGTTAAATATCGCTAATCGCACATTAAGCTTATTTTGTGCAAAACATGCACCATATCATTTTTACACTTGTGTTACATTTTCCTACATGGCTTTCTCTTCATTTTCCTTCATGGTTTTGGTTTTATGCGACAAGAGAAAAGAAAAAGAAAAGAAAAGAAAATAATAGAATATAGAAGCATGGGCAAGAGAGAGAGGGGGTGAGGGGTCAAACCTTGGACTAAGGCTCCCATTCCTTCTACATTCCTTCATCATTTTCCTTCCCTCATTCCCTCATGGCTGCTGCTCTCTTCCCTCCACCACCTCAACTCCTCACAATTCCATCACCTTAAAACTTCATCTTAATTTCAATAAAAATGTGCACAAGCTCACAAGCTACACTTTTGACCAAGAAAGCAAGGATTTTAGACACTTGGGGCAACTCAAGAAAATTCTTGAGTTGCCAAAGGAGGTAATTTATCCATCATTAGTATAGTTTTCCCATTTGCTTTGCATCCATGTTAACTTAGAATCGATATTGTGCGGTTTAGCGAACTTTGAAAATTCCAAGTTAGGGATTAGGGTTTGAATTGATTCCAAAGGTGCAATTGAGGTGTAACTAGGGACTACAACCCCTGTTATGATGATATAGTGGACTGAACCTGAGACTTAAACCCCGGAATACGAACTTAGAAACCCGATATCGTAGAATTGTGGATTCTGTGAGGGTATATTGACATCTGCTATCACCCGGGGAGTCTAAAATTTATTTAGCAAAGACAATGATACATGCAGGCAACCTAGGACCCCACCCCTACTGAAACCCTAGCCCCTAAGCCCTCACCATGGCCACAGAAATAATCCTTCTGGCCGCAATTTGCGGCCAGGCCTGGGGCATTTTGGCTCGTGTTTGTTTCATGGCTCCAGTATCTGTAATATAGACCTTCCACATATGCAAAATTGGATGATTTGACCTAGGGTAAAATCTGGGACTAAATTCATGAGTTGCTATTTTGATTCGGGATTATATTTTTCGTATTTTGGATTCTGGATTTTAGTAATTATGTTTTAACTCAAATACTTGACGTTTGTACGACGATATCGAGGGTTGTTTGGTGGTTTTGAAGGCGTAATCCGTAGGTTCTAACCTATAGGCTTTTAGCGTGTCGTTTTGGTTTTGAATTGGGTTTTAATGCGGCACGATACGTTATGATGTGTAGGTACCCCCACGAGGTCTTCGAGACGACAAGCAAGTGTGTGGCGACATCGGCAACGGCAAGCGAAGAGCAAGGTGAGTAGATTATATCTACGGGGGAAGTCGGGAGGATGGCGTATATCACCCCCGCAGTTCGTAGTATAGTGTATGGTATATATACATTATATGGATATATTTATATGTTATTGTGAGGTTATGATTATCTAGATAGACTTTGGGAGTCATGGATAATTTTAGTATCATTGGATGATGGTGTCGTTAGTTAGTTTAGCCGCGAACCTTAGAATAAGGTTTACACCCACACGCACACACACATGTTTACATTGTTTTACTTGTGCGTTATAAGGATATGTATATATATATATACACACATGGGTATGGGACTATGTATATATATATATATATGTATATATATATATACATGGATGATGAGGATTGTTTATGGTACTTGGAGATGAGTCGATGAGATTGGGCATCATGCCATGAGATCGGTGAAATGTTTTGATTCTTATTATGAGATACGACATGAGATTATAGAGGGCCTTTAGGCGTGTGTTTTCATTCCACGTGTACATATGCAGATGGTATCAGTTTGTACTATACTTAGATCAGTACCCCCAGTTCATGAGATATGATGATAAGGATACCAAATAAATGGTGAGATAAATGTGATATTTGACCCGTACCTAGATTTGAGATAGCGTACGACGGATTTACGTACGAGCTTTATATTGATGATAGATCCACACTCTTGACTCGAGAATGTCATGTTATATATTGTATCGTATATGATACTATAGAGGCGGGATCACTGACTATAATATTTATATGTATTGACTCAGATTTAGGTGGTTTCCTTACCTTTCGATTAGTCCTGTAGTTTACTTATAGATGTTAGACTAGACTCGAGTCATACTTATTTCAAAACTAACAAATCGTGAATATTTTAAAGACAGACCAAGGGATTCTACGGATATTTTCAAAAGACGCTTCTTTTCTTAAAAACACCGTAGCCCTATATTTTTCTAAACACCACGATTCGTGTTATTTCAAATGGCAAAACTATATGATATATATATATATATATATATATTGATGTAGATTCTTCACTGTTGCGTTTATTATTCAATTTCCACATATTCTTGCTATTCGCATCGCATTGCATGTTTAAATGTGTTTATTGTTATATTAAACCCATGATGTCAGGACACCAGTACCATTATCGATGATGTGTATGTTCCACGTACACCTGCTTGCCGGCTCACACACTTCATCATCGATAATTTCCATGTCACTACACAGTAGGATTGTTGCATCAGGATATGACTCCTTGTATGACATACTGACACACATGCATATTGTACACTCATACTTATGTATATACCTACTTGTACATCCATATTGGCGCACAGGCACATTGTACACTCATACTTGCATATATACCTACTTGTACATCCATATTGGCGCACATGCATATTGTACACTCATACTTACGTATATACATACTTGTACATCCATATTGGCGCACATGCAAATTGTACACTCATACTTGCGTATATACCTACTTGTACATCCATATTGGCGCACAGGCACATTGTACACTCATACTTGCATATATACCTACTTGTACATCTATATTGGCGCACAGGCATATTATACACTCATACTTGCGTATATACCTACTTGTACATCCATATTGGCGCACAGACATATTGTACACTCATACTTGCGTACATACATATTGTACACTCATACTTGCATACACACATATTGTACACCCATACTTGCATACATACGTATTTGCACATACATAGATGATTCTGGCTTGATTTTGGAGATTTGGGAACCGCAAGATATATTTTTAAACTGGATTCATTTAAAGGAGCGGTTTTCCCTTGATGTGTGCATATTACTATTCCATGTTGCATGATATACGGATATGCTTACGTTCATACATCATGATTTACGCTTTTACGCATTGAGATATGCTGTTTTCATGAGATTTCTGGATTTGAGAACCGTGGTGATTTCAAAAGAAAGCATGTACTGTTTTAAAAACCCGGTTTCTCTTGATATGATATTTCAGTGCGTCCACCATGTGTTTTCTCGGTTCGGAGAGTGACATGCGAAACACGATTCGAGAAGGCGGATGATTCCGTTTGCGGGTACATGGTGGACCCGGTATGGTACCCCGGGGCGAGAGAGAGATTTTGTATGGACGATGATGAGCCTGGCAGAGGGACCACTACTTACCGGTGATAGTATTTGGGCTCGGCGGATATCCAGAGGATACCGACCGGAGTCGAGAGACGATATGGGCCGATCCGGACTGACGGAGCCCGTGGGCCGATCCGGACTGACGGAGCCCGATATATGAGGATTTACATGCCGATGCTGGGCATAGGTTTCATGATGTTTTCGAGTGTCGATGCTAGATACTCAGGTTCCATGATTTTGATGTGTCGCGAGGGACACACGTTGATTTATATCCTCATACTTTCATGCATATGCTTTATGATATTTACATGCATGATGTTTTGTGTCATTGGTTGACCCGCGGACGAAATCCATAGGCATACAGGCATTGATTACATAGTTGGATGATATCCACAAACTTATAGACTTCATGATATAGTTGACACTGATTCATGTTGATTACATTGACCATACCTCATATTTGTGCTATGTTGCTACCTGAGGCACTGACACGAGCACTTGGTATTACACTTATGTATAGATGTTTACTCTTGCCACCTTATCATGCTTCAGACTTTATCATATAGAGGATATCTATTTCTGATCGTTTGACCTAGGATTGAGTCATACATACAATTTCTGCTCTGTGATGTTTTCTACTCACAAGTTGGCAACTTACCCCCGTTGTGCCATATTTTCTTGCAGGTTTTGCCATACAGGTTCGTTGCGGCTTTGCTGGCACACTTCCCTTTTTCGGGTAATTGCTTTGGTAGGTGGGTTCACTCGCATCGTGACCACCATTGTACATATTTATTTTCATTTGTATCTAGTAAAATTCCATCAACCAGACATGTATAATTATTAGACTTAGAAAACCAGTTGTTTATTCTTTCGACCTTAGAGTCGCGCGTTGTATTATTATGATTTTCTTGATATTTGAGTTCCTTTGGAGTTTTGATCCTCGCCCTTCGGCGTTGTATATTATATTTCTTGCGTGGTTGTGACCACCGATTGACGAAGAGCTAGATCCCGTTTGGGGATGACTTTATTCATATTATTCATGTTGTACCCCGTTCGGGGCTCGTATTTACAAAGGAAACTCTGCCGAAATTTTCAGAAATGACTTAATGTTTTGAAAACGCGTAATTCGGCTTATGCTATTAAAACCACTTGCTTTTAAACAAGTTTTCCTTTATTTATTATTTAAAATGGTTTTAGATTTTTGGGCTTTTGGCTTACTTGAATTAGATGGGGTCCTATAGACTTCGTATGATTCAAAGGCCAGTCACGTGCCATTTCGGGTCGTGACTGTTAGTGTATATGCCCTAGAGGCCATTACTGTATCATACTAGTTTGTATTTACTTGATGGAAGCTTGGGATATTCACAATTGTATAGACAATCTTGCTCGAAATGGTAGTATGCTACTTGGTTTGTTTCTACTTTAATGTGTGCATGTGTTTCTTTTAGCATATCGCCTATACACATTAGTGGAGCCCTTAGGATCTTTGCTTGATTACCAGCGTTGTGATGGCAGTCACACTAGTGGGGGCTGGGTAATCTACAAGCACATCCTTATACAGGTCCCTAGTCGTAGGATTATCGAGACAGGGCATCGATACTCCGGAGTAGACTAGCGTATGCGCTTCTCATCCCAGCAGGGGAGACGGTCTGTCCCATAGCCGTAAGTACGTCGTACTTGAGATAGTATGCGGGTGCTCGTTAGGTTACGAGTACACTGGACAGGACTCGTCGGGAACTGTTGGTTGGTACTATACCTATTGTCAGTTATCAGTTCCCAGGTGACATGAGTACAGCTTAGTCCGCTGACTTGACACTGTCACTTCGCCTCGAGTGTGTTCCCACTGTTCTTTGATTGCTACCCTACCACGGCTCTGTTGGATATAGTGCCCTCAGAGTCAATTATTGGATCACAGGCACATGATTGCAATGATTGTGGGAGGACCTATGCCGGTAGGACAGTCTTAATCAAGATGATAGTATGCTATCTGGTTTATCTTTATCATCGTGTACTGCTTTAGGTGACCTTACAGGTCACTATTGCGCTTTGATAGAGCCCTTAGGATTCTTGCTTGATGGCCAGCAGTATGATGGCGATCATATACGTGGGAGTTAGGGTCTATAAGCGCATCCTTAAAAGGTCCCTAGTCGTGGGAGTTTCGAGACAGGGCATCGATACTCCGGAGTAGACTGGTGTATATAGTCGAGACCCCGACGAGGGGCGGTGGCCGGTCTCACAAGCTACTGGTGTCAGTTGGATCATCTAAGATGTATACAGGTGCTCATTGGGTTATGAGTATACCGGACAGGACTCGTCGGGAACATGCTAGTTGGGATTATACCAGACGTCAGATAGCAGTTCCCTGGTGACATGTGTACAGGTTAGTTCATCGACCTGAGGTCATCATTTGTCTCGTGTGAGTTCCCACTGTGCTTTGATTACTAGCCTACCACGGCTCAAAGGAGTCGTGCAAACAGGTTTTAGTTGGGTACAGTCCCGAGCCACATGGAGGCAGTGAGCGGATCTGCAGGGGTTTCGTCTCTCCTGGTACTGGGGGTGAGATCGCGCTGTGTCTAGGAGAGCCATTACACAAAGCCCTCGGCCGAGGCAGGAGATTTACTGGTAGGTATTCCAGTAGTATCTCAGGGTGTTCTGGTCTACACTCCGACATGACTTGTACCGCTTTTGGGGGTCTGACTTTTACCAACTGTTAGTTATATGTATGCCCTAGAGGCCATTACTGCGCATTGGATGTATATTGTAATGGATGTTGGATGTTGGGACATATATAGGTAGGACTTTCTTGCTCGACATGATAGTACGCTATCTGGTTACTCTTTATCTTAAAATGTATACTTTTTGTCTCTCTATTACATGTTGATAAAGCCCTTAGGATGTGTACTCGACTTCCAGGACTATAATGCAGATCATACTAGTGGGGCTTGGGTAGTCCATGAGTACATCCTTTAATGTTCCTAGTCGTGGGAATATCGAGACGGGGCATCGATATTCCAGAGTAGACTAGCGTATATCTTCTTGACCCATGTGATGGGCGATGGATGATCCCATATCCATTGGTGTTTGACATCAGAGATGGTATGCGGGTGCTCAGTGGAGACTGGGTACACTGAACGGACTCGCCGAGAACTCCCAGATGGTATTATACCTCACGTCAGATGGCAGTTCTCTGGTGACACTGGTACAGCTTAGTCTGTTGACCCGAGATCGTCATAGAGTCTTGTGTGTCTCCCACTGTGCTTTGATTTCCACCCTACCACGGCTCTACTGAGTCGTCCAAACAGGTGGTTTTTGGGTACAGTCCCGATTCACATGGAGGCAATGAGCGATAGGAGGGGATTCGTCTCTCCCGGTATTGGGGGTTGATGTTGCGCTATGTGTAAGTCCATGCTACCTCTCCCGGTACTTTCGGGCATGCGGAATTTGGTGAAAAACAATTTTCTTAGAGGTGGTAATATGGACTCAAAACCGGATCTTTGTTAAACATCTAACTAACAACCTAACTACGAGTTGCTAACTACTCGGTTAGGGGGTTATACCTTTCTTTTTCTCGAACTCCTTCGTCTTCAAGCTTCGATGGTCGTCCGAATTGGCTTCTCCCCGTCGTCTCCTTGCGCCGAAGATAGATCCACCTGAAAGCTTCAACCTTTGGCTCCTTCTTCGAACTTTGAAGAAACTAGTTCACTCGGTTTGCTAAACCTTGTGAACTAGAGTGAGTAGAGAAGAGTTTGTATGGGATTTTATCTATGGTTCTTGGTTCTCAACTCATGAGACAAGTGAACCATAGAGTCAAGAGAGGGAGAGCAAGAGGAGGAGATGAGAGCTCAAGAACAAGAGAGAGAATGAGCATGAAAGAATGAGAGAAGACTTTTCTCATTTGGCTCTCATAATCCAAAACAATCATAACACCTCATATCAATCAAGTATTATGTGATGGTTTAAGCAACCATAGCCATATCATTCCATGCACTCATTTTGCACAAAAGAGCAAGCAAGCAAAAGTCTTTGCCATGAAATGATAGCTATAGTTATCATGATGGTCAACTAGTCAAGCCTAGTCAACCGGTCAACAAAGTCAACAAGTCAACCCTCAACAACCATGTCACCATAATACTTAATTAATATAATTGTTAATCACATATCATATTCTCATTAGGGTTGAGCAAAAAGTCAATAGTCAACTGTCAACGGTCAACAACCCTAATGAGAATCCTCTGCCTCTGTCTCTCCGTCAACTGTGCATACACACCCGCATCCGCGTTCCGAGGAACACGAATGCATACTGGATAAAACCAATCCCAAAAGGTACACTAGGATCTGGCTTAAACCAAAACCCGCTAGTGTGAACTGTCCGGACACTGTACGTGCACAAGTGCACGGATGTGACCGAACCCTGTCGCAAAACCATGCGACATGTCGCAAAACCATGCAACCTCTACTTTTTTGCCTAAAGGCGAATAGCTTTCTGTGTGGGACTCTAAAGACTCGACACTACGCTGGCAGTGGGTTTAACCACAGACCGCAAGCGGCACTAGCTGTGCGTAACGGTCCCCAGGTAGATGCCGACAAGAAGACTGACGAGGCGAAACCCATCTGAACTCCTACTAAGCCTGAATGTGACATTCTCCGTACAGTCCGGTCTGTTCGTCTGATACATCGCATGGCGGGCCTACGGGGCGGTAAACGTCAGTCCCCCAATAGCGGTACAAGTCGTGTCGGAGCGAAGCCCAAAACACCTTGAGATAACACTGGAAGCCTACCAGTATATCTCGTTTGCCCTGGCCAGGGACTACTCGTGTAATGGCTCTCCTAGACACAGCGCGATGTCAACCCCCAATACCGGGAGAGACGAATCTGTTGGAGATAGTGCCCTCAGAGTCAATTATTAGGTCACAGGTACGTGATTGTAATGATTGAGGGAGGACCTATCCCGGTAGGACAGTCTTACTCGAGATGATAGTATGCTATCTGGTTTACCTTTATCATCGTGTACTGTTTTAAGTGACATGACACGTCGCTATTACACGTTGATAGAGCCCCTAGGATTCTTGCTTGACCACCAGCAGTATGAGGGCGATCATATAAGTGGGAGCTGGGGGTCTACAAGCTTATCCTTAAAAGGTCCCTAGTCGTGGGAGTTTCGAGACTGGGCATCGATACTCCATTAGTAGACTAGTGTATACAGTCGAGACCCCGACGAGGGGCGGTGGCCGGTCTCACAAGCCACTGGTGTCAGTTGGATCACCTAAGATGTATACAGGTGCTCATTGGGTTATGAGTACACCGGACAGGACTCGCCGGGAACCTGCTAGTTGGTCATATACCAGACGTCAGATGGCAGTTCCCTGGTGACATGTGTGCAGGTTAGTTCATCGACCTGGGGATCGTCATTTGTCTCGTGTGAGTTCCCACTGTACTTTGATTACTACCCTACCACGGCTCAAAGGAGTCGTGCAAACAGGTTTTAGTTGGGTACAGTCCCGAGCCACATGGAGGCAGTGAGCGTATCTTCAGGGGTTCGTCTCTCCCGGTATTGGGAGTGAGGTCGTGCTGTGTCTAGGAGAGCCATTACACAAAGTCCTTGGCCAAGGCAAGGAGAATTACTGGTAGGTATTCCAGTAGTATCTCAGGGTGTTCTGGGCTACACTCCGACACGACTTGTACCGCTTTTGGGGGTCTGACTTTTACCAACCCCCTAGGCCCGCCATGCGATACTCATAGACGAACGGACCGGACTGCACGGATATTGTCACTGACAGGCTCAGTAGGGTGTCAGGATGAGTTCGCTCATCGACGTCCCTTTTAGTCAATAGCTGGTGGCCCGTTACGTATTGGCTTATACCTCTGACGTGCTAGTGGTTAAATCCACAGCCATAGTATTGACGAGTCTTTAGAGTCTACCACACTTTCAGTTACTCAGGTTTCGGGCGAAACGCTGTAGAGGCCCTATGGAGATATGGCACGGTCCGATCAGATACGTGCGGTATTGCACGGATCAGGATCGGACGGTTTGTACTAGTAGCCGTATAGTTATATGGCAGGGTTCGATCAGATACGTGCGGTATTGCACGGATCAGGATCGAACGGATATTACTAGCCGGCTTTGGTTTAAGCCGGTCCTAGTTTAGTACAGTGTAGATTTTGTCTCTTTGCATTTGTATCCGGACGGAATACAGATGCGGGTGTGTATGCACAGTGTCGGGGTTTTCCTGTAATTTATTACGGGACCAGTTTTCTGGAGTTGCCAGTTTGCATTCCGTTCCGGCCGGTTTTCGTTTGTTCTTTCCCGGCCGGACTTTTTCGATGGAGGGGGTTATTTGCAATTGTGCAAATAATCTTTGTGGAGGGGTTTTCTTGCATAATGGTTTGATTATGATAGGATTTGAATCTTTCTTCCATGCTTGCATAATGGTACAACATTTCCACACTCTTTCCTGTTTGTTAGTTTAGCAATAATGGCAGATCTTGGTTAAAGTATACGATAGCGCCAAGTTAAAAAGTTTTATTCCGCAATTGGCGTCTGTAGACTGCCGGGGCGCTAACGTAGACTTACAGTGGTATCAGAGCCTCGCCATTAACTTAGTCTAGCTTTGTGTAATGTGTTTGCAATTCCGATCGATCAAAAAGTCCAAAAACCCGTATTTTTGCACATCAGTTTCTGTCGAATTTTTTTTGAGTCCAAAAATTTTTCAGGTTGTCTAAGAGTGATGTGCAGGGAATTCTAAGGTTACTGTAAAATTTTGGTGCCACGAACTCACCATACCGCCGCGGAAGGGCGGCCAAACCCCTGATTTGGCCGCGCTTCCGCCGCGGAGGAAACTGTTCACCCCCCCAAATTTTTGCAGTTTGTTCCTGAATAAAAAATATGGTTTCTGGAACATTAAAATTGGGCCCATATTTTCTGTGGTTGCTACAGTTTTGTTTGGGGGCCCACTTGTTAATGTTTGATCAATCGGAAAATTTTAAACACATTTTTCACAGTATTTACATTATATCTGCGACCGTGAATGTCACTTGATCGGTAAATCCGGTCTAACTGCTATAGCCCGGTTAGACGGATTTGCGAACGTGACTTTCACGTTGATGTTCTATGTATTTGCTGTGATGTTGCGGATCGGTCGTGGGGATAGCCTGGATGCAATACTAGTACAGTTTTGTTGTATTATGTACATTTGATATTGCGGGGCGACCGTCCGACATGTGGACTGCCGTCACTGCCAGTTTGTATTATTATTTTGGGGCACGACCTGGTTGCGGTCGATGTACCCGTTGTATGTATATTTTACATTCTGTACTAGGATTACCCCGCGGAGGGGTGCACGGATAGCCGGGTTCTGGAGGGCAACAAGCCCGCATCTCATGGCATTGAGACGGAGGGGGCTTCGCTCTAGGATTGGCGGGCTATTCGCCGCACTCGTAGGGGGTACAGGTTGACCCAGGAGGGGTGCCCAAGTTGCCGGATTCCGTGAAGTGCTGGGTGGTCCATTCACGGCGCTGAAGGGGGCTGCCTCGCTTCAGGTTTTGGCGGGTGACTTGCCGCGCCCGTAGGGGTCTAGGTTTTCATTGCACAGGCTATCCACACGACCAGGGGAACGTCGGTTTTCAGTAGTGGCTCTGTGAAACCCGGAGATCCCAGATATCTGTATTGTTCTGTGATGCTGTACATTTCTGTGATGTTGCATTTTTATTCACGCCTTGAGCGAAATACTATATATTGGTATATATATTAGTAGATGTTGTATATGTTTTTCACCCGCGCTAGTCCAGTCCCCGCTCTGCCGTTAGTAAGCTAACCTAACGGGTGATGACGGGACCCAGTGGCGAATGCGGATGGCATATACGTACGTCAGTATATTTTCGTTTTTTGTGGTGTGATCAATTGATGGGACTGCGTTGATTCGGATCAATGCATGATAAACAAACCTAATCTGATGTTGTTGGAACACTTTTCAAAAAGCTGTTATTGCAAGGACGTTCATTTCTGTTTTGCATCGTGGTATTCATTTGGAATATCCTGCTCCTCAGTCGACGAGGCAAGGGCCGAGATCCCTTCACCGGGAGTGACCCCTTGGACAGAAGTTTGCGTCAGGGCATTAACTTCACTATAGCCGATTACTTTTGCTTTGCATCATGGTATTCAGTTGGAATATCCTGCACCTCATTCTACGGGGAAAGAGCCGAGATCCCTTCACCGGGAGTGACCTCTTTAGCGGAAGTTGTCGTCACTATATTTCTAAAAAGCTATCCGTTCCTTCAACGATATCAAGTTCATTACGTTAAAGGTTTTCGCCAGAAACCATTCGTAGCCCTCCATCATTTCAGTTAAATATTCGGTAGTATTCAAGCTATGTATTTTGACCTCACGCCAAGGCATAGTGTTTGGTAGCTGCCGGGTATTTATCTGTTGCATAGATAGATGCGTTGGTTTGGGACAGTCGTACTACTATTTTGGCCTACGTCAAGGGTATGTACGGGTGGATTCAAATTAACCTGGATAATGATGGGCAGAACTTGACATGTGACTTATGATATTTTGACATCACGCCAAGGTCATAAGAGCATGGGGCAGAAATCACATCGGGAATTTCAAAAGAACTGAAACTTGCCAGATATGCGCATACCTTCTGGAGTGTGATACCGTGAGCGGATTCCGTCACGTTATCATGCGATGATAGTTGGATCCCGATTCCTACTGATGAGTTGGTTTACTCCTCGGGTGTTCCCGACTAATTCTTCTTTCAGGTTTGGAGGAGAATTTGAGGTACAGTGGGAGGTTTCCAGATTAGATAAATTGGTGACCATTCTGATCTAGGTTAGAGTGCATGCTGAGTGTTTCTTCTCTCTCTCTCTTTGGCAGCGACCATTGACCCGACCCTAAGACTTTGACTCAGTGACCAAGTTGACTGAACCTTCTTAAACACTGGCTTTTGGATTGTCAGAGTTGCTAACCTCATTGCCACTCCCACTTTTATCCTCTTCTCCAGGACACCCCGTATTACTACGAACGTCCACTTCCATTGGACAAAACCATCGTATGGTTAGATACGAACTCGAAGGAAGTTATTCGAGGATGGTTTCCGGTTCTGGAGAAAACGGATAGGATTATTCAGTTGTCTTTTCCTTTTACCCTCTCTCTGGTTACGAGTACTCCTTGGTTTAGGGGTAGTACACCTATTACGCAAATTGGATTGTCTTCTTCCAAACCTTAGGCTGGTGCCGACCGGTAGGGAATGAAGAAAACCAATTAGCATAAAGATGGTGTGCAGAAGGTATTAAGTTAAGACAAAGCAAGGGATTAGTAAGAGGGCAAAGTAAATTGCAACAGATATTCACGACCAAACCAAATATTTCGTTACCACTCCCACATCACCTTTGTATTTCTCCAGGACACTCCGTATCACTACGAAGATCCACAGTTTATTTGGATACTCCATCGTATGGTTATATACGAACTCGAATGGAACTTGTTCCAGTTCGGGGATGGATTCTGGTTCAGGAGAAATAGGAATAAGGTTTATTCGGTTGTCTTTTATCTTCACCCTCTCTCATTGTGAGTTTTCCTAGGATTGGGACAGTACACCCATTATGCTTATTGGATAGTCTTCTTCCAAACCATAGGCTGGTGCCGAACGGTAGGGAAGGAAGAAAACCATTTGGCCTAAAAGGGTGTGCAGAAGGTAAAGACTAAAGACATATGAAGGGATTTGGAGAGGTGGCAAAGAACTATACGGTTATAGTTGTGAATCTGGATAATGGTAGAGGCATTACTAGGAATACCAGAATACCCCATCGGAACATTTCAATGTTTCAGTTCAACTGTGTAATGTTAAAGGAAAACTGATTTCCCGATTAGATACTTACTCCAGGGTATGTATTTACCAGGTATGATTCTCACATCTGTATGGTTTTACAGATGATGAGTGGGAGTAGGTTATTGGGAATTGGGTGATCATCCTCATTATATCGGGATTCGTTGTAATCGGTGATATTTGAGGAAATCACCTGGGCTGTTTGCCGGTCGGCAAATATTTGGTTTTGAATATCCGCAGTTATGCACCAATTTCAAATTGATATATCTGTACGTCTATTTTCATAGAGTGAGATATACCTTTCTGAAATTATGTCTACGACATTTACCTATATCAGTGGATGGTTAGGTAAGGAGCATTAAACAGCGGTGTAATTCTTCTTAACCATAAGTACAGTTTTCAACCTACGACACACAGTGAAAGAGTTATCAGACTCAAGGGACTTATACAAGGTATTGTATGTTGTCCAGTGTCCATTAGGACAGAGGGGTTGGTCCTCATACTATATTCTGTTTACTTTTAACTTCTCTAGTTCTTAGACATGTGTTTCGTTGAAACACAGGGTCTAAGTTTTGAGGAGTTATAGGTATTTGAATAGAGTAGAGAACCAAGTGTAGCAAGTATCGGGATTCTTCAAGGTGATCGAAGATGTAGATACTTGTGTATGGTATTCAGTTGATAAAGAGATCTTGCTTCTCTTTCAGGTTACTCATAATTGGAAGTATTCCTAAGTTGAGTAACGCTGATCGGCCTTCTTCCATTTAGTTGACATGCGCTGGGGACAGCTGCATGATTTGAATCTGGTTCAATTAAATCAGTGCCTCTTTTTCTATATTGGATATAGAACAGTTCATATCTTAACGATGTTAAGGTACGGGGAGTTGTCCGGTTTATGATTAAAACCAGACACTGGACAACTCAAGGCACGTTTCTGTAATGGCTGTTTGTGGGTTGACCCAGGCTATGACGAGGGTTGACTTTCTACCATCTGGATGAACAATAGCGATATTGTTCTAGACTCACCACAGTTTTATAAAAAAATGGATTTTTTCAGAAAAACAGTAGTGGGAGTATGGTAGAACTGGAAGTGATTCCAGAACCGCAAACGATTACTGAAGATTTGATAAGGAACCTAAAGATTCAATCTGATTTGACATTCCATTGGCCACTCCGCAGATAAGGTGGGTAACTTCAGGCAGCCGAGAGGTACTCCGGTAGCCTCAAGGACGGTGACGGGGAAGTTCTTGTTTACCCACACTTGCCATTGTTGTTGTTCCAGGCTGCGAGACCCGGCAGGAGGATGAGTATAGCGTCGTTCTAAACTAGCTTTAGAAGTGCACGTCTATATGACTCTGCCAGAGGGTTGTCGTAGTCAGTGGGAGCAGCGGAAGCATTGGTGGACATCAGGCTTATGTCTATTTATAGACTAAAGCAGATGTAGCGGAGATAGATCATCTATTTCTGATGTGACAGTCATAGGTTTGACGTCATCAGAATAGGGGATGGATCTGTTGAGAAGGTAGTAGGAAATGATATTCCTTTACTACGATCGGTTATACTTTGGTCGTCACACAGTGGTTTCTCCACAAAGGACATGGATTTTATATCAGACATACTGGTTACTAGATCTATGGTTTTAGATCTAGATTTAGGTGGTTTCCCAATCAGGGTACTTGACAGCATTCTAAGAGTATTTAGGATGGACGACTCCTGGCACGGTAGTGTACCTGCAGGTAATGGAGTCACCCTCTCCAAAGGTGTCTTACAGACTAAAGGGGAGAGGGACGGGCATGATTGGCAGATCACTTGCTCAGGCAATTGAGTCAATCGTGAGATGTCAAGTACCACACCAGATGTTGTTCTTACACTAGATGCAATAAGTTGACATTAATCCAATCCTGGAGAAACAGTCGGAAGCAGTTTTAGAACATAAGTGGATGTTCTAGGGATATGATAACGACAGCCTCATTCGGGAAACAGTTATCATTCCAGGCTTCCAAGGTGACATGGACGACAAGGAGGTTGTCAGAGCTATAGTTTTTCCTTCTGATGAGGGGCAGTATTTTGGACAGGTGATCCAAGGCAATACTGAGGGAGGCATGGCGCGTAGGATACTGATTAAGTTCAGTTGACGATACAGTCTAAGAAGTTTGGATTTGGAGTTCATTTATGAGCTATGTCCCATCAGACATCCAGACACATTCTAAGACAGGTATTGCTCATTTCGGGAGATGGGTTTCTCCGCGAACTTGAGATATAGAGAGACATAGAAAGAAACAACTAAGCGGATCCACTCACTGAGGCTATTCCTCGAACGCAATAGTTCCGCAAACGAGCTTTGTGAGACTGACTAGTAGAGGAGTTGGATGTTCGGTATCACACGGGCTGTGAGTATGCGACATCGCAATAATTAGCCTTGAGTGCAAGTGGGAGATTGTTGGAGATAGTGCCCTCAGAGTCAATTATTAGGTCACAGGTACGTGATTGTAATGATTGAGGGAGGACCTATCCCGGTAGGACAGTCTTACTCGAGATGATAGTATGCTATCTGGTTTACCTTTATCATCGTGTACTGTTTTAAGTGACATGACACGTCGCTATTACACGTTGATAGAGCCCCTAGGATTCTTGCTTGACCACCAGCAGTATGAGGGCGATCATATAAGTGGGAGCTGGGGGTCTACAAGCTTATCCTTAAAAGGTCCCTAGTCGTGGGAGTTTCGAGACTGGGCATCGATACTCCATTAGTAGACTAGTGTATACAGTCGAGACCCCGACGAGGGGCGGTGGCCGGTCTCACAAGCCACTGGTGTCAGTTGGATCACCTAAGATGTATACAGGTGCTCATTGGGTTATGAGTACACCGGACAGGACTCGCCGGGAACCTGCTAGTTGGTCATATACCAGACGTCAGATGGCAGTTCCCTGGTGACATGTGTGCAGGTTAGTTCATCGACCTGGGGATCGTCATTTGTCTCGTGTGAGTTCCCACTGTACTTTGATTACTACCCTACCACGGCTCAAAGGAGTCGTGCAAACAGGTTTTAGTTGGGTACAGTCCCGAGCCACATGGAGGCAGTGAGCGTATCTTCAGGGGTTCGTCTCTCCCGGTATTGGGGGTGAGGTCGTGCTGTGTCTAGGAGAGCCATTACACAAAGTCCTTGGCCAAGGCAAGGAGATTTACTGGTAGGTATTCCAGTAGTATCTCAGGGTGTTCTGGGCTACACTCCGACACGACTTGTACCGCTTTTGGGGGTCTGACTTTTACCAACCCCCTAGGCCCGCCATGCGATACTCATAGACGAACGGACCGGACTGCACGGATATTGTCACTGACAGGCTCAGTAGGGTGTCAGGATGAGTTCGCTCATCGACGTCCCTTTTAGTCAATAGCTGGTGGCCCGTTACGTATTGGCTTATACCTCTGACGTGCTAGTGGTTAAATCCACAGCCATAGTATTGACGAGTCTTTAGAGTCTACCACACTTTCAGTTACTCAGGTTTCGGGCGAAACGCTGTAGAGGCCCTATGGAGATATGGCACGGTCCGATCAGATACGTGCGGTATTGCACGGATAAGGATCGGACGGTTTGTACTAGTAGCCGTATAGTTATATGGCAGGGTTCGATCAGATACGTGCGGTATTGCACGGATCAGGATCAAACGGATATTACTAGCCGGCTTTGGTTTAAGCCGGTCCTAGTTTAGTACAGTGTAGATTTTGTCTCTTTGCATTTGTATCCGGACGGAATACAGATGCGGGTGTGTATGCACAGTGTCGGGGTTTTCCTGTAATTTATTACGGGACCAGTTTTCTGGAGTTGCCAGTTTGCATTCCGTTCCGGCCGGTTTTCGTTTGTTCTTTCCCGGCCGGACTTTTTCGATGGAGGGGGTTATTTGCAATTGTGCAAATAATCTTTGTGGAGGGGTTTTCTTGCATAATGGTTTGATTATGATAGGATTTGAATCTTTCTTCCATGCTTGCATTAATGTGATTTGATGAGGGTATGGTTTGATTAAAGTGAAGCATGCTTGTTTGTTTTCTTGTCTCTTGATGTGGTCACCTCTTTCATCTCCTACACTCACCTCCCTTCATGCTTCATAACCTTTGCTCCACCATTTTCTAAGGATGAGAGTTTTTCATTTGAGAAAAGAAAAGTGAGAAGAAGAAAAGAGAAGGAGAGAGCTTCATCTTTGAGAGTGATTCATTTGGTGTATATCATTCTTCATCTCATTCCATTGCTAGAAAATTGAAAGCACCAATTTTCTATACACCATTCCTCCATCTATGGCAACCAACCCCAAAGTGAGACATACACTCTACACTATATTCCTACAGCAAATCTTGGACGCGTCGATTCGCCAGCTTCGCGCCCGAGTTGCCTCGGTATTGAGGTGGGAGCCCGTAAAAGCTACAGGCGATGTGGTGCCCCTTTCCAACGAGGAGGAGACGGACGGAGATCCCGCGAGGAGATCGGAGTGGAGATGAAGACCGGAGGACTTGGATCGTCGGTATACATCTCTTCCCTTTCTTATTAGTAGCGTAGACTTGTTAATGGTTACGATCCGGAGTTTAGTGCGCGGTGGTGCCGGTTTGCAAAGTCCGCAAAATTTAAGTTTATCACCGTTTCCGCATTCCGGCGTCGGATTGACGGCCGGGGCGCTGCCGTGCACTTACAGAATCCTGTCTAACCGTCACTGCCTCCAAGTGCTTCGGGACTGCACCCAACTACCACCTGTTTGCATGACTCCTTTGAGCCGTGGTAGGATAGTAATCAAAGCACAGTGGGAACACACTCGAGGCGAAGTGACAGTGTCAAGTCAGCGGACTAAGCTGTACTCATGTCACCTGGGAACTGATAACTGACGATAGGCATAATACCAACTAGTCAGTTCCCGACGAGTCCTGTCCAGTGTACTCGTAACCCAACGAGCACCCGCATACTATCTCAAGTACGACGTACCGACGGCTGTGGGACAGACCGTCTCCCACACTGGGATGAGAAGCGCATGCGCTAGTCTACTCCAGAGTATCGATGCCCTGTCTCGATAGTCCTGCGACCAGGGACCTGCATAAGGATGTGCTTATAGATTACCCAGCCCCACTAGTGTGACTGCCATCACAACGCTGGTAATCAAGCAAAGATCCTAAGGGCTCCACTAATGTGTATAGGCGATATACTAAAATAAACACATGTACACATTGAAGTAGAAACAAACCAAGTAGCATACTACTATTTTGAGCAAGATTGTATATACAAGGTGAATATCCCAAGCTTCCATTAAGTAATATACAAACTAGTATGATACAGTAATGGCCTCTAGGGCATATACACTAACACTATGCTCGACTGGCCATAACAGGAAATCCCTGGCCAGGGTTGCAGTGATCTACTGGTAAGTGTTATCAGTAGTTTCACACATGTTATGGACCTCACATCAGCATGAATTATCAAGCTATTGGGTTCTGACGTTTACCACCCCTAGGCGAGATATGCGACATATCAGACGAACAGACCGGACTGTACGGTAAGTGTTACTGGTTGGATTCACAGGAGTGTGAACGGGCTTGCTCGTCGATCTTCTGATCGCTCAATACCCGGATGGCCGTTACGTTTAGCAGACCGCTTGCGGCTTATGGGTGTTTGATATGATCATCATCTGCTGCCGGCGTATTGACGAGTCTTTAGAGTCCTACACAGAGGTTTCCTGGCTCAAGCGAAACGAAATAGAAGCGCATATGAGATATGTGCGGGACCGAAAATAATGCGTGTATGTGATACCGTATTCTATTCTCGCGATGAATGTATTGAATGGTTGTATGTGATATAACCTAGTTATCGAATCGAGGATTGATTCGATAAGTCGATACATTGGATATTAGTCGGTCATATACGATATGACTGGATCGTTAAATCAAGTGTTGATTTAATGATTTAATGTATAATTATATATTTGATATATTACTTTGCATTAACTAATATTTATTCACTTTAGATGGATTTTCTCACTTGAAGTGCACATTATATATATATGATATAGTTTTGTGCACTAGTTTGTATCATGTTTGATGATACATGCAAACTTGGGTGTGTATAATTAAACCATGGTTAGGGTTTTTGATTTACTTATCTGTTTATTTTTATTTATTCATTTATTTTGGAAAGAAATGAAATGGTTGCTTCTTTTGTCTTTTGTTGAAACTTCATGAAGTTCTTAGCCTTAACCTAACCATTAAACCTAACCCTAGCTTATTCTCTACACTTAACCATGGTTGCTATATGATAAGAATCACTTTATTTTCTATTTTCAATAATACTTATCATATTCTTTTTCTTCTTCTTCTTCTTCTTCTTCTTCAACAAGAAGAAAGCTTGCTATCATTAATGGCAACATGAGAAAAAGAGTGAGAAATCCAATTCTAAAGTGAACCCACTTCCTATTTCTTCATCCTCTACCACTTGCCAAGTAGTATAGGGTGTTTTCTTCATAAGTTTCATGACTTGGTGAAGTTGGAGCTTGATCTTGAGTTGCCTCGACGTAGATCATCTTCGGCATCGAAGTCGACGACCTAGCCCGATCATTTCTCCGACGAAACCTTCGCCAGAGTCCGTATTCCGATAGGTACAGAGGAGGGACGTCATCACAGAGCCTAGGAAGTGGAGGACTGGATCTACAAAGGTTGTAGTCACTTTCCTTTAGCAATAAAGTTGTTTACTTGCTTGCATCGCCTTATCATCTCGTTAACGATCCGTATTAGGGTTTGTAGGCACATGAAAAAATTTGAATTGGGCATGTTTGATCTGTTGTGAGACCTCATTAGTGTGACTAGGAACCCTACAGTGGTATCAGAGCCTAGCTAGAGCCTTAGGCGATACGTAGACGGAGTTAGAAGTCCGATCGAACCGAAACCCTAATGAAAAATCGCTCTCTGTACATTTTTTGAAATCGGGGATTTTTTTGAATTAAAAATTCTCAGAAAATAGAGCAGCAAATTATAAGAGTTACTGTAGAAAACGAACCCCTAACTTCACTAAATCGCAGCGGAACCGCGGCCTTACAATGCTATTCGCGGCGGTTCCACGGCCGTTTGTACTGATTATGGATTAATTTTTATACAGTAATTCCCGTATCTGTTTCCTCTGTTCTCTGGGAAGTTTTAATCTGCACTCAAGAGTTGAGTTTTCTGGGTTGTATTGGGGATTCGGTGTTTCGATCGGATTGTCTAATTTTGTCTATGTGTTTTTCCGGGTAATTTTAGAATATGTTAAAAAGATCCACCAGATATAAATACCCACTTTTTCCCCTGCCGGGAAATTTCCAATTGTTGGATTTTTCCGTAGTTTAATGACGTTCCAAGTAGTGCAAGTAACGCGATGGTCCCTCTAGAAGACAACAAACCTTAACTCGATTATGTGACCGTCTTGAACTGCCCTTTGAACCTTAGGGTTTGGGGCAGTACGGCGTGCCACATGTGAGGCGTTGGCTTGAGCCTTCTATGGCTGGACTGTTGGTACTGAGGCATGAAGTGAATGTCTTTGAACTTATTTCATGTATTGAGCGGTTTTGGGAAAACTTGGGTGTTCGATTGTTCGATCGGAAAGTTTAACATTTTCTATCTTATCCGAAATGTGATACAATAATTGGAATTCACAAGTAGTTATGAGATAACTAATATGAATGTTATAAACATAGCAGTTTAGTCTCACTTGATCGGTTGCCACGGAATTTTGATGTGATCAAAAGTCTGTCGCAATCACGTAGCGTACGCGGATACTCGCCGGATAAACTTAATAGACAGCTACACCCATTAGCCCCGACCAAGTGACTGTAGGAGACCCCTGTCGCCGAAAGCATCCGTTCGGGTGCTCGCGGTAGCGGTGTTCCGCCTTGGTGCACTTCGTCGATGGTATCGGGGGTGCGGCCGTCTACTAAAGTTTGCGACGAGCATTCGATCAGGATGTCGGGAATCTTGTTGAATTGCCCGACTTGATATTGAAAAGTGTTTTCGATTTTGAGACTAAAATGCGGGGTTTATAATTATTAGGCATGTGATGTCTAAGGAATTCATTTGGTTAGGCATGCGATGTCTATGCAGGTTGCGGATTCCAACTGTTGTAGTTTTACACTTTCTTTACTGGGACCGTAAGTGTAATATGTGATATCACCGGTTTCGTTGCTATATGTCAACGACAATTGGGATGGGTATATTTACTTACGTTGATGACATGTGATGTTATGTGTTGCTGGATATGTTATATTGGATCGTCGTGTTTGAATAGCCGGGTTTTTTTTATGTGAGATGAGTGTTTTTCTTTTTTCATTCATGTAAAAACTTGTATGTAATATTCTTTTATTAGGGCACTTCCAGGTTGCGGAAGATGTCATCGTTGATGTATATTATTTACTTTTCCGCATTAGGATAGACCCAAGGAGGGGAGCACAAGTAACCGGGTTCTAGGGTCCAGTAGGAGACCATCTCGAGGAGTCGAGTCCGGGTCTCGTAACCCTAGAATTGGTAGGGTTGCTTGCCGCTCTCGTAGGGGTCTAGGGGTGTGGGATTGGCTGTTCATCACGACCGTGGAATCCATGTTTTATACTGGCTCGTATTAAAAACACAGACGTCCTAGTATATCCAATATTTCATATGATATTTTCTGCTGCGTTATCTGTAATGTGATCATGTGATTTGTTCAGATAGATATAGTATATAGTATATATGATATATTATATAGACGTTGCTTATGTTTTACACCCGCGCTAGCCCTGCCTTGCTCTGGCGTTAGTTACCTAACCTAACGGTGCAGACGGGACATCGAGGCGAATGCGGATTGCATAAGCGTACGTTATATTTATCTGTGATGTTTAGGTGGACTTAAATGATGGGATATTCATTAATAAGATTAATGAAAGAAAATAAACCTAAAAGATGTTGTGGAATCGAATTTCAAAAATAAAACAGGTAGCTACAGTTCTTGCTTTGCATCGCGGTGTTCCTTGTAGAACATCCTGCACCTTATTCGATAAAGAAAGGACCAAGATCCCTTCACCGGGAGTGACTCCTTTAGCAATAACTGGAAGATGCTACACACTCGGTTTGTATTTTGATTGCTTCTATAGTTTCTGCTTTGCACAGTGATATATATGGTATATCCCGCACCTCATTCGACGAGGAAAGGGCCGACGATCCCTTCACCGGGAGTGACCCCTTTAGCAAAACTAGAAAAGCTTCAAAAACACTCCATTTAAAAACCATTTGATTCCGCAACGAGATCAAGTTCAGAGCGTTAAAGGTTTTCATAAAAACCATTCGCAACCCTCCGTCATTTTAGGAAGTAGAGTACTTAGTATTCGTGCTGTGTTTGTTGACTATAGTCAAGGCACAGTGTACGGTAGCTAAGTGATGTCTTCCTACACCGCATATGATGCGATTAGTTAGGACAGTCACGTGACTTTGTTGACCTTAGTTAAGGGTCATGTGGGTGGGTCTAATTAATCACGAAATGACGGGTAGAACTTGACTAGTGCTTATGATTTGTTGACCATAGTTAAGGTCATAAGTACTAGGGGTAAAAACCATTATCGGGAGTTTCAAGTGTTGAAACTTGCAATAAGATTGCATACATTCTATATGATAGTTAGATCCCGATACCCACTGCGAGTAATTGTTACTCCTGGAAGAGTTTTGCACTTTACAATTAGCCGATCAAGTAGGTGTCTAGAAAGGTGTCAACGGGGTTACGCCTCTGGGAAAACGAGGTTTACTGTAATTAGGTCCGTGCGAAAGCACGGGGAACCTCCCTCAAAGTACCGACACTGGCCTGGCTGAAAGATTGGCGAACTTGTAGAGTGTAATTAATCCCGGCTAGTCTTTCCTTTTAAGGTTTGAAGGAAGATTTGATAAAAACAGTGGGAGCCATCTTGATTAGATAAAATATATAACCAATCTGATCTTGCAAGAGCGCACGCTGAGTGTTTTCTTCTCTCTCTCTCCAGGTAGCGACCATATCACGCCATAATCAAGATAATAATATGGATGTATTGACCGAACCCGCTTGTTATACTGAGCTGGGGAACGTTGGTCCCGCTCCAACTTATAATTGTTATAAGGCAGAGCAGGAAATAGGGGAATACCAGAATTCCTATGCCGCCCAAACGAAGAAAGTGCATATGATGCATCTCCTTCGGGTGTGTTCATTACAAAGAACTGTTTCTCAGTATCCTCTGCATCCTGGGTATTTGATACCGGATCAGGATCCCAGATATGTAATCTGTTACATAGGGCTACAGAAAGGTAGAAAACTGAGAACGGGTGATAAGTTTCATGAGACAGAAAACGGTGCAAGTGTTGCAGCCAGGTCTGTTGGTCACTGTCACCCTGTATTACAAATACATTGATTCTGAACAAATGCTATTAGATACCGAACCTGATATACAAAATCATATCAGTCTCTTTATAAGTAAAGAAATGATAAAATTTTGTATTGTTCGATAATGTTTTGAACATTTCCTATATCAAAAGTTTATCGGTTCAGGCACGTTATCTAAAAGCATTGATGTTCTAAATCAAACTATAGTTCCTAGTATACAGAACACACACAAGAGGAAGAATTCAGAAATGAACGAATCCTTCTTAAGGCATTGTAGACTAGGTCATATCAATGCGAACCGACTGGCTGAAGATACATTTTAGATGCATATTTAAATCAGTTTGAATTTACATCTTGTGAAACTTGCCAGTCATGTCACAAAGATAAGATGACCATAGCTCTGTTTATTGGAAACAGAGAAAGAGTTAATGAACTCTTGGGACTGATACATGATGATGTTTGTAAGGTCTCCTGTCTACACATGCCAGGACCGGTTCTTTATACTTCATTATGTTCTCTGATGATCTCTCAAGATTCAGCCATATGTTCCTGTTGAAACATAAGTCCGAAGCTTTTGAGATATTCACAGAATATAAGTTAGAAGTAGAGAACCAAAAACCGGGTATAAGTATTATGTCCTATGATAAGATCAGGGAAGAGAATACTTGTGCATGGAATTCTTAGACTATTCTAAAAGAAAATGAGTTCTCTCTCAGTATTACTCCTCTGAATACACCACAGCACAACGGTGTATCAGGGCGGAGCAATTGCACCGTATTAGATATGGTGTGCTCTATGATGAGTACTACTGAGTTACCTATTTCCTTTTGGGGTTGTGCACTTGAGAAGTTGCATACCTATTGAATAGGGTTCTAATCAAATCAGTTGCCTACCACTTCATATGTGATATGGAAAGGGAAGGGCCCATATCTTAAGTTAGTTAAGATCTGGGGTTGTCCGGCCTATGTCTAAAAGCAAAATCCGGACAAGATCGAGGCAAGGTCAGTTCTGTAGAACTGGAAATGTTCCAACTATACAAACTACAGCAGATGATTTGATAGAACCAAAGGATTCAGTGGATCCCGACGAACCTCGGCCTCTCCGTCGATCTAGTAGGGTTCCTCATTCGCCTGAGAGATACCTCGGTTTCTCGATGACAGTGGGAGCGAGGAATGCATCATGAGATGATGACCCAACTAGTTTCGAGCAGGCCATCGAGAGTACGGACTCTGTAAGAATGGCTGGATGCTTAGCAATCTAAGATGGAATCCATGTACACCAGCAAAGTATGGACTTTAGCTGCTATATCTGAAGGGTTAAATCCCCATCAGGAGCAAATATATCTTGAGAAGATTACTTGGTGTAGATGGAAAGGTTGAGACTTTCAAAGCTAGACTTGTTAAAGTTTTTCGTCATCGACCAGGCGTGGATAATGATGAAACCTTTTCATGGACTATGCTTAAGTCCATTCAGATCCTACTTGCCATTGCTGCATACCATGATTACGATATCTCGTGGTTGGGTGCCATGACTGCTTTTCTAAAATGATTTAGAAGAGAACGTCGATAAGAACACAGCCAGAGGGCTTCGTAAACAGTAGGAGCAGCGGAAACGTGTGCAAGTTGCTTTACAGGATAAAGCAGGCATCGCGAAGTTGGAACATCTGTTTTGATATGGTAGTCAAAGAGTTTGACTTCATCAAAATGGTAGATGAACCTTGTATGTACAAAAAGGTAGTAGAGAGTAAGGTGGTTATCCTCGTATTGTACGTGGACAACATACTCTTGATAGGAAAAGAGTTTCTTATGCTACGAACGGTCAATCTCCCCTTATCACAAGGATTCTCCAAATAGGATAAAGGTGAATCACTGGAAAGGTTCCAGAGTGATAAGGACGACTGAATGTCAGTCGCAGGTATTGTCTTTACCCTCAGTAGAGGGACGGTATGTTGGAAGAGTTCCAAGCTAGATACCGTGGCAAACTAGACGATAAAGGCTGGTAACATCGCTATTAAAGATACTACCAAAGAGGAAGTTTGGGTGTATATTGGTTCATAAGATGAACTAGGTTCCTACTATTGTATGACAATGGAAGTGTGGCTTTGTCCAAGGAACCATGGTCCCATCAGTGACCCAGACATATTCTGAGGCAGCATCACCTGATCATGGAGATAGATGATCTCCAGGGTGATCGAGGTTAGGAGAGTAGACTCAGAGGACAACACGGCGGATCCACTCACAAAGGCTTTTTCCCAGAGAGAGACTTATATGGGATGGTTGAGTATGTGATACTGCAACCACTGCTACAGATGGCCCTAGTGCAAGTGGGAGATTGTTAGTTATATGTATGCCCTAGAGGCCATTACTATACATAGGATGTATATTGTAGTGGATGCTGGGACATATATAGGTAGGACTTTCTTCCTCGACATGATAGTGGTTTCTTCTTTTGTCTTATGTTGAAACTTCATGAAGCTTTGAAGCTTTGACCATTTTGTTTCTTAGCCTTAACCTAACCATTAAACCTAACCCTAGTTTATTCTCTACACTTAACCATGGTTGCTATATGATAAGAATTACTTTATTTTCTATTTTCAATAATACTTATCATATTCTTTTTCTTCTTCTTCTTCTTCTTCAACAAGAAGAAAGCTTGCTACCATTAATGGCAACATGAGAAAAAGAGTGAGAAATCCAATTCTAAAGTGAACCCACTTCCTATTTCTTCATCCTCTACCACTTGCCAAGTAGTATAGGGTGTTTTCTTCACAAGTTTCATGACTTGGTGAAGTTGGAGCTTGATCTTGAGTTGCCTCGACGTAGATCATCTTCGGCATCGAAGTCGATGACCTAGCCCGATCATTTCTCCGACGAAACCTTCGCCAGAGTCCGGATTCCGATAGGTACAGCGAAGGGGCGTCATCACAGAGCCTAGGAAGTGGTGGACCGGATCTACAAAGGTTGTAGTCACTTTCCTTTAGCAATAAAGTTGTTTACTTGCTTGCATCGCCTTATCATCTAGTTAATGATCCGTATTAGGGTTTGTAGGCACATGAAAAAATTTGAATTGGGCATGTTTGATCTGTTGTGAGACCTCATTAGTGTGCCTCGGAACCCTACACCAACCCCCTAGGCCCGCCATGCGATACTCATAGACGAACGGACCGGACTGTACGGATATTGTCACTGACAGGCTCAGTAGGGTGTCAGGATGAGTTCGCTCATCGACCTCCCTTTTGGTCAAAACCTGGTAGCTCGTTACGTACGGCTAATACCTCTGACGTGCTAGTGGTTAAATCCACAGCCAAAGTATTGAAGAGTATTTAGAGTCCCCCACAGATAGTTTCTCAAGTTTCGGGCGAAACGTTGTAGAGGCCGTATGATATATGCCAGGGTTCGATCTTATACGTGCGGTATTGCACGGATCATGATCGGACGGATCATACTAGTGGGCTTTGGTTTAAGCCGGATCCTAGTATTAGATTTGTTGGATTACTTTAGTCTCATCGCATTCGCATTCAGTCGGAATGCGGATGCAGGTATGTATATACAGGTGAGGGGTATCCTTGTGATCCGTCACGAGTTTACTTTAGATGTTGCCGGATCATTTTGTTGTGGCAAACATTTTGATAAATGTTTGCTTAAGGAAATAATGAGCTAGAAATCATCATGACAATGCATTAATGTGACATAGACTTATACTATGACTCATGGTCTCTTTTTTAGCAAAAATGTCACATTAATGAATTGTTTAATGTGTTGAAATGAGATGGAGAGAGAGAGGGGCTGCCATGGTTGATATTATTGGTCTTGTATTTTCACTCTCACTCTCTCACTCTCATTAGCAACATTACAACAAAAGAAAAGAAAAGATGAGAAAGCCTTCTCCTCCTCTTCTTCTTCCTCTAGCTCATTGTCTTCCTCTAATGGCAACAACTTCAACCTCCATCCAAGCCATGGATGCAAAGAGACAAAGTGGTCACAACATACTCTACTTCAACCTTGGGCACGTCGGCTAGCACACTTCGTGCTCGAGTTGCTTCGGACGAAGCGGGAGCCCGTAAAAAGACTTCTCGATATGGTGCCCTTTCCGACGAGGAGATGAAGACCGGAGATGCTGCGTGGAGCTTGGGATGGTGGCCGAAGACCGAAGGACACGGATCGCTCGGTATAACCTTTCCACCCTCTCTCTTGATAGCTAGTTATAGGTTAATGGTTCGATCCGGGTTTTTAGGATGCGGTAGTGCCGGTTTAAAGTTAAGAAAATTTTTCGTTTCCGCATTTTGGCCTCGGATAGACAGCCGGGGCGCTACCGTAGTCCTACAGGCTCAAATGAGTCGTGCAAACAAGTAGCAGTTGGGTGCAGTCCCGAAGCACTTGGAGGCAGTGACGGTTAGACAGGAATCGTCTCTCCCGGTATTAGGGGTTGATATCGCACTGTGTCTAGGAGAGCAATTACACAAAGTCCCTGGCCAGGGCAAGCGAGATATACTGGTAGGTTATTGATCAGTCGAAAATATTGCATCTTTTAACCGGCAATTTCCCTATCATTTGCATTCATTTAGAAGTGTACGGTATTCATATTTCACATATTAGCAAATCAGTCGTTAAATATCAGATTGCATGTGTTAGACTCTAAAACCGGCACTATAAAGGAAATTGACTGCATTTCATGGCATCGCATCATCTCTGTATTTGTGCAACACTTGTGTCGAGATTTGTGCAGGAAATTGCAGGAGCAAAGCCAAAAGAGCTGATCAAAAATACGCCAACTCAATGATTTCAGATCTGGTAGCAATTCAAAAGGAAATATAAAAATCAATATATCAAATAAAGGCCCACAATTCAGCCCAAAACAGCACAAGAAATTTCAAGCCCTAAAGCCCCTAAAGCGCCGCGGAACCGCGGCGGGAGCCGGCTTGCGCCGCGGTTCCACGGCGGTTTGGTCAGATCATCATGCCATTTTCAGTGCGTTATTCTTATCTCAGTGGCCACAGCTCAGAATGATATGTCAAATTCCAGAATTCTCTCGAAGCTTCTGCCAGATCAGCAAAGATCATTAAGCATGCTAATCCTAATTAAGCTCCTAACTAACCTCTTCTAGAATCTCCCTCCTAACTAATCACATCTAGAAGCTTCTCCTCAACAACCTTTTGGAGGGAAATTCAAATTTCATCTAACAACCTTTTGGAGGGAAATTCAAATTTCATCTAACAAACTTTTGGAGGGAAACTTAAAATTCAAATCCTAGATCTAGGGTTTTGATGGCTATAAATAGGAACCTAGATGTAATGGTTGAGGTTGTTCATCATTAGTTAGTTCATTCTATTCCCTCTTACACCATCTTCTTCCACAAGTCTAGTGACAAGGCTTGTGCGAAACCCTAACCCTAATTCCAATCAAAATTCAAGATCTTGAGTACCAATCAAGCGAGAAGACTTCAACCTTTTATGAGCGAAGCCGATCTCCAATCGAGCAAGTGATCCAAGCCGATCCGCGACTCACGGAGCCGAGCGAAGCCACATCGACGATCGAGTTCCTCCTCTTGTAGTTCTTGAGCAAATGTAATGAAATTGTTGATATAAATAAAAGGTGAAATTCTTTTATCTTGCTTTCTTTAAATTCTTGCATCATGATTCGATCTCAATTTGTAATTGTAGTTCTTGTTGTGATGTTTGAGTAAAACTCCGCTCGTTAAAGAGTCGAGACGATCAATAGAATGATGATGTAACAAATCTTAAAACGATTCTTGAGTCCTACGAGTTTTGTAAACCCTAGAAAGTTCAAGAATCGATGACCTAGTTTCCTTGCGATACTTTCTTGATTGTGATCGCTCGAAATTAAGGATCTACGATCGTTTCTTGAATTTACTAGAGGCTAGAATGTGAATGATATTGACGAAAGAATAAGGGATAAGATGAAACCCTAGTTTCATAAGAAATCCCCAATTCTCGATCGATCATCATCGATCTAGTATCAATTCATCGAAGAATAAGAATACGTCATTGTAAGATTACATCACATCTATAGATCCGATCGATTCCTACGAGCCTCATTTTGATTCTTGATATTTGGTTGGAAAAATCATCACAAACATCTCAATTCTTGATTCTATCTTTTTCTTGTTATTAGATCTAGATTTTCTAATTCTGGAACTTCAAATACAAATCATGAATTGTTTGTTTTCTTTTCTTTAAAGTTTCAATTCATCTAATTCGAAACACGAACGATTACACATTCCCTGTGGACGATCCGCATTTACTAACGCGCTACAATCGACACCGTTATTGATTGCGGTCAAATATTTTTGGTTGTGATTTCTATATACAATTTTCTCAATAATGACACAATACGAAATCATTAAATCAAATGGCGCCGCTGCCAGGGATCATTTGATAAACACAATTGAAATCATTCAATCAAATGGCACCGTTGCCGGGGATCATTTGATAAACACAACAAAAATCATCAATCAAATGGCGCCGTTGCCGGGGATAGTGCGCTAATTGTTCGTATTTTGAAATTTGAGTTGAAAAATTTATTCCATTATAATTTTTAGATCTAAATTCGTGCAAACACTAATACGTGTGTTGTGATTTGATTGCGTGGAAATCTGGAATCATTGGAGCTGGATAAAAATTTTCTGAAAATACCAGAGAGCTGAGGGAGTCTACAGAAACTCTCTGTTAAAATTTTTTGCAGTGTTCCCTTCAAACAGCCGCGTTTCCGCGGTCTTGACCTACCATCTGCGGCGGAACCGCGGTCTCCTCAAGGTGTTGCTGCACCAAACTTCTTCAGGTAACTCCTTACTTTCTCCTCTCTCCTCTTTTTAGCTCCAACTAACATTTTGTGCAGGTTTCTTTGCAAATAATCGCTGCGCCGCAAAAGCAAAATAAAATTTGTGCGTGTTTTGATTCTTGGTTGTTTGCATAATTAATACGGATATTAAGGGGCAAAGACCAAATCCAGATTAGGTGGGGAGTTCATTACCCTTCCTAAGCCCCGAAAATCACAAACTTGCATCCGCATTTACCCTCATTAATTAAAAGAAATCTAGAGATGACTCTAAGGACCGTCGCGCTCACTTAGGACAGAAGAAGGCCGTGGGTAATTCATTGCTTATCCGCATTTTCTTGTGGTGTCTAAGGCAAGTGTGTCGAAGGCTAGTGGTTATTAATTAGGCCCACTACTTACGTAGTGGAGTACCTTCCCACTTACCTGGCACTTACCTGGCCACAGGGGGACAAAGAGGCAGTGGAGGATTCTATCCTGCGACTTGTCTTTTGGCAGTTAGGAGCGGTCTAGAGCCGGACCTAGGTGACCACTAGATTCTAGGGTTTTGGGTGTTGCATTTGTTGTGTTGCATCATATTTTCAAAAATCCGTCCACTTTTCAAAACAAACACTGCATACATCATTTCCCCTAATTATAAAGTCACGCTGCCACTTGTACTAACTCTTTTTAGTGCAAGATAGGCTGGACAACAGGATTCTAGTGCCTGTTTAGTCCGCGTCCTTTTGATCGACCCTAAAGTCGGTATTTCTACATTTACCTTTTCTTTACCCACCACCACACCCACATCGATGGATCCGACTCCATCAAACTTCTTTTCCACTACCCTGCCGCCGTCCGTTGGTGCGTAGAATCCACCTCGCATCTCTCTCCAAGAGAGGTGCTATCCTACACGAGGCCCACTTTCCACCTGTCTTTCCATTCCACCAGCCAACGGGGACTATTTTCAAATAAAACCCCAATACATCAACCTTCTACCAAAATTTCACGGTCTCGAGTCTGAAGACGCATATGCATTTATCACCAAATTTGAAAACGTATGCGCAATGATGGGTACGTCATAACTTTCAGTGGATGCTATGCGTCTACGTCTTCTTCCATTTACTTTGTGCGATATAGCCGAGAAGTGGCTATATAACACTACCGCACATTCCATTTCAAATTGGGAAGACTTCGTCAAAGCATTCCTTAAGAAATTCTACCCACATCAAAAGACAGCTCGAGTCCGTAGCGAAATCTATCAATTCACCCAGCTTCCAAATGAAACATTTTCAAAATGTCTTGCACGCTTCAAGGATCTGTTAGTCCAATGTCCACATCACGGCATCCCGAGATGGGAATTGTGTCGAATCATTTATGAGGGCATTACTCCTTACACAAGACAGACCCTTGAATCCATGTGTCAAGGCAACTTTGTGACCAAAGATGATGGGGAAGCCTGGGAATTCCTAGAAGATTTCGCTGAAAAATCTTTACAGTGGGAGGGTGTGAGTCAATCTTCTAGGGATGACAATGATATTTCCATAGGAGTTAGAGCTGACATTGCAGCTATTCACAAGAAACTTGAGACTATGGAAAATAAATTTTTAGCCGCCACCCTAAATCAAATGTCACTCTCCAAAACTGTATGTGGCTGCAGTTCTGATCCTTCTCACTTGACGGAAGAATGTCCGTTTCAAGGTCATGAGCATACCAATGCCGCATTTCAAAGACCTAGAAACGATCCATCTTCCTCCACATATGATCAGGGTTGGAGGAATCACCCTAACTTTGCATAGAACCAATCACAATCTCAAAACACGGTTCCAACCCAAAACAATTTCCAAAGGGTCCCTTCACCACAACAGCACCCACAATTTCTATTGAGTCAGCACCCCTTTCAATCACAAAACTTTCAAAATCCGGCCAACACTTTTGCACCGTCTAGTCCTTTGCAATTGACCGGTACAGATAATACCTCTGCACTAGCACAAACCTTGGACACTTTCATGAAACAATCCATCCAAGGGACGGCAAGTTTGCAATCTTCCATCGAGAATGTGATGAAGATCATTGTCTCTCAAAATGAGAATATCAAATCGATGGAAGAACAAATTGCACAACTAAAAGCCGAAATGAGTGCAAGAGAGAAAGGGAAACTTCCAGCTCAACCTTTGCCCAATCCTGGCTATTCACATCTTGTGAATGCAACCACGTTGAGATCTGGAAGAGTGCTTGACCATCAAGTTGGGGAAGAGTTTGATGATACTGATAAATCAATCAATAAAACCCCGGCTGAGACCCTTCCTCACACACACACTTCTAATTCTGACCCCAGTTCTTCTACCCCACCACCTTCTCACGAGCCTATTCTTCGTTTCCCAAAAGGCTCGCCACTTCAGCCCAGCTCTTTTACTCCTCCACGGACGATCCCCACTTCTATTCTGGGATTGGTTCCACACCCACTTCCTTCTCCTATGACGGACCCAGCGCTTATTGCTAAAGCACCTTATCCTCATCGGTTAAGGGCAAACACACCGAGTCCACATATGGAGAAGATTATGAACATTTTTAAGCAAGTTAACACCAACATCCCTCTCCTAGATGCCATCCAACAAGTTCCGTCCTATGCGAAAACTCTTAAGAACTTGTGCACTAGGAAGAGGAAGACTCAAGTGCCCAAGAAGATTTTCATGGAAAAAACAATAGACACGGCTTTCCCCCAACAATTACCGAGGAAACGTAAGGATCCTGGATATCCTACTATTTCCATTTCTATTAGGGAAAAACACATTAACCGTGCTCTACTAGACCTTGGCGCTAGTGTTAACTTGTTTCCATACTCAGTCTATGAGCAGTTAGGGATCGGAGAGTTGAAGCCAACCCATTGCACTCTCCAGATGGCTGACCAATCAATCACCAAACCTAGGGGTGAACTGGAGGATGTGTTAATAAAAATCGGGGAATTTATATTCCCGGTAGATTTTATTGTAATTGATACACAGCCTGTAGCGAACCCACGGAATCAAATTCCGGTGATTTTAGGTCGCCCCTTTTTGGCCACTTCCAATGCAATAATCAACTGTCGTAATGGTTCTATAACCCTATCCTTCGGGAATAGGTCAATTGAGCTGAACATTTACAAGTTGGGAAGTGTACCCTCCGAACCTACTGCTCAGGTCTGTTCTGTCGACTTAATGGATGTCGACAGCAGCGAATTTGATGATCCTCCTAATACCGATCTAGACTCTTTTCATACGTTATTGTTTGACCCAACTATGTATCATACACATACAGACTCTTCCACCGAGATGTCCTGGTCAACAACTAACACTGATTATGAACTGCTTTTAGAGCTTGAAGATCACCCCGCACTTTTTGATGACATTACTCACCGGGGTATTGATGGAACTTTTGAGGAGATCTTCGCTGAAGAACTCGCATTTTTGAATGACACGGGTGTTGAGATGAATCCACATCAAAACAATGAAATTGAACCTCCACCTCTTCTTCTGAACTGTAAAAAGAATGCGAGTAATCCATCGCATTCACTGCTTCGTCTCTCCAAAATGAGACACACACACACTCTCTTCCACCCCTTACTCTTTCCCCACTTCTTCTTCCACCAACCCGAGCACTGCATTGATAAAATTTTCGAATGGTTGGTGTTGACATTCGGTCTTTGCAAAGCTTGGCATCGACCAATGATTTTTGACCCCCTCAGGAGATTTTCAAAGCTTAACATTGTTTAACTCAAGTTTGGGGGGGTATAATCGGGCTCTTGAAAAGAAAATTTTTACAAAATAATGAGCCAAAAATAAGTTTGGGGGAGGATCTTCACTTAAATATTTTTCCCCCACTAATGAATTCCTCCCAGGCTTACAGGTTTTGTAGATTTAACAGATGGCAACAGTGAGGACACTGTTGAAAACAAGTTTGGGGGAGGTTTGTGCTTATTTTTGCATCATTTGCATATCATTTGCATAAGCACAAAACATTTTCGAAAACCTATAAAAAATTATAAAAAAAAATTCAAAAGGTTAAAAATATTTTTTGTACATAAATAAGATAATAAAAGTTTAGATAGTGAAAAATTACATCCATGAGATTAGAAAAATTTAAGAAAACCAAGGAAATTAGAAGTTTTCTTATACGAACTAGTAATAAGTAGTTATGAGCCGTTGTCCCAAGGGTTAGTAAGATGAAGGACGTCACTAATCTGAGGATAAAAATAAGTCTGAAAAATAGTTTCTATTCTGGAAGCCAAACATTTTGAACGTTGCTACCCTACTATTCGCACTTACACACGTCTTGAAGCCCGGGATAGTAGAGGATACCTTGAAATGCTCTTGTCTTAAAGCCGATGTATGAAGGAAATAAAAAAAAAAGAAAAAGTGAATAAAAAAATAATAAAGTGGTGAGAAAAATAGACACTGGTTTTGTTATCACCAAGGGCAAAAAAAAATGTATAGCGAGGGTGCCTCTTCACCTAGTGCCCTAAGGCCAACTGGTCTGGGAGTCACTGCTATGCCTAAGGTGGTGCAAGGCGAGGAAAATAAACCAAGTAAGCAAGCACAGGAGTAATCGGTCGGTTAGTACCTCAAGAAGTATTAACGGTCGCATGAAAGTGTGTGAGCAATCTCATCTAAATATTCATTAATTAAAAAGTACTGAGGCTGATGGGCAAGAGTATGATAGCTTGAATTGAATTCTCGGGGTGTAGGGATGTCCTTTACACACACGCAGGGTTATATGATCGATGTTTGGAAAAAAGATAGGAATGAAGAATAAGACGATGTTTTATTGAGGGAGGACGTGATTTCTGACATCTTTTCATGACCATTAAGATAGGGCTCATGACAACCGAAAAGCTAGCTTAGTTGGAAAACCTAATTTTCAAAGCTTTTCTTCTACGATTCTTATCTTTAAATGTAATATTCATGATCTTCCTTTTATTATTGGATTTTGTGGGTGCAATCCGCTGAAAACCCTCAGGAGACAACACTCCTCCTACTAGGGACACCTAGATGTTTAAAAGCTTGTTGCACGTGCTCAGTGCAATCGTGTTGCCTACGAAAGTGTGCTAGTTAGTTTTTCTCGTTCTTTATTTTCTCTTTCTTTTTAATAAAAAGTTCGCTCGAGACGATCGAAATTAAGTTTGGGGGAATTTGATCAGTCGAAAATATTGCATCTTTTAACCGGCAATTTCCCTATCATTTGCATTCATTTAGAAGTGTACGGTATTCATATTTCACATATTAGCAAATCAGTCGTTAAATATCAGATTGCATGTGTTAGACTCTAAAACCGGCACTATAAAGGAAATTGACTGCATTTCATGGCATCGCATCATCTCTGTATTTGTGCAACACTTGTGTCGAGATTTATGCAGGAAATTGCAGGAGCAAAGCCAAAAGAGCTGATCAAAAATACGCCAACTCAATGATTTCAGATCTGGTAGCAATTCAAAAGGAAATATAAAAATCAACATATCAAATAAAGGCCCACAATTCAGCCCAAAACAGCACAAGAAATTTCAAGCCCTAAAGCCCCTAAAGCGCCGCGGAACCGCGGCGGGAGCCGGCTTGCGCCGCAGTTCCGCGGCAGTTTGGTCAGATCATCATGCCATTTTCAGTGCGTTATTCTTATCTCAGTGGCCACAGCTCAGAATGATATGTCAAATTCCAGAATTCTCTCGAAGCTTCTGCCAGATCAGCAAAGATCATTAAGCATGCTAATCCTAATTAAGATCCTAACTAACCTCTTCTAGAAGCTCCCTCCTAACTAATCACATCTAGAAGCTTCTCCTCAACAACCTTTTGGAGGGAAATTCAAATTTCATCTAACAACCATTTGGAGGGAAATTCAAATTTCATCTAACAAACTTTTGGAGGGAAACTTAAAATTCAAATCCTAGATCTAGGGTTTTGATGGCTATAAATAGGAACCTAGATCTAAGGGTTGAGGTTGTTCATCATTAGTTAGTTCATTCTATTCCCTCTTACACCATCTTCTTCCACAAGTCTAGTGACAAGGCTTGTGCGAAACCCTAACCCTAATTCCAATCAAAATTCAAGATCTTGAGTACCAATCAAGCGAGAAGACTTCAACCTTTTATGAGCGGAGCCGATCTCCAATCGAGCAAGTGATCCAAGCCGATCCGCGACTCACGGAGCCGAGCGAAACCAAATCGACGATCGAGTTCTTCCTCTTGTAGTTCTTGAGCAAATGCAATGAAATTGTTGATATAAATAAAAGGTGAAATTCTTTTATCTCGCTTTCTTTAAATTCTTGCATCATGATTCGATCTTAATTTGTAATTGTAGTTCTTGTTGTGATGTTTGAGTAAAACTCCGCTCGTTAAGAAGTCGAGACGATCAATAGAATAATGATGTAACAAATTTTAAAATGATTCTTGAGTCCTACGAGTTTTGTAAACCCTAGCAAGTTCAAGAATCGATGACCTAGTTTCGTTGCGATACTTTCTTGATTGTGATCGCTCGAAATTAGGGATCTACGGTCGTTTCTTGAATTTACTAGAGGCTAGAATGTGAATGATATTGACGAAAGAACAAGGGATAAAATGAAACCCTAGTTTCATAAGAAATCCTCAATTCTCGATCGATCATCATTGATCTAGTATCAATTCATCGAAGGATAAGAATACGTCATTGTAAGATTACATCATATCTATAGATCCGATCGATTCCTACGAGCCTCATTTCGATTCTTGATATTTGGTTGGAAAAATCATCACAAACATCTCAATTCTTGATTCTATCTTTTTCTTGTTATTAGATCTAGATTTTCTAATTCTTGAACTTCAAATACAAATCATGAATTGTTTGTTTTCTTTTCTTTAAAGTTTCAATTCATCTAATTCGAAACACGAACGATTACACTTTCCCTGTGGACGATCCGCATTTACTAACGCGCTACAGTCGACACCGTTATTGATTGCGGTCAAATATTTTTGGTTTTGATTTCTATATACAATTTTCTCAATAACGACACAATCCGAAATCATTAAATCAAATGGCGCCGCTGCCGGGGATCATTTGATAAACACAATTGAAATCATTCAATCAAATGGCGCCGTTGCCGGGGATCATTTGATAAACACAACAAAAATCATCAATCAGTTATCCATTGTTGTCTCAGGGTGTTCTGGGCTACACTCCGACACGACTTATACCGCTATTAGGGGACTGACGTTTACCGCCCCCTAGGCCCGCCATGCGATATTCTCAGACGAACAGACCGGACTGTACGGAAACTGTCACATTCAGGCTCAGTAGGAGTTCGGATGGGTTCACCGCATCAGTCTTCTTATCGGCATCTACCTGGGGACCGTTACATACAGCTAGTACCGCTTGCAGCCTGTAGTTAAACCCACTTCCAGCGTAGTGTCGAGTCTTTAGAGTCCCACACAGAGAGCTATTCGCCTTTAGGCAAAACAGAGTAGAGGTCGCATGGTTTTGCGACAGGGTTCGTTCACATCCGCGCACTTGTGCACGTTTGGTGTCCGGGCAGTTATTACTAGCGGGGTTTGGTTTAAACCAGATTCTAGTATACGTTTTGGGATTGGTTTTATCTCATTGTATTCGTGTTCCTCGGAACACGGATGCGGGTGTGTATGCACAGTTGACAAAGACAGAGGCAGTGGATTCTCATTAGGGTTGTTGACTGTTGACTTTTTCTAAACCCTAATGAGAATATGAAATATGATTAATAATATTAATTAAGTATTATTGTGCCATGGTTGGGTTGAAAGTTTGACTTTTGTTGACCGGTTGACTATTTTGGACTTGTTGACCATCATCATTTCATGGCTATCATTTCATGGCTATGACTTTTGCTTGCTTGCTGTTTACAAAATGCATTAAATGCATGAAATGATAATGCCATTGACATGAACCATCACAAATACTTAATTATTATTATTATCATGATTATTTTTGTTTTTGAGAGCATGGTTGTAAAAGTCTTCTCTCATTTTATCATTTCCACTCTCTCTCATCCAAGCTCTCCCTCTTCCTCTTGCTCATGGTTCTCTTGTCTCATGAGTTGAGAAACAAGAACCATTGAGATAAAACCCTAAAATCACTTCTCTACTCACTCTAGAGTACACGGTCTGGCAAGCCAAGTATTTTAGTTTCCTCTCGATTGAGGTTGGAGCCAAAGGTAGAAGCTTTCGGATGGATCCATCTTCGGCACAAGGAGACGACGAGGTGAGGCCGATCCGATCACTACAAGGAGAAGAAGAGAAGGAGTTCAAGACTAGGTATAACCCCTAACATAGTAGTTAAACTCTTAGTTAGGTTGTTAGATAGTTTGTTTAGCAAAGATCCGGTTTCTAGTCCATGTTACCTTCACCGAAATTTTTTTTTCCACCATTTCCGCATCCCCGAAAGAACCGGGACGGGTAACGTGGACTTACAGTGGTATCGGAGCCTAGCTAAACCCTATCTAGCATGTTAGCAAAGTATCTAGAATTTTGATTAGAGAAAAAAATCACAAAACACGTCCGAAAACCATGCTTGCTGTCGATTTTTAAAACATCTCAAAAAATAATTTGACATATCTTAAAAATCGTCTCAGGCTTTTCTGTAAACACACAGCAAAAACGATCCAGCGAGTCGACCAACTCACCGTGGAACCGCGGTAAGAACATGCTTCTTGCCGCGGATCCGCGGCCGAGTTGACTCGGCCGTGGATCGGTTTTGCTGCAGTGTGTTTTGTGTGGTGTTTTGGGATTTTTGGAATATGTTGTTTCTGCCCAGATTTTCCAGAAAACAAATTTGTGTTTGGGGTGGTTACAAATTCGTATTTTGATCGAACTTTTGTAGACTTTAGCTAATGGGTTATATCTGTGATGTGATATATGTATTGAACGTCTGCTAATCGCTATACATCGATTAGTGGGGGTTATACATATCTGTGATCTGTAATTTTGCTGGTATGTGTATATGAATTCGTTGGATTGTCGCGGATGAATAGCCGGGGGGTTGTGAGATGAGAGTTTTCTTTACTTTTCATTTGATGTAATATGTAATTGATGTAATATTATTTTTATGGCCGCACATCCGGGATGAGGTTGTAGCCGCCAATGTATATTATTTCTTTTTCTGTTTTGCTCCTAGGATAGACCCAAGGTGGGGTGCACAAACTACCGGGTATCTCGAAGTGCCGAGTGGCCTACTCACGTTGTTGAGGGAGGTTGCTTCACTTCGAGTATTTGGCGGGTAGTTTGTAAGTCTACGCTAGCGCCCCGGCCGTCTACAGACGCCAAATGCGGAACAAAAACTTTTTATCTGGCGCTATCGTATACTTTAACCCGGATCTTCCATTATTGCTAAACTAACAAACTGTAAAGAGTGTAGAAAGGTTATACCGAACGATCCGAGTCCTTCGTTCTTCAACCATCATCCCACGCTCCGTTGCGGCTGCTCCGATCTCGTCGATCTCTGATCTGCTCGTCCAGGTGGCACCACATCACTGATTCTTTAAACGGGCTCCCGCCTCTGACTCGAGGAAACTCGGTCGTCAAGTTTGCCAAAAGAGACGACCAAGAATGATGTAGAGAATGAGTAGATGACTTTGTCTCACTTCGTCCAAATCCGTGGACGATCGGTTAATGAAGTTGCCGAGGGAATCGGGTGATGGAATGAAATGAGCTGTGAAATTCCATACACCGATAAAACCTATCATAATCTTTTTCTACCAAATGAAACATCAAGTGAGTGAGTGGAGGGGGGCCGGCCTCTTATAGCAAAGAGGGAGGTGACCGTAGGAGAGGGGGGTAACCTTAAGTAAATATCATAATGTGAACACAAAATAATATCTTAAGGAAAACAAGAAATGGTTAAAATCAAAGCATGAGTCACAAGACACCTCATCAAATCTAGAACCTTCTAGAACCTTCTAGAAGCATGACTCACCCTCATCCAAGAAAAGATAAATCCGTCTTTAACCGAATGTTAAAAGACGGCTGATAGAAAACTGGAAACTGGCAACTTCCAAAAATGATCCTGAAACAACTTTCAGGATAACCCCGTAACTGTATAAATATACCCGCATTTGTATTACAACCGAATACAAATGCAACTGAGACAAAGATATTATACCTACTCAATATAATACTCGGATCCGGCTTAAACCAAAGCCGACCAGTATCAACTGCCCGAAAACTGACACGTGCGTAAACGCACGTGCATTTTCCGAACCCTGCCATAAAACCATACGGCCTCTACAACGTTTCGCCCGAACTTGGGAAACTGTCTGTGGGGGACTCTAATGACTCGTCAGTACCCTGGCAGTGGGTTTAACCACAAACCGTCAGCGGCACTAGCTATGCGTAACGGCTGCCCATGGACTGACCTCAAGGGAGGCCGATGAGCCAACTCAAGGGAGGCCGATGAGCTAACACATCCGGAAACCCTACTGAGCCTAACAGTGACAATGTATATACAGTCCGGTCCGTTCGTCAATGAGTATCGCATATCCGCCTAGGGGGCTAGTAACGTCAGATCCCCAATAGCAGTATAAGTCGTGTCGGAGTGTAGCCCAATCACACCCTGAGATACTACTGGAGTACCTACCAGTAAATCTCCTGCCATGGCCATGGACTTTGTGTAATGGCTCTCCTAGACACAGCACGACCTCGCCCCCAATACCGGGAGAGACGAATCCCCTGCCGATCCGCTCACGTGCCTCCATATGGCTCGGGACTGTACCCAAAAGCTACCTGTTTGCACGACTCCTTTGAGCCGTGGTAGGGTAGAAATCAAAGCACAGTGGAAACTCATACGAGACAAATGACGACCTCAGGTCGATGAACTAACCTGTACACATGTCACCTGGGAACTGCTATCTGACGATAGGTATAGTACTAACTAGCAGATTCCCGGCGAGTCCTGTCCGGTGTACTCATAACCCAATGAGCACCTGTATACATCTTAGGTGATCCAACTGACACCAGTGGCTTGTGAGACCGGCCACCGCCCCTCGTCGGGGTCTCGACTGTATACACTAGTCTACTCCGGAGTATCGATGCCCTGTCTCGAAACTCCCACGACTAGGGACCACAATTAAGGATATGCATATAAACTACCCAACTCTTACGTATATGATCGCCATCATACTGTTGGTAGTAAAGCAAGATCCTAAGGGCTCTATCAAAGTGTAACATGCAATCAGTCACCTGAACATGTACACGACTGATAAAGGCAAACCAGATAGCATACTATCATCTCGAGTAAGACTGTTCTACCGGGATAGGTCCTCCGCAATCATTGCAATCACGTGCCTGCGATCCAATAATTGACTATGAGGGCACTATCTCCAACAATCTCCCACTTGCACTCAAGGATAATTATTGCGATGTCGACTACTCACAGCCCGTGTGAAACCGAACATCCAACTCTTCTACTAATCAGTTTCACAAAGCCCGTTTGTAAAACTTTTGTGTTCGAGAAATAGCCTCAGTGAGTGGATCCGCCTAGAAGTATCTTTCTTTATCTCTCTTTGTCTCAAGTTCGCGGAGAAAGCCATCTCCCGAATCGAGTAATACCCGTCTTAGAATATGTCTGGATATCTGATGGGACCTAGTTCATAAATGAACTCCAAATCCAAACTTCTTAGACTGTATCGATCACTGAACCTAATCAGTATCCGGCACCATGCCACCCACAGTATCCTCTTGGACCACCTGTCCATAATACTGTCCCCCTTCGTCAGAGGGAAAAACTATAACTCTGACAATCTCACTGTCAACCATGTCACCTTTGAAGCCTGGAATGATAATCATCTCCCGAAGGAGGCTGCCGTCATCAAATCCATAGAACATCCACTTATGTTCTAAAACTGCTTCCTTATGTTTCTCCAGGATTGGATTAATACAAACTTATTGCATCTAGTGCAAAAACAATATCTGGTGTGGTACTTGACATCTCATGATTGACTCAATTGCCTAAGCAAGTGATCTGCCAATCATGCACTTCCCTCTCCCCTTTAGTCTATACGACACCTTCAGAGAGGGTGACTCCATCACCTGCAGGTACATCACCATGCTAGGAGTCAACTATTCTAAAAACCATTAGAATACTGTCAAAGTACCCACATTGGGAAACTACCCAATTCCAGATCTAAAACCATAGATCTATAAACCAGAATGTCAAATATTATATCCATATCCTGTCTGGAGAAACAACTGTGTGACGACCACAGTACAACCGATCGTAGTATAGGAATTTTACTTCCTACTCTGTGTATGTCATCCAAATACCATGACATCACACCCTACTACCTTCTTAACAGATCCATCCCCTATTCTGATTGAAGTCAAACCCATGACTGTCACATCAAAATTAGATGATCTATCTCCGCTATAACTGCTCTAGTCTATAAATAGACATAAGCTACTTGCCCACTATACTTCCGCTGCTCCCACTGACTACGACAACCCTCCTACTGGGTCTCATATCCTGGAACAACAGTAGTATCAAGTCTGGGTAGATAATAACCTCTCTGTCACCGTCCTTGAGGCTACCGGAGTACCTCTCGGGTGTCTGAGGTTACCCACCATATCTGCGGAGTGGCTATTGGAATGTCAAACCTGATTGAATATATAGGTCCTATTAAATTTTCCGTAATCGTTTGCGCTTCTGGAATCAATTCCAGTTCTACCATACTCCCACTACTGTTTTTTGAAAAAATCCATTTTACTAAAACTGTGGCGAGTCAAGAACAATATCACTATTGATCTTCCAAATGGTAGAATATCAACTCTCGTCATAGCCAGGGTCAACCCACAAACAGCCATTACAGAAACGTGCCCTGAGTTATCCAGAGTCTGGTTTTAAGCATAAGCTGGACAACTCCCCGTACCTTAACATCTTTTAAGGTACGATCCATTCTATATCCAATACAGAAACTTTGGCACTTATTTAATTGGAACCATATTCAATCATGCAGCTGTCTCCAGTGCAAATCATCTTAATGGAAAGAGGCTAATCAGCATTACTCAACTTAGGAATCCATCCAATTATGAGTAACCTGAAAGAGAAACACGTTTCTCAAAACCATCACTATCATCTGAATACCAATCACAAGAATCTACATCTTCGATCTCTTTGAAGAATCCCGATACTTGTGATACCTGGTTCTCTACTTTATTCTTATACCCACAACTTCTCAAAACTTAGACCTTGTATTTCTACGAAACACTTGTCTAAATACTAGAGAAGTTATAAGTAAACAGAACATAGTACGAGGACCTACCCCTTTGTCCTGATGGACACTGGACAACATACAATACTCTGTATAAGTCCGCTGAGTTAAACAACTCAAAACCTGTGCGTCGTTGGTTGAAAACTGTACCCTGGCGATTTCCTCAAATATCACCAATTACAACGAATTCCGATATAATGTGGATGATCACCTAATTCCCAATATCTTACTCCCACTCATCATCTGTAAAACCATACAGATATGAGAATGAAACCTGGTAAATACATACCCTTGGAGTAAGTGTCTAATCGGGAAAACAGGTTTTCTTTAACAATGCACTGAAACATGAAAATGTTTCGTAGGGGTATCCTGGTATTCATAGCAATGCCTCTTCCATAATCCAATTCATGACTTCAACCGTATATTTTATTGCCATCTTTCCAAATCCCTTTATTTGTCTTTAGTCGTTACCTTCTGTACACCATCGTTAGGCTAAATGGTTTTCTTCCTTCCCTACCGTTCGGCACCAGCCTATGGTTTGGAAGAAGACTATCCAGTAAGCATAATAGGTGTACCCTCCTAAACCAAGGAGTACTCATATCTTGAGAGAAGGTGATGATAAATGACAACTGAATAATACCTTATTCCTTTAAAGGTGAAATAGGAGTGGCGATGAAGTACGCGGTTTTGGTCGTGAATGATATCAGTCGCAATTTACTTTGCCCTCTTTCTAATCCCTTTATTTTGTCTTTACATATTACCTTCTGCACACCCTGCTTAGGCCAATTGGTTTTCTTCATTCCCTACCTTTCGGCACCTGCCTATGGTTTGGAATAAGACTATCCAATAAGCGTAATAGGTGTACTCTCCTAAACCAAGGAGCTCTCGCAACCTGAGAGAAGGTGATAATAAAAGACAACTGAATAAACCAATTCTATTTCTCCTGAACCTGGATCCATACTCGAAGAAGTCCTTTTGAGTTCGTATATAACCATACGATGGATCTATCCAATGGAAGTGGATATCCGTAGTAATACGGGTGTTCTGAGAAATTCAAAGGGTAGAAGAAGGAGTGGCAATGACTTATGCAACACAGACAATCCAAAAGCCAGTATTTTAAGAAGGTTCGGTCAACTTGGTCACTGAGTCATAGTCTAGGGTCGGTCAAAGGTCGCTGCCAAAGAGAGAGAGAAAAGAAACACTCTGCGTGCACTCTAACCTAGATCAGAATGGTTATCACTTTATCTAATCCGGAAACCTCCCACTGTCCTGTCGAACTCTCCTCCAAACCTAAAGAAGAATCAATCGGGATCACCCGAAGAGTAAACCAACTCATCAGTGGGAATCGGGATCCAACTCTCATCGCATGATAACGTGATGGAATGCATCTACGTTTCTCATACTCCAGAAGGTATGCGCATACTTGGCAAGTTTCAGTTTCTTTAAAAACTCCCGATACGATTTTTGCCCCATGCTCTTATAACCTTGGCGTTAGGTCAAAATGGCAGAACGGCTGTCCCAAACCAACTCATCTATCTATGCAACAATTGAATACCCAGCAGCTACCAAACACTATGCCTTGGCGTTAGGTCAAAATACATAGCTTGAATACTACTGAATACCCAAAAGAAGTGACGGAGGGCTACGGATGGTTTTTGGTGAAAAACCTTTAACGTAGTGAACTTGATATCGCTGAAGGAACCTGATAGCTTTTTAAAATATAGTGGCGAAAACCTTTTGCTAAAGAGGTCACTCCCGGTAAAGGGATCTCGGCTTTTTCCTCGTGGAATGAGGTGCAGGATATTCCACTGAATACCGCTATGCAAAGCAACATGTAATCGACTATAGTGAAGTTATTACCCTGACGCAAACTTCTGCCTAAGGGGTCAGTCCCGGTGAAGGGATATCGGCCCTTGCCCCGTCGAATGAGGTGCAGGATATTCCACTGAATACCGCTATGCATAACAAAAGAAAACGTCTTTGCAATAATACTTTTTAAAATTGTTCCAACAACTATAAACAGGTTTGTTTAACTTTTTGCATTGATCAGAATCAACGCAGTCCCATCAATCAATCACACCAGAAAAGAACGAAAATAAAATGTACGTATATGCCATCCGCATTCGTCACTGGGTCCCGTCATCACCCGTTAGGTTACTTAACTAACGACAAAGCGGGGACTGGACTAGCGCGGGTGAAAAACATATACAACATCTAATAGTATATAAACCAATATACAATAATCGCTCCAGGCGTGATAATATGCAACATTACAGAAAAGTAATAAGCATCACAGAATAATACAGATAATCTGGGATCCCCGAGTTTCACAGAGCCGCTGCTGAAACTCGACGTTCCCCTGTCGTGTGGATAGCCTGTGCAATGAAACCTAGACCCCTACGGGTGCGGCAAGTTACCCGCCAAAACCTGAAGCGAGGCAGCCCCTTACAGCATAGTGATTGGACCACCCTGCACTTCACGGAATCCGGTAATCTTGGGCACCCCTCCTTGGGTCAACCTGTACCCCCTACGAGTGCGGCGAATAGTCTACCAATTCTAGAGTGAGGCCCCTCTGCCTCTCAAAGCCATGAGATGCGGACCCGTTGCCCTTCAGAACCCGGCTATCCGTGCACTCCGTCGCGGGGTAAAACCTAGTACAGTAATGAAAAATAGTACAACAGGTACATCGACCGCAACCTGGTCGTGCCCCAAAAGAATATTATACAACAGGCAGTGACGGCAGTCCACAAGTTGGACGCTCGCCCCGCAATATCAAATGTACAAATAAACTCAAACTGTACTACCATTGCACACTGCTATCCACCACGATAAATCCGCAACATCACAGCACAACACAGAACATCAACGCGAATGTCACGTTCGCAAACCCGTCTAAAAGAACTATAGCAATCGGACGCGGTTTACCGATCAAATGACATTCCCGGTCGGAGATATAATGTAAGCACTGTAAACTAACATGTTTAAATTTTGATCGACTAAATATCACAAAGTGGGCCCCACGCAAATCTGGAGAACAGTAACAAAACCTGGGCCCAAAAGATATATACCAAAAACCCCAAATTCCAATATGGAATGCACTGTAGAAAATTGAGTGAGTGATCCCACTTTCCTGCGGCGGATCCGCGGCAAAACCCAAGCTGGGGCCGCGGATCCGCGGCGGAACAGTGGAATTACTTGCTCGAATTTCTACAGTATTCCTAAAAAACCCTGCTTGATTTTCTGGTATGTGTGAAATATTTTTAGGACACCGTTTAAAAACAACAGAAACTGTCGAGCTTGGATTTTGCAGTTTTTGATTTCCGGTTCGATCGATATTTTAAACGCGTTAGCACAAGTTAGTATAGCAAAATGGTGAGGCTCTGATACCACTGTAAGTCTACGCTAGCGCCCCGGCCGTCTACAGACGCCAAATGCGGAACAAAAACTTTTTATCTGGCGCTATCGTATACTTTAACCCGGATCTTCCATTATTGCTAAACTAACAAACTGTAAAGAGTGTAGAAAGGTTATACCGAACGATCCGAGTCCTTCGTTCTTCAACCATCATCCCACGCTCCGTTGCGGCTGCTCCGATCTCGTCGATCTCTGATCTGCTCGTCCAGGTGGCACCACATCACTGATTCTTTAAACGGGCTCCCGCCTCTGACTCGAGGCAACTCGGTCGTCAAGTTTGCCAAAAGAGACGACCAAGAATGATGTAGAGAATGAGTAGATGACTTTGTCTCACTTCGTCCAAATCCGTGGACGATCGGTTAATGAAGTTGCCGAGGGAATCGGGTGATGGAATGAAATGAGCTGTGAAATTCCATACACCGATAAAACCTATCATAATCTTTTTCTACCAAATGAAACATCAAGTGAGTGAGTGGAGGGGGGCCGGCCTCTTATAGCAAAGAGGGAGGTGACCGTAGGAGAGGGGGGGTAACCTTAAGTAAATATCATAATGTGAACACAAAATAATATCTTAAGGAAAACAAGAAATGGTTAAAATCAAAGCATGAGTCACAAGACACCTCATCAAATCTAGAACCTTCTAGAACCTTCTAGAAGCATGACTCACCCTCATCCAAGAAAAGATAAATCCGTCTTTAACCGAATGTTAAAAGACGGCTGATAGAAAACTGGAAACTGGCAACTTCCAAAAGTGATCCTGAAACAACTTTCAGGATAACCCCGTAACTGTATAAATATACCCGCATTTGTATTACAACCGAATACAAATGCAACTGAGACAAAGATATTATACCTACTCAATATAATACTCGGATCCGGCTTAAACCAAAGCCGACCAGTATCAACTGCCCGAAAACTGACACGTGCGTAAACGCACGTGCATTTTCCGAACCCTGCCATAAAACCATACGGCCTCTACAACGTTTCGCCCGAACTTGGGAAGCTGTCTGTGGGGGACTCTAATGACTCGTCAGTACCCTGGCAGTGGGTTTAACCACAAACCGTCAGCGGCACTAGCTATGCGTAACGGCTGCCCATGGACTGACCTCAAGGGAGGCCAATGAGCCAACTCAAGGGAGGCCGATGAGCTAACACATCCGGAAACCCTACTGAGCCTAACAGTGACAATGTATATACAGTCCGGTCCGTTCGTCAATGAGTATCGCATATCCGCCTAGGGGGCTAGTAACGTCAGACCCCCAATAGCAGTATAAGTCGTGTCGGAGTGTAGCCCAATCACACCCTGAGATAATACTGGAGTACCTACCAGTAAATCTCCTGCCATGGCCATGGACTTTGTGTAATGGCTCTCCTAGACACAGCACGACCTCGCCCCCAATACCGGGAGAGACGAATCCCCTGCCGATCCGCTCACGTGCCTCCATATGGCTCGGGACTGTACCCAAAAGCTACCTGTTTGCACGACTCCTTTGAGCCGTGGTAGGGTAGAAATCAAAGCACAGTGGGAACTCATACGAGACAAATGACGACCTCAGGTCGATGAACTAACCTGTACACATGTCACCTGGGAACTGCTATCTGACGATAGGTATAGTACTAACTAGCAGATTCCCGGCGAGTCCTGTCCGGTATACTCATAACCCAATGAGCACCTGTATACATCTTAGGTGATCCAACTGACACCAGTGGCTTGTGAGACCGGCCACCGCCCCTCGTCGGGGTCTCGACTGTATACACTAGTCTTCTCCGGAGTATCGATGCCCTGTCTCGAAACTCCCACGACTAGGGACCACAATTAAGGATATGCATATAAACTACCCAACTCTCACGTATATGATCGCCATCATACTGTTGGTAGTAAAGCAAGATCCTAAGGGCTCTATCAAAGTGTAACATGCAATCAGTCACCTGAACATGTACACGACTGATAAAGGAAAACCAGATAGCATACTATCATCTCGAGTAAGACTGTTCTACCGGGATAGGTCCTCCGCAATCATTGCAATCACGTGCCTGCGATCCAATAATTGACTATGAGGGCACTATCTCCAACATAGTTTGCCGCACCCGTAGGTGTCTAGGGTGGGGTCTTGGCTATTCATCGCGACCGTGTAATCCGCTTTTCGTTGCAGGCTCGAACGAAACGCGGATTCCTAGTATATCCAATGTGTTCATCTGTGATCTGGAATGGCTATCATTGCATCTGACGAATGTAAATATCTATATATGATATCTATTTAGGCGTTGCTTATATTTTGCATCCGCGCTAGTCCAGCCCCTGCTCTGTCGTTAGTTAAGTAACATAACGGGTAATGACGGGGCCCCGTGGCGAATGCGGATGGCATAAGCGTACGTCATATTTTCGTTGTTTTCTGCAATGGTAGGGTTAAATGATGGGACGCATTAAATTAATGCAACAAAATAAACCAAAATTAAAGTCGTTGGAACAATTTCAAAACCACTCGGTTTCTTTTCAAAAACAACTTTTAAACGCGGAGCTTAAGCCACTCCTTTTAAAAGCTATCACGTTCCATCGATTATATCAAGGTCACTACGTTCACGGTTTCGCCAAAACCATTCGTAGCCCTCCGTCATTTCATATGGATAGTTAATAGTATTCAAACTGTGTTTGTTGGCCAAAGTCAAGGCATAATGTTTGGTAGCTATTGGATATTCATATGCAGCATAGATAGATGCGTTGGTTTGGGACAGTCGTGCTGTCTTGTTGGCCAAAGTCAAGGGTAGGTACGGGTGGGTTCAAATTAACCTGGAGAATGACGGGTAGAACTTGACATGTGACTTATGATTTGTTGGCCAAAGTCAAGGTCATAAGAGCATGGGGCAAAAATCCACATCGGGAGTTTCTAAAGAAATTGAAACTTATTAGCGCTGCATACCATTTGGAGTGTGATGATTCTGGTAGGATTCCTTCAGTTTTTTCACACGATGATATTTGGATCCCGATCCTACTATGAGTATATGCTACTCCTCGGGAAATTTCTCACTTAACGATCAATGCTATAAACCAAGTAGGAGTCTAGAAAGGTGTTAGCGGGGCTACGTCCACAGGGAAAAGAGGTTATTTAATTAAGGAACTTCGCGAAAGCGTTGGAAAACCTCCCTCAAAGTACCAACACTGGCCTGGCTGAACGGTTAAGCAAGTATTGTACGGTGAGATTGATCCCGACTAATTCTTCCTTTTTGGTTTGAGGAGGAATTCAAGAAACAGTGGGAGCCATCCTGTTTAGACAAACTAAGTACCAGTCTAAACTTGCAAGAGCATCATGCTAAAGTGTTTCTTCTCTCTCTCCTAATTGCAGCAACGAAACATCATGACCGGACATAAGTTACTACTAGATAAAAACATACTGACAGGGCCAAACTACAAAGATTGGCTCAGGAATGTCAAAATGGCAATCACTTATGACAAGTTGGGGTATCTCCTTACCACCAAAGCTCCCCCTGTCCCAGGTCCCAAAACCAGCGTCGCGGATAAGGAAATCCGTAAGACCTGGGAGATCGACTGCGCGAAGACCAAGTGCCTCGTGCTTGCCTCTATAGACAATGAACATCAGAGGAGGTACGAGAATATGGACCTAGAATCCATATTTCTCCATACTAAAGAACTATGTGGAGAGCAATCCCGTATCGCCAGATATGAAGTCTCGAAAAAGTTGTTTTCGGCGAGATTGGCCGTCGGATCATCGGTAGCGGAACACGTGCTTAAGATGATTGGCTTTATTGAAGAGCTCGCGGATCTTGGGACCACGTTAGAGAACGAGTTCTACACTGACTTGATTCTCCAGTCCTTCCCTTCCACTTACGTCTAGTTTATCCTGAACTTCAACTTGCAAGAAAAGGAAGTTGAACTTTTGGAACTCCTCAACATGTTGAGGAGTGCAGAGGGCACCTTACAGAAAGTAAGGGAAACATCCACTTTGTTTGTTGGAGGATCATCCTCTTCTAGGTCCAAGGCGAAAGCCAAGGGAAAGAAGAAGAAAGCCCCCACCAAACCATGGGGCGGTGTTAGTAAAGTGGAAGTGAAGGGAAAGACAAAGGCAACAAAGGTAGCGGGAAAGCTTGTGGGAAAGGAAGAGTGCTTTTACTGTCACAAGAATGGACACTGGAAGAAAGATTGCAGGGCTTGGAAGGCCAGAAACCAGGACCCGAAGCAAGTTGTGGCTTCGTCTTTAGGTGTGTATGTTATTGAAAACTGTCTATCAATAAACTCTACTTCCTGGGTATTGGATACCGGATCAGGATCTCATATATGTAATTCTTTGCAGGCATTGAGAAAGCGTAGGGTTTTGAAGGCAAGTGATATGACCCTCAGAGTTGCAAAAGGAGCTGGCATGGATGATGAGTCCGTGGGGGACTATCACTTGGGAATGTCAGATGGACATGTTTTGGTTTTACGGGATTGTTATTTTGTACCCAATGCAACTTGTAATATCATATCTGTATCTTAAATGTCTAAAGAAGGTTATGAATTTGCATTTGTAAGCAATGTTGTAAACATTCACCTTAATCAAGTTCTGATTAGGTCGGGTACATTAAGCAATGGTATATACGTATTAAACCAACCACATATTTTCAATGTCCAGAATACACACAAAAGAAAGTCTCCAGAAATAAATCATGCTTTCTTATAGCATTGTAGACTGGGTCACATCAATGAGAGAAGGTTGACGAAGTTACATGCAGAAGGATATTTGGATCCGTTCGAATATCAATCATATGCAACTTGTCAATCCTGTCTCAATGGAAAGATGAAAAAGACTCCATTCACTGGACACGGAGTAAGAGCAAGCGAGCTCTTGGGGCTCGTACATCGCGATGTGTGCAGTCCAATATCTACACATGCGCGAAGCGGTTATTCTTACTTCATTACTTTTACGGATGATTTTTCAAGGTACGGATATGTCTTCTTGATGAAACATAAATCTGAAGCCTTTGGAAAATTCCAGGAATACAAGAATGAAGTAGAAAAACAAACAGGCAAAAGTATCAAGACACTGAGATCTGATCGAGGCGGTGAATACTTGAGTGCCGAGTTCCTGGATTACCTAAAAGAGAATGGAATTCTCTCTCAGCTTACTCCTCCATACACTCCACAACATAACGGTGTATCGGAGAGACGGAACCGAACCCTATTGGATATGGTACGTTCCATGATGAGTAACGCTGAGTTGCCGCGATCATTCTGGGGATATGCACTAGAATCAGCTGCATACCTTTTGAACCGAGTTCCAACTAAGACAGTGCCTACCACACCATATCAGATATGGAGTGGGAAGAAACCCTATCTTAAGCACATTAAGACATGGGGATGTCCAGCTTTTGTCAAAAAGCAGCATGCGGACAAACTCGAGGCATGCTTAGTACAGTGCAAGTTTGTGGGATATCCAAAGAACTCCAAGGGATATTTCTTCTATTGCGAAGAGGAAGAAAAGGTTTTTGTTTCTCGTCATGCCTGCTTCTTGGAAACTGAATTTTTGGAAAATCAGATAAATGGGAGCGCAATAGAACTGGAAGAAATTCCAGAACCACGAGCTATTACTGAAAACTTAGTAGAACCAGAGGGTTCAAAAGAACAGGACATTCCTGCGCCGCTCCGCAGAAGTAGTAGGCAGTCTCATCCGCCCGAGAGATACTACGGTTTTCTCATAGACGGGGATAGAGAGGATTGCATCATTGATAATGATGAGCCGACTAGCTTCCAGCAGGCCATTCAGAGCGTTGACTCGGTAAAATGGCTGGATGCAATGTGGACCGAAATGGAGTCCATGTATAGCAACAAAGTATGGACTTTGGACGTTGCTCCAGAAGGTGTAAAACCCGTAGGATGCAAATGGATCTTCAAGAGGAAGATTGGTGTAGATGGACAGGTTGAGACCTATAAGGCTAGACTTGTTGCAAAGGGATTTCGTCAAAGACCTGGTTTGGACTATGAAGAAACTTTTTCTCCAGTAGCTATGCTCAAATCCATTCGGATCCTTCTTGCCATTGTTGCCTTCCACGATTATGAGATTTGGCAGATGGACGTAAAGACCGCTTTTCTAAATGGAAATTTAGAGGAGTGTGTCTATATGGACCAGCCAGAGGGTTTCATTCAGAATGGGAGCAGCGGAAAGGTGTGCAAGTTGCTTAAGTCCATTTATGGACTAAAGCAGGCATCGCGGAATTGGAACATCTGTTTTGATGAGACGGTCAAAGATTTTGGCTTTATCAAAAATCCAGATGAACCATGCATCTACAGTAAAATTGTAGCACGAACTGTCGTATTCCTCGTTTTATACGTGGATGACATTCCCTTGATAGGAAATGACATTCCTATGCTACAATCTGTCAAAGGGTTCTTGTCACACAGGTTCTCCATGAAAGACCTGGGTGATGCCTCTTACATTCTGGGGATCCGGATCCATCGTGATAGATCCAAGAGGATATTAGGACTTTCACAGTCTAGGTACATCGACACCATACTGAAAAGATTCAGTATGGAAGATTCCAAGCGCGGTAATCTACTGGCTTGTCACGGGATCACCCTCTCCAAAGAGATGTCTCCCAAGACTGATTTGGAAAGGGATCGCATGTCAATTATACCCTACGGTTCTGCGGTAGGCTCTATAATGTATGAGATGTTGTGTAAAAGACCAGATGTAGCTTATGCACTGAGTATGGTAAGCCGGTATCAGTCGAACCTTGGAGAGAAGCACTGGATAGCGGTAAAGAACATTCTGAAGTACCTGAGAAGGACTAAGGACATATTTTTGGTTTACGGCGGAAAAGACCTCCAGATGGAGGCCTTTGCTGACTCCAGCTTCCAGAGTGACAAGGATGACTCCAAGTCCATGTCGGGTGATGTATTCACCCTTAATGGAGGGGCGATGTGTTGGAAGAGTTCCAAACAGGAAACCGTTGCTGACTCGACGATGGAAGCGGAGTATATCGCTGCATCTGATGCCGCAAAAGAAGCCGTCTGGATGAGGAAGTTCTTGACCGAACTTCTGGTGGTTCCATCCATTGTTGATCCAATATCTCTGTATTGTGACAACAACAGAGCTATAGCTTTAGCGAAGGAACCCAGGTCCCATCAGATGTCCAGACACATCTTGAGACGGTATCACCTGATCAGGGAGATCATGGATCACCGGGAGATCGAGGTTCGAAGGGATGCTACAGAAGAAAACACTGCAGATCCATTCACGAAGGCCTTACCCCAGACTCAGTTCGAGCGGCTGATTGAAATGATAGGTCTTCGATACGCCAGTACATGGCCTTAGTGCAAGTGGGAGATTGTTAGTGTATATGCCCTAGAGGCCATTACTGTATCATACTAGTTTGTATATTACTCGATGGAAGCTTGGGATATTCACAGTTGTATAGACAATCTTGCTCGAAATGGTAGTATGCTACTTGGTTTGTTTCTACTTTAATGTGTGCATGTGTTTCTTTTAGCATATCGCCTATACACATTAGTGGAGCCCTTAGGATCTTTGCTTGATTACTAGCGTTGTGATGGCAGTCACACCAGTGGGGGCTGGGTAATCTACAAGCACATCCATATACAGGTCCCTAGTCGTAGGATTATCGAGACAGGACATCGATACTCTGGAGTAGACTAGCGTATGCGCTTCTCATCCCAGCAGGGGAGACGGTCTGTCCCACAGCCGTCAGTACGTCGTACTTGAGATAGTATGCGGGTGCTCGTTAGGTTAAGAGTACACTGGACAGGACTCGTCGGGAACTGTTGGTTGGTACTATACCTATCGTCAGTTATCAGTTCCCAGGTGACATGAGTACAGCTTAGTCCGCTGACTTAACACTGTCACTTCGCCTCGAGTGTGTTCCCACTGTTCTTAGATTGCTACCCTACCATGGCTCAAATGAGTCGTGCAAACAGGTAGCAGTTGGGTGCAGTCCCGAAGTACTTGGAGGGAGTGACGGTTAGATAGGATTCGTCTCTCCCGGTATTGGGGGTTGATATCGCACTGTGTCTAGGAGAGTAATTACACAAAGTCCCTGGCCAGGGTAAGCAAGATATACTAGTAGGTTATCCAGTGTTGTCTCAGGGTGTTCTGGGCTACACTCCGACACGACTTGTACCGCTATTAGGGGACTGACGTTTACCGCCCCCTAGGCCCGCCATGCGATATTCTCAGACGAACAAACCGGATTGTACGGAGACTGTCACATTCAGGCTCAGTAGGAGTTCGGATGGGTTCACCTCATCAGTCTTCTTATCGGCATCTACCTGGGGACCATTACGTACAGCTAGTACCGCTTGCAGCCTGTGGTTAAACCCACTGCCAGCGTAGTGTCGAGTCTTTAGAGTCCCACACAGAGAGCTATTCGCCTTTGGGCAAAACAGAGTAGAGGTCGCATGGTTTTGCGACAGGGTTCGTTCACATCCGCGCACTTGTGCACGTTTGGTGTCCGGGCAGTTATTACTAGCGGGATTTGGTTTAAGCCAGATTCTAGTATACGTTTTGGGATTGGTTTTTATCTCATTGTATTCGTATTCCTCGGAACACGGATGCGGGTGTGTATGCACAGTTAACAGAGACATAGACAGTGGATTCTCATTAGGGTTGTTGACTGTTGACTTTTTCTAAACCCTAATGAGAATATGAAATATGATTAATAATATTAATTAAGTATTATTGTGCCATGGTTGGGTTGAAAGTTTGACTTTTGTTGACTTGTTGACTTTGTTGACCGGTTGACTATTTTGGACTTGTTGACCATCATCATTTCATGGCTATCATTTCATGGCTATGACTTTTGCTTGCTTGCTGTTTACAAAATCCATTAAATGCATGAAATGATAATGCCATTGACATGAACCATCACAAATACTTAATTATTATTATTATCATGATTATTTTTGTTTTTGAGAGCATGGTTGTAAAAGTCTTCTCTCATTCTATCATTTCCACTCTCTCTCATCCAAGCTCTCCCTCTTCCTCTTGCTCATGGTTCTCTTGTCTCGTGAGTTGAGAAACAAGAACCATTGAGATAAAACCCTAAAAACACTTCTCTACTCACTCTAGAGTACAAGGTCTGGCAAGCCAAGTATTTTAGTTTCCTCTCGATTGAGGTTGGAGCCAAAGGTAGAAGCTTTCGAGTGGATCCATCTTCGGCACAAGGAGACGACGAGGTGAGGCCGATCCGACCACTACAAGAAGAAGAAGAGAAGGAGTTCAAGACTAGGTATAACCCCTAACATAGTAGTTAAACTCTTAGTTAGGTTGTTAGATAGTTTGTTTAGCAAAGATCCGGTTTCTAGTCCATGTTATCTTCACCGAAAAAATTGTTTTTCACCATTTCCGCATCCCCGAAAGAACCGGGATGGGTAACGTGGACTTACAGTGACAAAATTGGTATCAAAGCGCTAGGTTAACCTTGGTTCGAGTCTAAGTTTGACTATACGGAGCCTAGAGCGTTTGTATATATTCGGAACTTAGGCTTGACCTTACGGAACTTAGACTTAGTCGAGGGGGTATTAGACCCGAACTTTCGTCACGTAGGTTGACCTTGGTTGATGGAGTAGGGGACTTAAGGAGAGTGACGTACCGTGTTTATGTTCCATGGCATACTTACGATACGCTACTCCGCTTAAGAAGCCTTAGGATGTACATTTCCTTGCACAGTATTATATTCATTCCTATGATCTATCCTCATCGATATCGGTTTGTGGTTTTGCATCCACGATTACATGGCAGAGTGAGCTACGGCTAGAGTTGCATCAGCATGAGCTCGTCGCGGACAAGGACTGACCAGGGCGTGATTCCAGGGACAAATGATTGCATAGAGGTGTAATTTTATTATGTTTTCTCGCCATGAGCATTTGATGGATCGCTTTTACGAGATTTCTCGGACGTACAGATCAGCACCAGAGGATTGAGCCACTGATAGAGGCCGGCCAGATTTTTTATGACCGTCAATGCACATATTATTCCTGATGATTGAGGCACTGTTCAGCGTGCGGACGAATGATTCAGTTATTGCTGAGACTGACGAGATATCACCCCAGAGGTTTGGAGCTATTGCCGCACGAGTATACTTAGAGATATGATAGAAGATCGCTAGTCACCCATGGTGGAAGGACTAGGACATGTGATTCATTTCCTATCCTGATACAAGTTCATCAGATTGATTGATTCCAGCTAGAGACGACTTCACGCAGGTACGTTGGTAGTCGATAGAGACGATCGAATGTCAGAAGCCCATTTTCCAAGTTTAAAGTATTCAGATACAAATGCAAGTAATGCTATAGACCCTCTAGAAGAATGAAACCCTAACTCGACATAATGACCATGAGAACGCTTTGAAACCTCAGGGTTTGCGGCAGTTCAGCGGTGCCATTAGTGAGGCTTGGGTTTGCCCTTCTACGGTTGGTCCACAGGTACTGTGGCATGTACTAGAATACTATTAAACTGTACCCAAGATGTTGAGTTCTTGGGGGATTATGGAACTTGACGAATCGATCGAAAGGTTCGATGTCATTCGGATATCACGTGATGGGATACATTGCTTGGGAGACTCCAGGTACGAGTATAGCCGTTGGAGCGTAGTCCATTCAGCCACGAAGAGACGAGTCCGAAGCAGTCGACATTAGAGAAAAGGGGAGTAAGCGGTTCGTACGAGATCTTGATGAGATGACGTTCCACTCCGCCAACATCAGAGATGTGATACCCATGCAGAGGCGTTGTATAAGGATATATCTTCCAGATGGAGTGGCGATGAATATGCAGCCATTTCGGAACAAGAAAACAGAATTAGTAAAGGGCGACGACTTCTAGGCAGTTCGGCAGAAACGAGATTTGAGAGAGACCTCGATAGGACCTTTCTGGAATACTATACGAGAAGATTTGGACCCAGGATCGGTCATATTACGCACACCCAACAGGCCAGAGTTCGGCATCGTCGACGAGACATGTTATGAGTGACCATCATAGTTGTCCCGAGATCTTTAGAGGATGTGCCAGAGCGGACTGCTTCCATTATCGTTTCCATATTGGACCGTTGAGCCAAGGAGCTATGCACTTATAAATCTGTAGTGAGAGACGAGAGCCTAAGGGCACCAGACGACAGGCCACGAACAGTAAGCAAGTAGATATCTTGCTATGCTAGCATTGGATGCACCGACACCTTCTCGACTTTGAAGGAGGAAATATCGACGACGGTAATTATGATTTGTGATTTGGTGATTCGATTATCACGCATCCGTCACCTTGGATTTCGGTATTTTGGGCTTCGCATGATTTAGTCTTGATGACTGAGTTCCATGATATTTATTTTCGTGCACCATGGTTGCACCTACTGGGTATTTATATTTTGCACATAGTTATTACACTTGAGATATGCTTTATACACCGTTGTGTTGATTTATGATTTGTACACAGTAATTGCACTTAATATCGTTTTGTGCCTTGGCTGCACATGTTTATGATTTCATGGATTTCATACTGTTAGGTTGATTTTGTGCATATGGTATGCATTCGATTTGGTTTTTGCACTCGGTATAATTCACATATGCTTGCAGTGCATTGATACGTATTTTGTGCACCACAGTTGCAGCCGACTTCGTTTTGATGTCATTTGAGATATTGATTGTGATTTCATGCCTAGGGCATGCATATGATTTGGCTTATGCTTTCGGCATAGTTTTCATGCACTTTTTGTATTTGATCTGCTTTTGTGTACGCTGATGCACATGGTTGTGAGATTATATACCACGATATACCTGATTTGGATTTGGATTGAAATGTGTTGTATACCGTCGATTTTGATTACGATACTCGATATTTGTTTTGTGCACCTTGTGCACCGGATTGGATTTTGCGCATGTTCGGCGCTTGATATTGGATTTCGTGATTTCGTGCATGTTTAATGCACATGAATTAGATTTTATTCGTGCATGATGGGTGCACCTGATTTGTATTTTCGCGCATGTTGGGCGCATGTTATGAGATGCGATTTTGGTGCACACCAGATGCACTAAATCGGGATTCTTCGTGCATATCAGATGCACCTGATATTGCTGTCAGGCACACCCGTTGCCCTTGGCAGGTGTTTTAGTGCACACCCATTGCACTTAAATTTTTTTTCTGTGCACATGTATGGCACATTCATGGATTTCGATTTCCGTGCGCACCAGACGCACAAGGTATTCTTATATACAGTTTTGGATTGATTTCTTATAGAGCAGTACGTTTTTATGATATTTGCTAATTGTTTTCATACTGAGCAGGACTAGTCAGAGAACAGTACCTGGATATATTTTGCATGCATTGATAGTTATCGAAGAGATTTCCAAAAAGGGAGCTATAGTCTCAGTATTTACCTACGTGTCTGATATGACACGAAACGTTTAAAAACAAGGAAGCCCTTCTAAATTATTTTCAAAAACGGCGGGACGTACATATTAAACAAAGGATAAGTATATATATAGTTATTTTCTTATAATAGGCGTCCGCCACTGTGCCGCGATACGCGCATCGCACAGCAACATGAAAGGTTTGGCATGCATTTCCCTCAGATGTTTACATGTATAGTTTTGATTTACATCATATTGGTTTTCGTATTGGATTTGACATTTGTGTCCTCACCATGACTCCGATGATTGCGAGATGCTTGATGGAGTTTTGATTTGGAGTTATCTGCTCATTTTTCATGCGCATGCAATGCGCTATGATGCGTTTTATGTATTGATGATTTGGAGCCCCGACGACTTGGACTTTTTACTGAAATGTTTTAATATTTGAGGGATTTAAATCTAAATTGAGGGACCGAATTTCTTTAAGGGGGGAAGATTGTAACATTTCAGAAAAATAAAATATTATTTTTGGGAATTTTTATAATTAAATAATAAATATTGTGAATATTTTAATAATGCGGTATAATTAAATACCGATAAATTGGGGAAAATTTGGAAAATTACAGAAATTACTGAAATGAGGGTGCTTTATTGGATTTAAGAAAATTATGAAATTTTATGATTTATTATACACTATTTTAATTCTAATCGCGGTTAAATATCGCTAATCGAGCATTAAGCTTGTTTTGTGCAAAACATGCATCATATCATTTTTACACTTGTGTTATATTTTTCTACATGGCTTTCCCTTCATTTTCATTCATGGTTTTGGTTTTATGTGACAAGAGAAAAGAAAAGGAAAAGAAAAGAAAAGAATAGAATAGAATATAGAAGCATGGGCAAGAGAGAGAGGGTGAGGGGTCAAACCTTGGACCAAGGCTCCCATTCCTTCTTCATTCCTTCATCATTTTCCTCCCCTCATTCCCTCATGGCTGCTGCTCTCTTCCCTCCACCACCTCAACTCCTCACAACTCCATGAAAATCACCTCAAAACATCATCTTACTTTCAATAAAAATGTGCACAATCTCACAAGCTACACTTTGGACCAAGAAAGCAAGGATTTTGGACACTTGGGGCAACTCAAGAAAATTCTTGAGTTGCCAAAGGAGGCAATTTATCCATAATTAGTGTAGTTTTCCCATTTTCTTTGCATCCATGTTATCTTAGAATCGATATTGTGCAGGTTAGCGAACTTTGAAAATTCCAAGTTATGGATTAGGGTTTGAATTGATTTCAAAGGTGAAATTGAGGTGTAATTAGGGACTACAACCCCTGTTATGATGATATAGTGGACTGAACCTGAGACTTAAACCCCGTAATATGAACTTAGAAACCCGATATCGGAGAATTGTGGATTCTATGAAGGTATATTGACATCTGCTATCATCCGGGGACTCTAAAATTTATTTAGCAAAGACGGTGATACATGCAGGCAACGTAGGACCCCCCACTAAAACCTTAGCCCCTAAGCCCTCACCATGGCCACAGAAATAATCCTTCTGGCCGTAATTTGAGGCCAGACCTGGGGCATTTTGGCTCGTGTTTGTTTCATGGCTCCAGTATCTGTAATATAGACCCTCCACATATGCAAAATTGGCTGATTTGACCTAGGGTAAAATCTGGGACTAAATTCATGAGTTGCTGTTTTGATTCGGGATTATATTTTCCGTATTTTGGATTCTGGATTTTAGTATTTTTGTTTTACCTCGAATACATGACGTTTGTACGACGATATCGAGGGTTGTTTGGTAGTTTTGAAGGCATAGTCTGTAGGTTCTAACCTATAGGCTTTTAGCATGTCATTTTGGTTTTGAATTGGGTTTTAATGCGGAACGATACGTTATGATGTATAGGTACCTCCTCGAGGACTTCAAGATGACAAGCAAGCGCGTGGCGACGTCGGCAACGGCAAGCAAAGAGCAAGGTGAGTAGATTATATCTACGGGGGAAGTCGGATGGATGGCGTATAGCACCCCCGCGGTTCGTAGTATAGTGTATGGTATATATACATTATATGGATATATTTATATGTTATTGTGAGGTTATGATTATCTAGATATACTTTGGGAGTCATGGATAATTTTAGTATCATTGGATGATGGTGTCGTTAGTTAGTTTAGTCGCGAACCTTAGAATAAGGTTTACACCCACACGCACGCACACACATATGTTTACATTGTTTTACTTGTGCGTTATGGGGATATGTATATATATATACACACATGGGTATGGGACTATGTATATATATATACATATACATATACATGGATGAGGAGGATTGTTTATGGCACTTGGAGATGGGTCGATGAGATTGGGCATCATGCCATGAGATCGGTGATATGTTTTGATTCGTATTATGAGATACGACATGAGATTATAGCTGGCCTTTATGCGTGTGTTTTCATGCCAGGTGTACATATGCAGATGGTATCAGTTTGTACTAAACTTATATCAGTATCCCCAGTTCATGAAATATGATGATAAGGATACCAGATAAATGGTGAGATGAATGTGATATTTGACCCGTACCCAGATTTGGGATGTCGTACGATGGATTTTCGTACGAGCTTTATACTGATGATAGATCCGCACTCATGACTCGAGAATTTCATGTTATATATTGTATCATATGTGATACTATTGAAGCGAGATTACCAACTATTATATTTATATGTATCGACTCAGATTTAGGTGGTTTCCTTACCTTTCGATTAGTCCTGTAGTTTACTTATAGATGTTAGACTAGACTCGAGCCATACCTATTTCAAAACTAACGAATCGTGAGTATTTTAAACACAGGCCAGGGGATTCTACGGATATTTTCAAAAGACGCATCTTTTCTTAAAAACACCGTAGCCCTTATTTTTCTAAACACCATGATTCGTGTTATTTCAAATGGCAAAACTGTATGACATATATATAAAGATGTAGATTCTTCACTGTTGCGTTTATTATTCAATTTCCGCATATTCTTGCTATTCACATCGCATTGCATGTTTAAATGTGTTTATTGTTATATTAAACCCATGCTGTCAGAACGCCAGCACCATTATCGATGATGCGTATGTTCCACGTACACCTGCTTGCCGGCTCACATACTTCATCATCGATAATTGGCATGTCACTACACATGAGGATTGCTGCATCAGGATATGACTCCTTGTATGACATACTGGCACACATGGATATTGTACACTCATACTTTCGTATATACCTACTTGTACATCCATATTGGCGCACAGGAACATTGTACACTCATACTTGCGTATATACCTACTTGTACATCCATATTGGCGCACAGGCATATTGTACACCCATACTTGCGTATATACCTACTTGAACATCCATATTGGCGCACAGGCACATTGTACACTCATACTTGCGTATATACCTACTTGAACATCCATATTGGCGCACAGGCACATTGTACACTCATACTTGCGTATATACCTACTTGTACATCCATATTGGCGCACAGGCATATTGTACACTCATACTTGCGTATATACCTACTTGTACATCCATATTGGAGCACAGGCATATTGTACACTCATACTTGCGTATATACCTACTTGTACATCCGTATTGGCGCACAGACATATTGTACACTCATACTTGCGTACATACATATTGTACACTCATACTTTCGCACACACATATTGTACACCCATACTTGCATACATACGTATTAGCACATACATAAATGATTCTGGCTTGATTTTGGAGATTTGGGAACCGCAAGATATATTTTAAAACTGCTGGGTTACCTACAACGGCAGCAAGGTTTCGGGAGGCATCATCCATGCCAAGTTAATATTTTTCCATTGAAGATAACCCTAAATTTAGGAACTTTAACTAGAGAATCAAACAAAACTAGCATGTTAACACTTTAACATCTAAGAGTTGGGGATTACAACCTTTGTAGTCCGTTCCTTCGCTTCATAAGCTCCGAGTTGAGGTCCCTTCGCTGCGATCATCAAGTACCCGGACTCTAGAGAGAATCCATGAAGAGAAAGATACAACCTTGCTTCCAATCTTCAAGAACTAAGATGATCTACCTTGAAGAAATACTAACCCAAGCTCTTGCTTCACTAATCAAGTATTAGCAAAGCAAACACCCTAATCTAAGTGGCTAGATTAGATGACGATGATGAAGTAAGAATTTTTCTCTCTTTTGTTTTCAATTTCTCACAAAATATCATCACAAATCCAAAAGCTAGAAAGCTTTCAAAAGGAAGAAGAAGAAGAAATCCTTTTGTGATGAATAATGAATTAATTGTTGTGGTTACAATTGCAACCATGGGTTAAGAATGAAATGCTTATCCCTTGTAGAGAATAAACCATGGGTAGAGGTTTGGGTTGGTTTAACAAATATCTACACAAAATATCAAGCTAGATGACAAAAGGCAAAGCTTCATGAAAGCTTCATCCAAAAGCTAACCCAAAAGCTAACCCTAATCCAAACCCTAACTTGGTTTAAACTCAACAATCATGTTGCATTTGTAACCCTAACATGTTACAATATTATATATCACATATATAATATATATAGTAACAAAATAAAATAATACAATTAACATATATCGCATATACATCAATGTATTATCAAGTGAGGAAAAAAATCTTTAAGTGAGATTATATTAGTTAATGTAATATAATATATCAAATATATAATTCTACATTAAATTATCGAATCAACACTTGATCCGATAATCCGGCTATTTCATAAATAACCGACTAATATAACAAGTATCATTTCATCGAATCAACACTTGATCCGATGACCCGGCTATATCACATATACCCGGCCGATATCACATATCGCGAGAATCTAATGCGGTATCACATACACATATTGTTCTCGGGTCCGCACATATCACATATGTGCTCCTACTCCATTTTGTCTGAGCCAGGAAACCTCTGTGTAGGACTCTAAAGAATCGTCAATACGTCGGCAGTAGTTGATGATCATATCAAACACCCACAAGCTGCAAGTGGTCAGCTAAACGTAACAGCCACCCAGGTATTGAGCGATCAAAAGATCAACAAGCAAGCCTGTACATTCTCATGTGAATCCAATCAGTAACACTCCCGTACAGTCCGGTCACTTCGTCTGATATGTCGCATCTAGTCTAGAGGTGGTAAACGTCAGACCCTAGTGACCGATAAGTCATGTCGATATGAGATCCATAACATTTTGAGAAACCATTGATAACACTTACCAGTAAATCTCAGCAACCCTGGCCAGGGATTTCCAGTTATAGCCAATCGAACACAGCGCAACATCAACTACCTATACCGGGAGAGATGAAACCCCTCCTATCGCTCATTGCCTCTATGTGATTCGGGACTGTACCCAAAAGCTACCGTTTTGCACGCCCTCTTGGGCGTAGTATGGTGGAAATCAAAGTATAGTTGGAATCACACAAGACTCCATGACGATCTCGGGTCTACTGACTAACATGTACCAGTGTCACCAGAGAACTGCCATCTGACGTAAGGTATAATACCATCTGGGAGTTCTCGACGGGTCCGTCCAGTGTACCCAGTCCCCACTGAGCACCCGTATACTATCTCTGATGTCAGACACCAATGGATATTGTTAGTTGTATGTATGCCCTAGAGGCCAGTATTGTACAGATGATGTATATTATATTGGATGCTTGGACATATATAGAGATGACTTTCTTGCTCGATATGATAGTATGCTATCTGGTTGCTCTTTATCTTAACATGTACACTTGTCTCTTTAAACTGTCTTATAGTTACATGTTGGTAAAGCCCTTAGGATGTGTACTTGACTACCTGGACTGTGATGCAGATCATACTAGTGGGGACATGGTAGTCCATAGGTACATCCTTCAAGGTCCCTGGTCGTGGGTGTATCGAGACGGGGCATCGATATACCAGTGTAGACTAGCGTATACGCTTCTCGACCCATGAGATGGGCGATGGATGATCCTATATCCATTGGTGTTTGACATCAGAGATGGTATACGGGTGCTCAGTGGAGACTGGGAACACTGGACGGACTCGCCAAGAACTCCCAGATGGTATTATACCTCACGTCAGATGGCAGTTCTCAGGTGACACTTGTACAGGTTAGTCTGTAGACCCGAGATCGTCATAGAATCTTGTGTGATTCCCACTGTGCTTTGATCTCCACCTTACCACGTCCATGAGGACGTGCAAAACGGTGGTCTTTGGGTACAGTCCCGAGTCACATGGAGGCAATGAGCGATAGGAGGGGTTTCGTCTCTCCCGGTATTGGGGGTTGATGTTGCGCTGTGCTCGATTGGCCGTAACAGGGAAGTCCCTGGCCAGGGCTGATTAGAGATTTGCTGGTAAGTGTTACCAGTGGTTTCTCGACCCGTTATGAGCCTCACATCGGCACGACTTATCGGTTATTGGGGTCTGACGTTTACCACCCCTAGACTTGATATGCGACATATCAGACGAACAGACCGGACTGTACGGTAAGTGTTACTGGTTGGATTCACATGAGTGTGAGCGGGCTAGCTCGTCGATCTTCTGATCGCTCAATACTCGGATGGCCGTTACGTTTAGCAGACCGCTTGCGGCTTGTGGGTGATTGATATGATCATCATCTACTGCCGGCGTATTGACGAGTCTTTAGAGTCCTACACAGAGGTTTCCTGGCTTAAGCGAAACGAAATAGGAGCGCATATGAGATATGTGCAGGACCGAGAATAATGCGTGTATGTGATACCGTATTCCATTCTCGCGATGAATGTATCGATTGGTTATATGCGATATAACCTAGATATCGAATCAAGGAATGATTCGATAAGCCGATACATAGGATACTAGTCGGTTATATGCGATATGACCGGATCGTTAAATCAAGTGTTGATTTAATGATTTAATGTATAATTATATATTTGATATATTAGTTTGCATTGACTAGTATTGGTTCACTTTAAATGGATTTTCTCACTTGATGTGCAAGTTGTATATGTGATATACTTTTGTGCACATGTTTGTATCATGTTTGATGATACTTGCTCATTTGGTTAAGTGTAAAGAATTAAACCTTGGTTAAGTAAATGGTTAGGGTTTTTATTTATTCATTCATTTATCTTTTTAATTTGGATTAAAAAGAAATTGCAAAAGAAAACAAAATGGTTGCTATCATTCTTGAAGCTTGTTGAAGCTTCATGAAGCTTTGACCAAAGTGACCATTTTGTCTTCATGCTTAACCCTAACCATTCATATAACCTTAGTCAATTCTCTACACCTAACCATGGTTCATATTATGATAAGTATTCATTTCTTTTGCATTTTAAAAATGAACACTCATTATATTCTATCTTGAGCTTCTTCTTCTTCTTCAAGAAAAAGCTTGCCATCATCAATGGCTTCTTGAGCAAAAGTGTGAGAAATCCAATTCTAAAGTGAACCCACCTCCTATTTCTTCACCCTCTATCTCTTGCCAAGTAGTATAGGTGGTTTTCTTCACAAGTTTCACAACTTGGTGAAGTTGGAGCTTGATCTTGTGTAACCTCGACGTAGATCATCTTCGGCATCCTAGCCGACGACTAGTCCGCTCATTTCTCCGATGAAGCCGATGCAAGAGTCCGAGATCCGACTTAGACAGCGAGAGGACGTCTACGTGGAGCTAAGGAAGTGGAGAACCGGATCTACAAAGGTTGTAGCTTCTTACTTTTAGTTAAGTTGTTAACTAGTTTCTCTTTTCGCCTAAAATTCTAGTTAACGATCCGTATTAGAGTTTCTCGGCACTTGTAAAATTTGAAATTGGCATGGTTGATGCCTTGTGAGACCTCATTAGTGTGCTTAGGAACCCTACAGATATGGGATCATCCATCGCCCATCTATATGGGTCGAGAAGCATACGCTAGTCTACTCTGGTATATCGATGCCCTGTCTCAATACACCTACGACTAGGAACATTTGAAGGATGTACGTAGCGACTACTCTGTCCCCACTAATATGATCTGCATCATAGTCCTGGTAGTCAAGTACTCATCCTAAGGGATTTATCAACATGTAACATAGAGACTATCAGAGTACATATTAAGATAAAGTGCAACCAAATAGCATACTATCATGTCGAGCAAGAAAGTCCTCACTATATATGTCCAAGCATCCACTACAATATACATCGTATGTACAGTAATGGCCTCTAGGGCATACATATCACTAACAATCTCCCACTTGCACTAGGGCCATCTGTTGTGGTATCTCATACCCGACAATCAGCTGTGGTTGAAGTATCTCATACTCAACCATCCCATAAAAGTCTCTACTGGGAAATAGGCCTTTGTGAGTGGATCCGTGTTGTTATCCTCTGTATCTACTCTCATATCCTCGATCTCTCTGGAGATCAACCATCTACATGATCAGGTGATACTGCCTAAGAATATGTCTGGATCTCTGATGGGACGGGGGTTCCTAGGCATAAGCCACAACTCTATTGTCACACAATGGTAGGAACGAAGTTCATCTCATGAACTAATATACATCCAGACTGCCTCTTCGGTAGCATCCTTAGTAACGATGTATCCATCCTTTATCGTCTAGTATGCCACGGTATCTAGCTTGGAACTCTTCCAACATACCGTCTCTCCACTGAGGGTAAAGACAATGCCTGTGACTGACATTCAGTCGAACCTACCACCTGATTGAAACAGATTTTACGATCACCAAAAATATTTTACCGCAATCAGAAACGGCGTTGCTTTGCAGCTAGCCGGTGAGTACGGGTCGGTCCACAGGGATGTGTAATTTTCCTAAGTGTTCTTACGAGCTGATTCCAATGGTTGTTTGGTTTTTTAATTGAATCTAAAAACTAAGTTGTACGATGATCAAGAGACTTCCTAGGATTAGGTCTAAGGTGAGTTTGATAAGATTAATATTAACACCTCTTTCAATGCCCTCAATTAAATCTTTTTAGAAGTTATAACAATTATTAGTAAAGGGGATTAAGAAAATTGGGAAGAAACGAAGTTTCTTCCTCTAGATCCTTTTCCGTCCTTTCCTACTAATTGTTCTAACCTTCATGGAAGCCATGCATGTCCGGTCCTTTATACTACGGTTTCACTGTTACCTCGTGGGTAGGGTGCCGTAGGGAGCGGATCATGCATGCGTGCATGAAGTTCTAATTATTGCAAATTATTGGGCTTGAAAGAGATGAGAGATATTCATCTCTCAATCCCTCCCTTATTCCTAACCCTAACAAGCGAGGAAATTACTCGCTCATTAGGGGATCTTTTAAAAACAACATTTTAAAATTACTTACCTACTGCAGTTTAAGAAAGACTACACTAGATTAAACTAGGGCAATGGAAGGATTTATCTAAGGCAATAATTAATTTAGAATACTGCTGCAGAAAATAAAAGATACTTACAAGAATGATGCTCTTAATCTTCCAAAGAATCTAAATTTTATTTATTGAAAAGAGGCATCCCTATTACAGTATTTTGATTACATATTTATAAGGAAATAGGAAAATTTAGGGTTACAGGATTCACACATGTGAGATTACAAAAATACCCCCGAAAAATCCTAACCTTCGCACCAACTCACCGACGAGAGAAATCTGCACCGACACGTGCATCAGATGGCCGCGGAACCGCGGCATTAGTGGGGGTAGGGCCACGGTTCCGCGGCCCTTTGATGAGTTCATCTGGTGAATTTTTCTTGGCTCATTCTTGATGCTTTTGGCTTTTTATTTCTATAGTTCTTTTCTCCATTTGGCTTCTGGGTCTTCTCCAGATCTTCAGTGAAACTTGTAGTGGTCTTTTAACTGTTCACTTTGACATTTTTGATCTTGCGTTGCCTTGTACAATTGTGAACTATTCTTTATCTAGGCTTGACTAGGATCCTTCTACTTGTTGGTCAAAAGTCCTCTTTTGTATCATCTTTTGTCTTTTTCACTGTTTTCGCTCCAAGAACCTGTATCCTGTAATATGTAACAGACATGCGTCAAAAGCATCTGTTTATTTATAAAACGAATAAGAATGGGGAATATAAAATGCAATATTATGATATGAACAAATACCCCCAAACTTATCTTTTGCTCGTCCTCGAGCAAACTTATTATTTTATTCTTAACAAAAAGAACTTAACCGCACTTTCGCAGGGAGACGCGATTGCACTGAGCACGTGCAACAAGTCGTTAAACCTCTAGGTGTCCCTAGTAGGAGGAGTGTTGTCTCCTGAGGGTTTTTAGTGGATACTACCTACAAAATCCTATCAATTAGGCCCACTGACTTTAATTCTCCAATTAGGTTTTCTAACAAGGAATTCTATTATCATTGACTCGTAAATTACCCACCCATATTCTTCACACTTCCTCATCATTTAACTTAAGATTATATATGTTCGATAGACTCACTCAGCTTTCGGCAATTCTTAAGTTTTTCTTCTAAGGTTCCATCTCCACTTAGGAATTTTTCTATCAACTCTACTAAAGATACAAGTTTTATTCTTCATTCCTTTCTCTTATCTCAACTCGAATCATATATCCCCACGTGTGTGTATAAATCACCCCTACACTTGGAAGTTCAAATCAAGCAATCATACCCTTGTCCGTTGTCCAAAGCACTTATTAATTGGTGAATTTTGCTTACACATCCTTCATGCAACCGTTAATACTTCTTGAGGTACCAACGACCGATTACAAGATGTGTTTGCACATTAAAGCGTACTTCCTAGTCTTGCAACACCCAAAGCTTTAGCAGTGACTCCAAACCAGTTGGTCTAAGGCACTAGGTGATGAAGCACCCTCGCTAATATTTTTCTATTTTTGCAGCCTTGAGTAATCACAAAAACCAGTGTCCATTTTTTTTCTTTATTCACCTTTTTTTTCTTTTATTTTCTTCGTACTAAAAACTTTAGACAAGAGCATTTCAAGGTCTCCTCTACTATTCCAAGTTTCAAGGTGCGTGATTGTGCAATTTGTAGGGTATACATTTTCAGAATCTAAATTTAAGCTAGGAATTATTTTTCAAACTTATACTCTAATAAGAATATCAATATTTTTCCTTTATTTCAATTTAGCTCAAAAAGTGAACTCAAAATTTGCCTAGTTCTAAATAAACTACAAAGACATATACTTTCTACCGTTAATCTTTAAAGAAGGTTATTTTTAGGATTTGCAACTTACTAAGTCTAAGATCTAGTTGTTCGTAGCCAATTAACCTATTTGTCAAACTCAGTTCAAATAATCCAAAATTGAATACAATAAATTTTTATACTTTTTGAAATTTTTCAATTTTTATGGGTTTTCAAATAAATATGAAAATGCAAAAATATGTACATATGAATGCGAAGGAAGAAAACGTACCAAGCATACCCCCAAACTTAAACTTGACAGTGTCCTCACTGTCATGCTGCACCAAGAGGGTCAAAATATCGGCACTCCCCTGTTTATTTATTTGTAATTTTTTTTATTTTTAAAAGAAAAACAAAAATATATACAGAAAGGCCCCACGCAAACATCAGTGAAACAATGTTAGACATTACTGCCAAACTTTGCACAGACCAAACGTCAACACCAACCAGTCGAAAAATTTATCTGTAAAGAGTGTCGGTTAGTGGAAGAACATGTTGTACCGATCCAAAAAGACTTGGGGAAGATAGAAGTGGTGGTGGGGCAAGTATGGAAGTGAATAGATATGATGTGGTGATGAATCAAAACGAGAATGGGAATGATCAGCAATCAGTGGAATATTGGCATTCTCGTGGCTTATTAAAAGAAATTGGGGTGGTTCAACTTCTAAAGGAGGAGGTTGACTAACCACAATATCCCCAAGATGTTTCTGTGGATCCGTTATTGACTTAGCATCATCCATCATATGCATATGATATTCAATTATGAGGGAACTAATCTCCTCGATGTCCGCCATTGTCCAACCGAAAACTTGCCGCCTATTTTGTAAAACCATTAAAATAGCGTTCTCTTGCTCAAAGGCTAGAGAGGTTGATATTATAATGGGAAAGGTCTCTTTCTCACCCATGTAAGCATATTTAAGGTGAGACGGCAAGGGCATGAGCTCGAGTTTCGGAGGCGAAAAAATCATAGATAAAATTGGGGAATCTACCTCCAACTCGAAGGACTCTAGCACAGGTTCGAAATCACTGCAAACAACCGATTCGGATGGTTCAACTAACTCATCCAAAAATTCAAAAGACTCATATTCGGGCTGTGAGTCTTCATCATCCGAAAAAGTGAAACATTCATAATCAATATCAGTTGTGTCAACTGTGGTAGTCTTAAGGAGGGACGCACTAGTGGCGTCAAAACTGTTCTCATCAAACAAGAAACTTTCAAACTCGCAGTCCTCCTGCGTGATTTCGTGAATAGAGCAAACTTCTCGTGTACTAGTATTAGGCACGGGGGGCAGACTTCCTAACTTGTAAATATTGAACTCACTAGACATCTTCCCGAAGGATAGAGTCAAGGAGCCATTGCGACAGTTTATTACGGCATTGGAAGTGGCCAAAAATGGTCGGCCGAGAATCACCGGAATTTGGTTCCGTGAGTTAGCAACAGGTTGTGTGTCCATAACAATAAAATCAACGGAGAATATGAACTCCCCAACTTTGATCAACACATCCTCTAGCTCACCCCTTGGATGGGTGATTGATCGATCGGCCATTTGGAGAGTACAGTGAGTGGGCTTAAGCTCTCCAATGCTTAATTGCTCGTACACAGAATAAGGTAGCAAATTGACACTAGCACCAAAATCTAGTAGTGCTCTATTGATGTTCTTGTCCCCAATTGTTATCGAAATAATAGGACAACCGGGGTCCTTTTGCTTTTAGGGTAAAGAATTGACAAGAGCATCGCTAATAGCACTAGGCGCAAAAACTTTCTTTGGTACTTGTGACTTCCTCTTTTTGGTGCATAAGTCCTTTAAGATTTTTGCATATGAAGGAACTTGTTGGATTGCATCCAAAAGAGGGATATTTATGCTAACCTGTTTGAACAGCTCAACAATCTTCTCCATTTGTGGAGTTGGTTTATTAGATCTCAACCGGTTTGGAAAAGGAGCATTTTAAAATGTTGTTGAGTCCAATTTTTGCGGATCAAATTGTTGAGTTGGAACGGAACCCCGTGTAGATGTGCTCGTGTTATGAGAAGTGGGTCCGTTCGAGCTAGAAGGAGTAGAGCCTTGTGAATGATGGAGAACATGCTCTAACGAAGAAGAAGAAGGTGAAGAAGAACCACCGGCAGGGGTGTCATCGTGAATACCCACATTGTTTTGCAACATTTTTCCCGATCTCAACGTGGTCACGGCGTTTACGTTATGAGTTTGCTGTTGATATGCAGCATGTGCGTGATCGGGATTTGGCAGTGGTTGAGATGGGAGCTTTCCTTTTTCTCGCTCGCTCAATGCTGCATTGAGTTGTGCAATTTGTGCCTCAATAGATTTGATGCTTTGATCGTGTGAGGCACTATTTTGCACCAAAGATTGAATAGAAGTCTCTAATCTTGCTGTAGATTGTGTAGATTGCTTTAGGAACGCATCTAGACTTCTTTCGAGCGAGCTAACCTTGTCATTGTTAGGTTGAACAAAATTGTTTGGCGCGTAAGAATTGTTAGGCACAAAATTGTTCACTTGATTAGGGTAAGGTTGCTGTTGGAAAGGTTGTTGTTGAAATTGAGTTTGTAAGGGTGCTTGTTGTTGTTGTGGAGGAGGCCCTTGAAAATTGTTAGTTCCTTGGAATTGTTGATTTTGGTTCCAAGCGAAATTTGGGTGACTCCTCCACCCCAGATTGTATGTCGAAGAGTATGGATCATTTCTCTGTCGTTGCTGAAAGGCAGTATTGACTTGATCATGTCCTTGAGTAGATGCATTGTAAGGACACTCTTCGGTTAAGTGTGATGGAGCCGAACAACAAGCACACACAGTTCGTGGAGCCATAACAGGGGCAGGAGAAGGCGACGAGATTTTGGTCTCAATCGCTTCTAGCTTTTTCGTAAGAGTGGCCATCTCGGCCTTCATAGCAATTGACATCTCTACTTGATGTATGCCTGCCCTAGATTGACCACTAGAAGAAGATGATGTGGTCTTGGAGCTCTCCCACTGAATTGTTTGTTCACTAAGATCCTCAAGAAACTGCCACGCTTACTCACTAGATTTGGAGAGAAAGTGACCTTGACAGATGGTTTCTAGCAACTGCTTCGTTGCCGAGTTCAATCCCTCGTATAATGTTTGGCAAAGTTGCCAACTTTCGATCCCATGATGAGGGCATTGAACGAGTAGGTTTTTAAATCTCTCAAAACACTTCCAAAATGGTTCGGAAGGAAGCTGTGAAAATTGTATAATCTCATTGCGGATTCTAGCAGTTTTGTGATGATGATAGAACTTTTTAAGAAAAGCTTTCACAAACTCGTCCCAATTTCTAATGGAATGTGATGCTGTGCTGTATAACCATTTTTCGGCTAGGTCACATAAGGTGAAAGGAATGACCCTTAGCCTTATAGCATCATCACTTAATTGGGTCGTTTTCATCATAGCGCAAACGTTTTGGAATTTATTAATAAAAATATACGCATCTTCTGATTCCAAACCGTGAAATTTTGGCAGCATATTAATGAAATGTGGTTTTATTTCAAAATTATCCCCATTTGCCGGTGAGGGTGAAAGACAGGTAGGTAAAGAAGTGCGGACATGGTAGAAGAGATCCTGGAGCGCGACTCGTGCGGGCGCTTCAATAGGCGGTTGATTCGGGTTATTCGCACCTAACGGAGGCGGAATCATTCCCGTCGGTAAGGTATTGTTGGGGTTGAATCCCGACATGCCTTCGGAGGAAAAATTTGAAGGTGGAGGTAAGAAAGTGGACGGAATGTCGACTTCGGTGTCGAAGGGTTCGTCAGTCGGTACCAACGAAACACGGACTAATCGGGCATTAGTGTCCCTAGTCCAAAGTGACATACACTAAAGGGGTAGTGTAGTCAGAAAAAAAATGAAAGACAGAATGTGGAGGTAAGATAACATCAATGAAAGGAAGTGGTGTAAGTGAGTTGTAAGGTTTCTTTAGCGACAAGTTGCAAGTTTTGAAAAGATTTTTCTTTTTTTTCTTTTATGTGAAATTTTTGCAAAAGATTTTTGAAAAGGAACTTGTGCCACAAATGCGATCAACCACACATGCACAATCAGGCCTAGATCTAGGGTCACCTAGGTCAGCTAAACAGCTCCTAACTGGGATTAGAAATAGGACCTCAAACCGCCTCTTCACCGCCAATTTCGGCCAGGTAAGTGCCAGGTAAGTGGGAGGCTCCCCGCTACAAGTAGCGGTCCTAATTAAGTAACCACTTGCCTTGACACACTTGCCTAGACACCGCAAAGTCGGTTAGGATAAACGGTCGATGCCTATGTCTAGTCCTTTGTCCTATTGAGCTCGAAGTCCTTAGGGCTGAGTCTAGTATTTTTTAATTAAAAGTGGTCGATGCAAATGCTTTAAGTGCTTTCTGGGGTCCTGGGAAGGGTGATGAAATCCTCACCCAATCTGAGTTTGGTCAATAGCCCCTTAAAGTTCGATTAAATTATGCAAAACAGTAAATTCACTTGCAATCAATTATTTTTAGCGCGGCGCAAAGAAACCTGCAGAAAATCTGTTATTAAGAAGGGGGAAGAAGAATTTTTAGCGCAAAGAAATCCTGCAGAAAATCTCGCAAAAGATATATTGAGTTTGGCAGAGAAGGGGATTAGAAAACAAACAGAGCTGATTTTGTGCAAAGAGGCCACGTAGCTGCTGCGGTTCCGCGGTTTGGGGCGTTCCTGAGCCGCGGTTCCGCGGTCCGGTGGAAGGATCACTTCCCGAGAAAATTTCTGCTATTCTGCTGTGGACTTATCCCTCTGTTTTAATGTACCCTTTTCTGTTTCTCCGTCTGTAAATTTCTAAATCCGAGATTCTTCGTTGTTCCTGCAAGATTCAAACAATAAACCCTTCAAACAATAACAAAAATTGAAATTTTTTTGTACTTTTTATATTTTCAGATTTTTATGATTTTTAAAATTTATATCAACCCGAAATCACAAAAAGGAAATTTTTACGCCATCCCCGGCAACGGCGCCATTTGATTGAAACAGATTTTACGATCACCAAAAATATTTTACCGCAATCAGAAACGGCGTCGCTTTGCAGCTAGCCGGTGAGTACGGGTCGGTCCACAGGGATGTGTAATTTTCCTAAGTGTTCTTACGAGCTGATTCCAATGGTTGTTTGGTCTTTTAATTGAATCTAAAAACTAAGTTGTACGATGATCAAGAGACTTGCTAGGATTAGGTCTAAGGTGAGTTTGATAAGATTAATATTAACACCTCTTTCAATGCCCTCAATTAAATCTTTTTAGAAGTTATAACAATTATTAGTAAAGGGGATTAGGATGATTGGGAAGAAACGAAGTTTTCTTCCTCTAGATCCTTGTCCGTCCTTTCCTACTAATTGTTCTAACCTTCATGGAAGTCATGCATGTCCGGTCCTTTATACTACGGTTTCACTGTTACCTCATGGGTAGGGTGCCGTAGGGAGTGGATCATGCATGCGTGCATGAAGTTCTAGTTATTGCAAATTATTGGGCTTGAAAGAGATGATAGATATTCATCTCTTAATCCCTCCCTTATTCCTAACCCTAACAAGCGAGGAAATTACTCGCTCATTAGGGGATCTTTTAAAAACAACATTTTAAAATTACTTACCTACTGCAGTTTAAGAAAGACTACACTAGATTAAACTAGGGCAATGGAAGGATTTATCTAAGGCAATAATTAATTTAGAATACTACTGTAGAAAATAAAAGATACTTACAAGAATGATGCTCTTAATCTTCCAAAGAATCTGAATTTTATTTATTGAAAAGAGGCATCCCTATTACAGTATTTTGATTACATATTTATAAGGAAATAGGAAAATTTAGGGTTACAGGATTCGCACATGTGCGATTACAAAAATACCCCCGAAAAATCCCAACCTTCGCACCGACTCACCGACGAGAGAAATATGCACCGACACGTGCATCAGATGGCCGCGGAACCGCGGCATTAGTGGGGGTAGTTCCGCGGCCCTTTGATGAGTTCATCTGGTGAATTTTTCTTGGCTCATTCTTGATGCTTTTGGCTTTTTATTTCTATAGTTCTTTTCTCCATTTGGCTTCTGGGTCTTCTCCAGATCTTCAGTGAAACTTGTAGTGGTCTTTTAACTGTTCACTTTGACATTTTTGATCTTGCGTTGCCTTGTACAATTGTGAACTGTTCTTTATCTAGGCTTGACTAGGATCCTTCTACTTGTTGGTCAAAAGTCCTCTTTTGTATCATCTTTTGTCTTTTTCACTGTTTTCGCTCTAAGAACCTGTATCCTGTAATATGTAACAGATATGCGTCAAAAGCACCTATTTATTTATAAAACGAATAAGAATGGGGAATATAAAATGCAATATTATGATATGAACACCACCCTGGAAGCTTTCCAGTGATTCTCCTCAGGATCGATTGATACCATCTCACTACACCTAGTGAGAATCCTAATATCCAATTAGATCTATGTCATAGATCCAAAATCCAGGATTTAGGAGGTATCACCTTGATCCTTTATGGAGAATCCTTGTGATAAGAAGAGATTGACCGATCGTAGCATAGGAAACTCCTTCCCTATCAAGAGTATGTCATCTACGTACTAAACGTGGATCACCACCATACTCCCTACTACCTTTTTATATATACTAGGTTCATCTACCATTTTGATGAAGTCAAACTCTTTGACTACCACATCAAAACAGACGTTCCAACTCCACGATGCCTGATTTGTCCCATAAAATAACTTCCACATGTTTCCGCTGCTCCCACTGTCTACGAAACCCTCTGGCTGTGTACTTATATACGCTCTCTTCTAAATCACTATTTAGAAAAGCAGTCATGACACCTAACCGCCAGATATCGTAGTCATGGTATATAGCAGTGGTAAGTAGGATCTGGATGGACTTAAGCATAGCTTTGAAAGTCTCAAATTTTCCATGTACACAAAGTAATCTACTCAAGATATACTTGCTCCTGGTAGGGATTTAACCCTTCAGATAAAGCAACCAAAGTCCACACTTTGTTGGTGTATATAGATTCCATCTTAGATCGCTTAGCATCCGGCCATTCTTACAGAGTCCCCACTCTTGATGGCCAGCACGAAACTAGTTGGGTCATCATCTCATGATGCAATTGTCGCTCCCACTGTCATAGAGAAAACCGAAGTATCTCTCAGGTGGGTGAGGAACCTTACTAGATCGGTGGAGAGGCTGAGGTTCGTTGGATACTACTGAATCCTCCGGGTTTACCAAATCATCAGCTGCAGTTTGTATAGCTGGAACTCCTTCCAGTTCTACCTCATGACCACTAATTTCTTCATAAGAAATTCCCTTTCCAAAAGGTGGCATGCTGAGAAAACAAAACATCTTTTGTTCCTCAGTTTGGTAGAAGATATTCCCTTGCGAATGCTTGGGATATCCAACAAACTTCGACATAACTGACCTTGTCTCGAGTTTGTCCGGATTTTTCTTTTGACATAGGCCGGACAACCCAAATCTTAACATCCTTAAAAGATGGGCTCTTCCCATACCATATCACATATAGAGTAGTAGGCACCTGATTTGGTTGGAACCCTATTCAATAGGTATGCAGCTTCATAAGTGCATAACCCCAAAAAGGAAATAGGCAACTCAGTAGTACTCATCATAGAGCACACCATATCACATAGGGAGCGATTGCTCCGTCCCGATGCACCGACGTGCTGTGGTGTATACGGAGGAGTAATGCTGAGAGAGAATCTCATTCTCCTTTAGAATAGTCTAGGAATTCCGTGCTCAAGTATTCTCCTCCCTGATCATATCAAAGGACATAATACTTATACTTGTTTTGGTTCTCTACTTCTAACCCATATTCATTGAATTTCTCAAAAGGTTCATACTTGTGTTTCAACAGGAACATATGTCCGAACCTTGAGAGATAATCAGTGAATGTAATGAAGTATAAAGAACCGGTCCTGGCATGTGTAGACAGGGAACCTTAGATACATCATCATGTATCAATTCCAAGAGTTCACTAACTCTTTCTCTGTTTCCAATAAACAGAGCTATGGTCAACTTATCTTTATGACATAACGGGCAAGTTTCACAAGATGTAAATTCAAACAAATTTAAATATGCATCTCTATGTAACTTAGCTTGTCGGGTCACATTGATATGACCTAGTCTACCATGCCTTAAGAAAGATTTGTTCATTTCTGAACTCTTCCTCTTGTGTGTGTTCTGTACGTTAAGAACTGTGGTTTGATTTAGAACGTCTATGCTTTTAGATAACGTGCCTGAACCGATCAACTCTTGATTTAGGAAATGTTCAAAACATTATCCAACAATACAAAATTATATCCTTCTTTACTAAATAAAGATACTGATATGATGTTGTATATCAGGTTCGGTATCTAATAACATTCGTTCAGAATCAATGTATTTGGTAATACAGGGTGATAACTGCCAACAGACTTGGCCGCAACACTTGCATTGTTTTTAACTCTTAAAACTTATCACCCTTTCTCAGTTCTCTACCTTTCTGTAGCCTATGTAACATATTACATATGTGGGATCCTGATCCGGTATCTCATACCCAGGACGTAAAGGATATTGAGAAACAGTTCTTGGTAATTAACACACCCGAAGAAGATGCATCAGCATACACTTTCTTCGTTTGGGCGGCACGGGAATTCTGGTAATTCTCTATTTCCTGCTTGGTCTTATAACAATTATATGTTGGAGCGGGACCAACGTTCCCTAACTTGGTATAACAAGCGGGTTCGGTCAATACATCCGTATTATTATCTTGATTAAGATGTGACATGGTCGCTACCTAGAAAGAGAGAAGAAAACACTCAGCATATGCTCTTGCAAAATTAGATTGGTTATTAATATATCTAATCAGGATGGCTCCCACTATTTTAGTCAAATCTTCCTTCAAACCCTAAAAGGAAAGACTAGCCGGGATTAATTACACCCTACAAGTTCGCCAATCTTTCAGCCATGACAATGCCGGTACTTTGAGGGAGGTTCCCCGTGCTTTCGCACGGACCTAATTAAAATAAACCTCGTTTTTCCAGGGGCGTAACCCCGTTGACACCTTTCTAGACACCTACTTGATCGGCTATTTGTAATATGTAAAACTCTCCCAGGAGTAACTCTTACTCGCAGCGGGTATAGGGATCCAACTATTTCATAGGAGATATGCAATCTCATTGCAAATTTCAACACTTGAAATTTCCGATAATATTTTACCCCTAGCATCCTATGACCTTGACGAAAGCCAACAAACCATAGGCTACTAGTCAAGTTCAACCCGTCATCTCCCGATTGAATTAAACCCACCCGCACGACCCTTGACGAAAGCCATCAAAGTCGCATGACTACCCTAACTCAATCACATCTTATGCTTATGCAGATAAGCATAAATAGCCACCGCACACTACACCTTGACGAAAGCCAACAAACGTAGCATGAATACTATGAAGTACTTATCTGAAATGACGGAGGGCTACGACAGGTTTTTAAGAAAACCCTTTGCGTAATGAACTTGATATCGTTGTAGAATCAAATGATTTAAAATGGAGTGTTTTTTAGTCTTTTATTAGTTTCGCTAAAGAGATCACTCCCGGTGAAGGGATCTCGGCTCTTTCCTCATCGAATGAGATGCAGGATATTTCGCAAATACCACTATGCAAAGCAAGAACTAGAAAAGCAATCAAAAGACGAAACCGAGGGTTGTAGCATCTGCCATTTATTGCTAAAGAGGTCACTTCCTGTGAAGGGATTTCAGCTCTTTCCTTATCGAATAAGGTGCTGGATGTTCCAAAAGGAACACCGCTATGCAAAGCAACAACTAGAGCTACCTGTTTTTGAAAATTCGATTCCACAACATCTTTAGGTTTCTTTTATTTCATTAATCTCATTAATGAAGTCCCATCATTTTAGTTACCTAAACATCACAGATAAATATAGCGTACGCTTATGCCATCCGCATTCGCCTCGATGTCCCCTCGTGCACCGTTAGGTTAGGTAACTAACGGCAGAGCAGGGCAGTGCCAGCGCATGTGTAAAACATAAGCAATGTCTATATAATATATCACATATACAATATCCTATATTCATCTTAACATATCAAATGATCACATCACAGATATCGCAGCAGAAGAAACATATGAAATATTGGATATACTAGGAGGTCCGTGTTTTATTGCGAGCCTGTATAAAACACGGATTCCACGGTCGCGATGAATAGCCAATCCCACACTCCTAGACCCCTACGAGAGCGGCAAGCAACCCTACCAGTTCTAGAGTTAGGAGACCCAGTCAAGACTCCTCGAGATGGTCTCCCACTGGACCCTAGAACCCGGTTACTTGTGCTCCCCGCCTTAGGTCTATCCTAATGCGGAAAAGTAAATAATATACAATGGTGACATCATCCTCAACCCGGAAGTGCCCTAATAAAAGAATATTACATACAATGAATTTTACATGAATGAATATGAAAAAACTCTCATCTCACATAAAACCCCCGGCTATTCAAAACAAGACGATCCAATACAACATATCACAGCAACACATAACATCAACGTAAGTAAATATGCGTATCCCAATTGTCGTTGATGTATAGCAATGAAACCGGCGATACATCACATATTACACTTACGGTCACAGAAAAGAAAGTGTAAAACTACAACAGTTGGAATCCGCAACCTCCTTAGACATCACATGCCTAACCTGATTAAATCCTTAGACATCGCATGCCTAACAATTATAAACCCCGCATTTTAGTCTCAATATCGAAAACACTTTTCAGTATCAATTCAGGCAATTCAACAAAATTTCCGAAATCCTGATCGAATGCTCGTCAAAAACTTTAGTAGACGGCCGCACCCCCCGATGCCGTCGACAAAGTGCACTAAGGCGGAACACCGCTGCCGCGAGCACCCGAACGGATGCTTTTGGCCACAGGGTTCTCCTACAGTCACTTGGTCGGGGCTATGGGACGTGGCTATCTATTAAGTTTGCTCGGCGAGTATCCGCGTACGCTACGTGATTGCGACGGACTTTTGATCGCATCAAAATCCCGTGGCAACCGATCGACTGAGACTAAAGTGCTAGATTTATAACATTCAAATTAGTTATCTCATAACTACATTTGTGGATTCCAAATATTGCATCACATTACAGAAAATGCTAGACGATGTTAAACATTCCGATCGAATCAACAAACACCCAAAATTTCCCTTTCATTCTCAACACTTGAAATTAGTTTAAAAGCATCAATCACATGCCATAGTACCAATGGTCCAGCCGTAGAAGGGTCAAACCAATGCCTCACATGTAGCAACGCCGAACTACTACAAACCCTAAGGTTTAGAGGTGGTTCAGATGGTCACATAATCGAGTTAAGGTTTCGTTATTCTAGAGGGTCCACCGCGTTACTTGCACGATATTTGAATGTTCTTTAACTAAGAAAAAGTCCAACACTTGGAAATTTTCCGACAGGGGAAAAAGTGAGTTATTGATATCCGTTCGAACTTTTTAACACTGTCTAAACAATCATGAAACCAAGCTAGAATTGCGAATACGAAACACTCCGAATTACCTTTTGAGTAAATAAACATCTCATGCAAATTTAGCCAAAATAAACAACACCAAAAATACCAACCCCAGAGACTTGACCATGACCCAAACCTGGAGCCCAGAACCCACTGGGGGGTCGGCCTGCTCGGATTTCTTGTCCTAGTGATCGGCCAAAATCCAAGCAGGGGGTAAGGTTTGGGCCATATTCATAAAGTATCTCATACAGTCTTCTGCACATGTTTGAAAATAAAATTGACTCCAGAAAAATTTCGACAAAAACTAAGGTTTTTCGTCGGGTGTTTCGGAGTTGTTTCGGTTTCGTAATCCTACACTTATCCGTCTAATTCTCTATCTAGGCTCTGATACCACTGCTGGGTTACCTACAACGGCAGCAAGGTTTAGGGAGGCATCATCCATGCCAAGTTAAAATTTTTCCATTGAAGATAACCCTAAACCTAGGAACTTTAACTAGAGAATCAAATAAAACTAGCATGTTAACACTTTAACATCTAAGAGTAAGGGATTACAACCTTTGCAGTCCGTTCCTTCACTTCATAAGCTCCGAGTTGAGGTCCCTTCGCTGCGATCATCAAGTGCTCGGACTTTAGAGAGACTCCATGAAGAGAAAGAGGCAACCTTGCTTCCAATCTTCAAGAACTAAGATGATCTACCTTGAACAAACATTAACCCAAGCTCTTGCTTCACTAATCAAGTATTAGCAAAGCAAACACTCTAATCTAAGTTGCTAGAATAGATGAGGATGATGAAGTAGGAATGTTGCTCTTTTTTTTTCAATTTCTCACAAAATATCATCACAAATCCAAAAACAAGAAAGCTTTCAAAAGGAAGAAGAAGAAGAAGAAATCCTTTTGTGATGAATAATGAATTAATTGTTGTGGTTACAATTGCAACCATGGGTTAAGAATGAAAGGCTTAACCCTTGTAGAGAATAAACCATGGGTAGAGGTTTGGGTTGGGTTAACAAATATCTACACAAAATATCAAGCAAGATGACAAAACGCAAAGCTTCATGAAGCATCATGAAAGCTTCATCCAAAATCTAACCCAAAAGCTAACCCTAATCCAAAACCTAACTTGGTTTAAACTCAACAATCATATTGCATTTGTAACTTTAACATGTTACAATATTATATATCATATATATAATATATATATAGGAATAAAATAAAATAATACAATTAACATATATCGCATATACATCAATTTATTATCAAGTGAGAAAAAGAATCTTTAAGTGAGCTTATATTAGTTAATGTAATATAATATATCAAATATATAATTATACATTAAATTATCGAATCAACACTTGATCCGATAATCCGGCTATTTCACAAATAACCGACTAATATAACAAGTATCAGTTCATCGAATCAACACTTGATCCGATGATCCGGCTATATCACATATACCCGGCCGATATCACATATCGTGAGAATCTAATACGATATCACATACACGTATTGTTCTCGGTCCCGCACATATCACATATGTGCTCTTACTCCGTTTTGCCTGAGCCAGGAAACCTCTGTGTAGGACTCTAAAGAATCGTCAATACGCCGGCAGTAGGTGATGATCATATCAAACACCCACAAGCTGCAAGCGGTCAGCTAAACGTAACAGCCACCCAGATATTGAGCGATCAGAAGATCAACAAGCAAGCCTGTACATTCTCCTGTAAATCCAATCAGTAACACTCCCGTACAGTCCGGTCACTTCGTCTGATATGTCGCATATCTAGTCTAGGGGTGGTAAACGTCAGACCCAAGTAACCGATAAGTCATGTCGATATGAGGTCCATAACATTTCGAGAAACTACTGATAACATTTACCAGTAAATCTCAGCAACCCTGGCCAGGGATTTCCAGTTATAGCCAATCGAACACAGCGCAACATCAACTCCCTATACCAGGAGAGACGAAACCCTTCCTATCGCTCATTGTCTCCATGTGATTCGGGACTGTACCTAAAAGCCATCATTTTGCACGCCCTTTTGGACGTGGTAAGGGGGAAATCAAAGTATAGTGGGGATCACACAAGACTCTATGACGATCTCGGGTCTACAGACTAACCTGTACCAGTGTCACCAGAGAACTGCCATCTGACGTAAGGTATAATACCATCTGGGAGTTCTCGGCGAGTCCGTCCAGTGTACCCAATCTCCACTGAGTACCCATATACTATCTCTGATGTCAAACACCAATGGATATGGGATCATCCATCGCCCATCTACATGGGTCGAGAAGCATACGCTAGTCTACTCTGGTATATCGATGCCCTGTCTCAATACACCTACGACTAGGAACATTTGAAGGATGTACTTAGCGACTACTATGTCCCTACTAGTATGATCTGCATCATTGTCCTGGTAGTTAAGTACTCATCCTAAGGGCTTTATCAATATGTAACATAAAGACTATCAGAGTACATGTTAAGATAAAGTGCAACCAAATAGCATACTATCATGTCGAGAAAGAAAGTCCTCACTATATATGTCCAAGCATCCACTGCAATATACATCGTATGTACAGTAATGGCCTCTAGGGCATACATATCACTAACAAAAACTAGATTCATTTAAAGGAGCGGTTTTCCCTCGATATGTGCATATTACTGTTCCATGTTGCATGATATATGGATATGCTTATGTTTCTATTATATGTCTCATACATCATGCTTTACGCTTTTACGCATTGAGATATGCTGTTTTCATGAGATTTCTGGATTTGAGAACCGTGGCGATTTCAAAAGAAAGTATGTACTGTTTTAAAAACCCGGTTTCTCTTGATATGATATTTCAGTGCAGCCACCATGTGTTTTCTCGGTTCGGAGAGTGACATGTGAAACCCGATTCGAGGAGGCGGATGATTCCGTTTGCGGGTACATGGTGGACCCAGTATAGTACCCCGGGGCGAGAGATAGATTTCGTGTGGATGACGATGAGCCTGGTTGAAGGGCCACTACCTACCGGTGATAGTATTTGGGCTCGGCGGATATCCGGATGATACCGACCGGAGTCGAGAGACGATATGGGCCGATCCGGACTGACGGAGCCCGTGGGCCGATCCGGATTGACGGAGCCCGGTATATGAAGATTTACGTGCCGATGTTGGGCATGGGTTTAATGATGTTTTCGAGTGTCGATGCTGGACACTCAGGTTCCATGATTTTGATGTGTCGTGAGGGACACACGTTGATTTATATCCTCATACTTTTATGCATATGCTTTATGATATTTACATGCATAATGTTTTGTGTCATTGGTTGACCAGTGGACGAGATCCATACGCATACAGGCATTGATTACATAGTTGGATGATATCCACATACTTATAGACTTCATGATATAGTTGACACTGATTCATGTTGATTACATTGACCATAGCTCATATTTGTGATATGTTGCTACCTGAGACACTGACACGTGCACTTGGTATTACACTTATGTATAGATGTTTACCCTTGCCACCTTATCATGCTTTAGACTTTACCATATTGAGGATATCTATTCCTGATCGTTTGATATAGGATTGAGTCATACATACGATTTCTGCTCTGTGATATTTTCTACTCACGAGTTGGCAACTCACCCCCGTTGTGCCACAGTTTCTTGCAGGTTTTGCCATACAGGTTCGTTGCGGCTTTGCTGGCACACTGCCCTTTTCCAGGTGATTGCTTTGGTAGGTGGGTTCACTCGCATCGTGACCACCATTGTACTTATTTATTTTCAGTTGTATCTAGTAAAATTCCATCAACCAGACATGTATATTTATTAGACTTAGAAGACCAGTTGTTTATTCTTTCGACCTTAGAGTCGCGCGTTGTATTATTATGGTTTTCTTGATATTTAAGTTCCTTTGGAGTTTTGATCCTCGCCCTTCGGCATTGCATATTATATTGCTTGCGTGGTTGTGACCGTCGATTAACAAAGAGGTAGCTCCCGCTTGGGGATGCCTTTATTCATATTATTCATGTTGTATCCCGTTCGGGGCCAGTATTTACAAAGGAAACTCTGCCGAAATTTTCAGAAATGACTTAATGTTTTAAAAACGCATAATTGGGCTTATGCTATTAAAACCACTTGCTTTTAAACAAGTTTTCCTTTATTTATTATTTAAAATGGTTTTAGATTTCTGGGCTTTTGGCTTACTTGAATTAGATGGGGTCCTATAGACTTCGTATGATTCAAGGGCCAGTCACGTGCCATTTCGGGTCATGACAAAACTCCTTGCTTAGCCGTAGTCGATGCGCTTCGTCATCTCGGAATCCACGTGAAGGTACCTACAATCAATACGAAATCGCAAAGCTATTAACATCAAGTTCCGAAATCCAATACGGCACGCGGTGCGCTCATAGGTTAAAACCTATAGCCTACGCATGCAAGAATAACCAACAACCCTCGTCGTTGACGTACAAATATCCAACGACCAAATAAAATAGCAAATCTCAAAACCAAGAATCCCAATACCGGAAAACATAGCCAAAACCCTAACTAGGGTCGCTATTCGTGAACACCCCAATCGTACCAATCGCTCATTCACAATACAATATATATCGTAGAAAATAATATATATATATATATATATATATATATATATATATATATATATATATCATTACCACGTCAATTTGAAACTCGCGTCTAATTTTACCGAAAACCTAGTAAGCAACCCAAAGGAGTTTCGGCGCAAAATCTCGTGGATTAGCGATCTAGTGGCTACCATTCACATCTAATATCATAATTAGGCTTCACAACTCTTTACTATATTTAAAGCTCACCTATCTTTATAGGTTCTAAAAACCTAGTTTGCATAATTACACCATTTAGACAATTTCAAGTAACAATTTGCAAACTAACAACTAGCTTAGGTTTTTCATGTCTAAACAACTCAATTAACCATTTCTAACAATCAAAACCCTAACTTGATTTTCGTAACCCTTTCTTGAATTTCTAAACTTGCTAAATAAACCATATTTAAACATCTAATAAACTAGATTAAGATATTTAAACAACAACTAAAGTTTAGGGTTAGGATTTATACCTCACAAACTTGATTCTCAAACTTGCAAATACACATCCAAAATAGCCTCCAAAGGGCTAACTTTCATGAAGATCCAAGCTTGATTAAGGCTAAAGAATAATGGGTATAGATTTGTATTTGAGTTTGTGGGATTATTTGATGATTTTTGATGAATTATTGGAGGTTGATGAAGTGGAAATGGGGTGAGGGAAAAGAGAGGGCAGCAAGGGGGGAGCTCTGCCAATGAGGGAGAAATGGGGTTTGTGTAGAAGTGTGTTGAAGAAATTCTAGGTTAAAACACATTAAAGCTTAATTAATACACTTTACTTTATGCCACCTCTTAACTCTTTAATTAAAATTTTCATTAAACCTTCAAAATATCTAGATATTTTCCAAGATATTTTGGAAGAAGTCAAAGATGCTTAATCTTGTGATTAAGTTGGCACGGATTCATATTAGCATAATTAACCCAATCCAAAATGTAATTACCACTAATTAATTGCATAATTAATGGCTTATAATAATATTTTAATTAAGGAAAAATATTTAAGTGAACTAAAATTTTCAAGTGACAACTAAAAACCGCAAACTAGCAATTCCCTAGTTAAACTAGGTGCAGTTATATCTATACAGAAAAATGATCATTTCTAGGTTTTTACGGAAAATACAAATTATATACCGATTAACGGAAAATTCGCCTAAATGATTTCTGAAATGTTACAATCGCGGAGTTGGAACATCTGTTTTGATGTGGTAGTCAAAGAGTTTGACTTCATCAAAAAGATAGATGAACCTTGTATATACAATAAGGTAGTAGAGAGTGAGGTTGTCTTACACGTATTGTAAGTAGATAACATACTCTTGATAGGAAAAGGTTTCCTATGCTACACTCGGTCAAGCTCCTCTTATCACGGGGATTCTCCATAGAAGATCTGGATGATACCTACTACATCTTGTGGATAATGATTTATGGTGATAGATCTAAGTGGATGTTGGGAGTGTCCCAAATCCAGGTACATTAACACCATACTAAAGGGTTTAGTATGGAGGATTCTAAGCGTAGTGGTTCTCCCACTTACTCATGGATCACTCTCTCCAATACTGATTTGGAGAGAGCTCGCGTGCAAGGGATGCCCTATGATTCGGCAATAGGCTCTATCATGTGTGCGATGTTATATACCAGGCTCGATGTAGATGACTCTCTAGGTGTAGTGATCAGGAATCAATCGGATCTTAGGAGAATCACTGGAAAGCCGTGGAGGACATTCTTAAGTACTTGAGAAGCACTAAATGAAAATTCTTGGTTCGAGCTTCCAGGGTGATAAGGACGACTGAAAGTCAGTCACAGGCATTGTCTTTACCCTCAGTGGAGGGACGGTATATTGGAAGAGTTCTAAGCTAGATACCGTGACATACTAGACGATAAAGGCTGAATACATTACTACCAACGATACTACAAAAGTGGTTTTCTGGACATTTCTTGTTCATGAGATGAACAAGGTTCCTACCATTAAGCGTCCAATAACTGTTATTGTGACAACAATGGAGTTGTGACTTTGGCCTAGGAACGCAGGTATCACCTGACACATTCTGAGGCTAGTATCACCTGATCAGGGAGATGGTTGATCTCCAACGGATCGAGGTTAGGAGAGTTGACACGAACGATAACACGGCGGATCCACTCACCAAGGCATGCTTCCCCAAATACTATTTGAGGGATTTTGGGATGGTTGGGTATGGGATACTACAACCACTTCTATATTGTTGGGTATTGGATACTACAATAGATGGCCTTAGTGCAAGTGGGAGATTGTTGGTTAAATGAATGCCCTAGAGGCTATTACTGTTTATAGGATGTATATTATAGTGGATGCTTGGACATATATAGGGAGGACTTTCTTGCTCGACATGATAGTATGTTATCTGGTTGCACTTTATCTTAACATGTTGACTTGTATAAGTGATGTTGTCTTGCTCTCACAAGTTGATAAAGCCCATAGGATGTGTACTTGACTACCAGGACTATGATGGAGATCATACTAGTGGGGCCAAGGGTAGTCCACAAGTACACCCTATAATTGTTCCTAGTCGTAGGAGTATCGACACAGGGTATCGATACTCCAGAGTAGACTGGCGTATACTTCTCGACCCATATGATGGGCGATGGATGATCCCACATCCATTGGTGTTTGACATCAAATATAGGCAACGTTTATTATATATTATATATATAATAATAATCCATTCATCTCAGATACTAAGTAATCACATTACAGAATATCAACAGCAGCAAAAGCACATATGAAAGTAAAAAGGATATCTAGGAGGTCCGTATTTTGTATTCAGCCAGCAATAGAAAATAAGGATTTTTAGCGCCTTGAAATGTCGTTTTGGTGTTTTCTCGAAAATCGGTGAAAATGTGTTATTTTTTCCGTAAATCGTCTTTTTGTTATTTTGCAGTTTAGAACTAATTATACCTAATTTGGATAGATAATTGCTTGTTTTTAGTAGCAAATAAGTTACTTATGAAATTCTGGTCGTTCAAAAATTTTCCCTAATTTTTCATTTTTTAATATTATTTTAAGCCGGTAAGAAAATACATTAAATTAGCGATAAATACAAATTTAAATGGGCTAAATTTAAGATTTAAAATCATGTTAATTAAAATCTAGTTGTAACATAAATTTTTAGTATTTTATTTTAAGTTTTAACTAATTTTTATTTTAGAAAACGAAATTTATGGAATTTAAGCTAAAACTTGCAATTTTGGACTTGTAGGCGGTCTTTTTGCATAAAATTTCTTTTGTAAAACCCCATTCACCCTTCCCTCACTCCCTTGGCCGGCCCCACCTCCTACTGCAGCACATTTCCCCCCCCCCCTCCAAATTGTATTCTTCAACTCCTTTTAAATTGTTTAAAAAGGGTTTAAAATGTGGTATGGGTGGGGGTATTATGGTATTTTTGGGGGGGGGGCTTTGACTTAGACTTTTACACCATCCCTTCACATCCCCCATCCCTCTCCTCTCAGCAGAAAATCCTGCACCAACAGCCCCAAATATTTTCCCCATTTCTTCTTCTCTTTTGCTTCATTTTCATCTCAAAAAATCAACAAAATCCACAATTTCCTTCACAAATTCAACACAAAACCATATTCCATCTCTTCTCCAACCTAATTTGGTTCAAATCAATGAGAAAGGAGGTGTCTTGGAAGGCTTGAGCAAGCTTAGGATTGAACTTTTGAGGTATAATTTCTAATCAAATGGTTAAATTGTAGCTTAAGTGTGCTAAACTAGAACCTTGAAATTTGTTTAGTGTTAAATTTAGTGTTAGTTTCTAATCTATTTTTTTTAAGAGAGTAGTTTGTTTAAACTAGGTTTTTTTTTAGCACCATTGATTAGTTAATTAAGTTATCTAGTTATCTAGTTTTATACAAACCTAAATTGAGAGATTACTTTGTTTAAGTGGGCTTCGATTTGTGTTAATTTAGGTTTTTCAAGTGTGAAATTGGATTTAAATTGGTGGTTATAAAAATTCAAGAAAAGGGTCGTTTATGGAAACATAGGATTTGAAGCTTTGTAATGCGTTTTAATCAAAGTGATTGTGGTTAACTAGTTGCGGTTGGATGTTATGCTAGGTTGTAGTCCTTTTTGTCGCAAAACGGCGATGTTGCGCCGATTTGTGGAATGTTGGTGCTTGCTTGTCTTACTAAATTTTTGTGGTGATGTATGTGCGACATCTTGATGTTATATTTTTGGCATACCCTATGACTTTTAGGATGTGAGAGTGCGGGTTTTTTTGAGTGGTCAGGTTTAGTTTGGTCGGGCGACCAATCGACGTTTTAGATAGATTTTTGCGATTTTCGCGTGTGTTCCACGCACCTTGTGCACATTGTACCTAGCTTGTGAACGTCGGTATTTTTAGTTTGGGTTTTGCGTCGTTCTTGATATGTAACCTTATGTTGGTATTGATGTAAATTCCAGGTTCGGTCGCGGAGACGTCAGACGCGGCACGAAAGGGGAAAGCGGTGATTGGACGTGACTAGCTAGGGATTCCGGTGAGTAGATGTAACATCTACGGGGGACTATCGTTGGATGGCGCAAGCCGCCCGATAGTTTTAGTAGCTTAAAATGATTCTTAGTAATGTTAGTAATTAGGGGTGTAATACTTGTATGATTATTTGCTACATTCATGCCTTATATTGACATACATATGTGAACCCATTTTATAGGACACCTGCACCATTGCCAGGGTTTTTATATGCAGCACGAGCACTATTCATGCTTACACCCACGCCGTGGTAATTGCCATGCCACCACACTAGATAAACTATAAATTGAAACCTTTTACTATAATTGATACTTAAACTTGTGCTATTGCCTTTAATTCCTTAAAATGAAATCGTAGGATTGCTATTCATGTGCATGTACCTCATCATATTATTTGGTCATGCCTAGTCTATTAATCACACATTACAACTTGATTATTGATACCATATGCATTCATTATCATTGGCATATGCATTTATGAGGATTTCTTAAGATTTTGTGATATTTCTGGATTTCGGGGGAAAACCGCAAAATTTCTAAACTTATTATATTTTTAAAATATGTAAATTGCGGTTTTCTAGTGATGTAAGTGTCGTCCACAATGAGTTTGCTGTGGTTTTCGAGACCCGTTTCGAGGAGTTGGATGAACCGTCTCGGGTACATGGTGGGCCCGGTAAGGTACCCCGGGGCAAGAAGCTCGTGGTGCTGACGATGAGCCTGGCAGGGGGCGGATTACCTACCGGTGACTGTTTGGGACGGCGGATATCCAGAGGATACCGACTGTGGCCGCGAGATAATGAGATATTGATATTGAGATAGGTCAGCCGGATGGCTGAGGCCAGAGATACTATGATATGGATATATGAGATTTGTGATAGTTTTGAGGTGTCGTTGCTGGACACAGGTTCTTGTTGATTCTAGTGGTATTATGCTGGTATTTCAAAAGAGGTTCCTAAAGGAAAAACATGATTCTTATACTTACACATTCAGATCATGAGTTGATTCACATTGCATTCATACCTGCTAGTATATTCATATTGCATACATACCTGCTATTATGTCCTGCCATACCTGTATTATAGATGCTAGGATGCTTGTGTGCATGCATTCGATAGCCTGTGTAGATGTTATTTATTACTCACGAGTTGGCAACTCACCCCCGTTGTGCCACAGCCTTTTTCAGGTCCGCTCCGTCAGTACAGTAGCGGCGGGCGCACTTGCTTCTTTTGCCTAGACTCGAGGTTTTACTCTTAGGTGGGTTATATTATTATTTTTGTACCACCTTGTATATTCTTTGTATCTAGTGTACTCCATCTACTGTATCTACCAGTATTATTGTATATTGACCTAGAGATGAGACTGTGAGGTTTGTGGACTTTTATGTTGTATTTGGGGTCGAGCTCACTTGAGTCGACATGCAGTTTTTCTCATGCTCTTTATGATTATTTTGCATGTTGTTGTTTTATATTGCGTGGGATTTGTGACCGCCTTGTGGCGAAGAGCTAGCTCCCGCTTGGGGATGCCATATTTATTGGATTCATATATATTCTTGTTGTACCCATTTTGGGGGCCAGTATTTACAAAGGAGGCTCTGCCGAAATTTTTGGAAAAATTGATATTGTTTTTTTAAAAGGTTTTATATGACTTATTGGATAAACTCGCTTTCAATTGATTGGTTTTCCTTCATTCTTTTGCTTATTTGGTTTTGGTTTCTGGGCTTTGGCTTACTTATTTTACGGACGTCTTGAGACGTTTCGTAACTTAAGTGCCAGTCACGTTCCGTACCCTGTGGGTCGTGACAAAGTTGGTATCAGAGCGATAGGTTTTACCTTTTTGAGTATAGGATGACCCTTGGTAGATGGAGTAAGTGACTTAAGTAGGGTAACGTAGCGTGTGTATGTCCGCGGCATACTTGCGATACGGTACTCCGCCTAAGTGACTTTAGGATATACTTGCTTGAAATTCCTTCTTCATTTCCGTGTATCCTATGATTCTATTGCACTGTTCTTACTATCCGTTTTCCTGTAACAGCCACTATGCCGCCGAAGGCTACAAGGGCACAGAGGGTTGCCGCCCGAGACGAGATTCGAGCTGGCTCGTCCGAGACTAGGACTGAGCAGGGTGGTATGCCTACGCCGCAGGGACAGACCGATCCACCTTCCCCAGGCCGTATGGATAGGCTCGAGACTGGTATGCAGGAGTTGCGACAGATGATGGGGGGCATGCAGGAGCTACGTCAGATGGTAGGATCCCTAGTTGCAGCCAGTCATACACCGAGGCCGGATGACGTACCTACTACATCACAGACGACCATGATACCTGCTCCTACTACTACCATCGTGGCCATTCCGGTTTCGCTACAGGATTTCATGAGGCTGAGACCTCCAGTAGTCACCGGCACCGAGGCAGCGGAGGACCCACAGATGTTCCTTGACAGTTTAGCCAGGATCTGCCGTTCGCTGAGATGTTCGGATGATCGATGGGTAGAGCTTGCGAGTTTCCGACTATAGGGTCTCGCGCAGACATGGTGGGAGTCAGTCTTGAGAGGTCGAGCTGCAGGTCTACCGCCTATGACTTGGGCCGAGTTTACAGCGGTCTTTCTAGCTCGTTTCCTCCCAGAGAGCGTTCGTGACGCCAGAGCTCGTAGCTTCGAGGCCTTAGTCAAGACACCTGGGATGACGGTGTCGGAGTATGACATCCAGTTTACACAGTTATCTCGATATGCTCAGTATTTGGTAGATACCGAAGAGAAGATGGTGAAGAGGTTCGTACAGGGACTTGATGCCCAGCTATATCTTGCCATTGGCGCCCAGCACTACGACTCTTATTCAGCTGCTATGGATACGGCATTACGGATGGAGGCACGCATATCACAGACTTCGGCCGTTTCTGGGCTGAAGAGGATTCGCATCGATGTACCGTCTCAGAGGCAGCGCGCCAGATTCTTTCCGAGAGATAGGCCTGGCAGAGGATTTGGGCGGGGACAGCTATATGGTTCTTATCCCCAGGGGCAACAGCCGTCGCCAGGGTGTTTTGGGTGCGGGAGTCCGCACCATCTTGTCAGAGACTGTCCGGCAAGACGACAGGGAGCGGCGACCGTTCCGCATGTGACCCTACCACCATCACCACCCCCTCCTCAGAGAGCCCTACTTCCTACCACAGGCGATGCTCCACGCCAGTTAGGTGCACCCAGAGGCCGTGGACGCGGCGGTCCTGTTCAGAGAGGACGAGGAGGCAGAGGCCGAGGTCGAGGTCAGCCCGCTATCGGTGGAGGACAGGCCCGAGTATTTGCTTTGACACCGCAAGATGCGCAGGCATCCAATGCCGTTGTGACCGGTACCTTGCCAGTTTGTTCTTTCGACGCACGGGTATTATTCGACCCAGGTTCCACACATTCGTACGTCTCTACACACTTTGCACCGATGTTGGGCCGTAAGTCATCGTCGTTAGATCATCCGCTTGTTGTTGTTACTCCGGTAGGCGAGTCGTTTGTCGCTCGTTTTGTATTTCGATTGTGTTCCGTTCGTATCGGGGAGAGGGATTCATCAGTTGATTTGATTCTCCTCGATATGTTGGACTTTGATGTGCTTCTGGGCATGGATTGGCTAGCCACTTTTTATGCTTCGGTGGACTGCCGTGAGAAGGCAGTCATATTTAGCTTTCCGGGAGAGCCAGTCCTTGTTATTCAGGGAGACCGCAGTGTCACCCTTCCCAGCTTGATTTCGTCTCTTCGCGCTGGTCAGCTCTTGCGGAAGGGATGTCAGGGATTCTTAGCGTATATTTGTGATACTCGAGCTGCAGAGGTTCCGTTGGACCAGGTCCCGGTTGTTTGTGAGTTCCCTGATGTTTTCCCTGATGAGCTACCTGGGCTACCACCTGAGCGCGATGTTGAGTTCTGCATTGATTTGATTCCCGGCTCGGGGCCTATTTCTATACCGCCTTATCGGATGGCCCCGGCAGAGCTTCGAGAGCTGAAGGATCAGTTGCAGGATTTGTTAGATAAGGGGCTTATTCGACCTAGTGTTTCTCCGTGGGGTGCTCCGGTCCTGTTTGTCAAGAAGAAGGATGGAAGTTTGCGCTTATGTATCGACTACCGCCAGCTGAACAAAGTTACCATTCGGAACAGATATCCGTTGCCACGCATTGATGATTTGTTCGACCAGCTCCAGGGCACGGGTTATTTTTCGAGGATCGACTTACGATCAGGATACCACCAGCTGCGAGTCCGACAGGAGGATATACCGAAGACAGCCTTCCATACACGCTATGGCTACTATGAGTTTTTGGTGATGTCGTTCGGACTCACCAACGCCCCAGCAGCATTCATGGATTTGATGAACCGTACATTCAGGCCGTATCTTGACTTGTTCATCATCGTATTTATCGACGATATCTTGGTGTACTCTCGGAGCAGAGAGGAGCACGAGCAGCACTTGCGGATTACGTTACAGACTCTGAGGGAGCACCAGCTATTTGCAAAGTTCTCCAAGTGTGCTTTCTGGCTGGACAGCGTCGGATTCTTGGGTCACGTGGTTACGAGAGACGGCATATGTGTGGACCCGAAGAAGATTGAGGCTGTTCAGCAGTGGCCCCGACCTACATCGGTTACTGAGATCCGTAGTTTTCTAGGCCTGGCGGGCTACTACAGGCGTTTTGTTCAGGACTTCTCCCGTATAGCTGCACCTTTGACCGGTTTGACCCGGAAGGGAGTTCCTTTCGTTTGGACAGAGGAGTGCGAGCGCAGTTTTCAGCAGCTGCGGACATGTTTGACTACGGCGCCGGTATTATCTTTGCCTTCGGGATCAGGCGGATTTGTGGTCTACTGTGATGCTTCGCGAGTGGGATTAGGATGCGTATTGATGCAGCATGGCCGGGTGATCGCATATGCTTCTCGGCAGTTGAAGAAGCATGAACAGAACTACCCCACTCACGATTTGGAGATGGCTGCAGTGGTCTTTGCACTGAAGATTTGGCGACATTACCTATACGGCGAGTCGTGTCAGATATTCACTGATCACAAGAGCTTAAAGTACATATTTCAGCAGCGAGACCTGAACCTCAGACAGCGTCGTTGGATGGAGTTGGTGAAAGACTACGACTGCGAGATCTTATATCACCCAGGCAAGGCGAATGTAGTGGCGGATGCGTTGAGTAGGAGGCCCGGGGGTAGTCTATCGTGTTTGCGTGCTGTGCAGAGGCAGTCGTCAGCAGATTGGCAGATTTTATGCGACAGCCGAGTGGAGTTTGAGTTCACTCAGACAGGAGGACAGCTCGCGCATGTTCGTGCACGCCCACAGTTGCTTGGCCGTATATATGAGGCACAGCGCAGTGACGACCGTTGCTCAGAGATCATGGCACAGATGGGACAGGGCAGATTTTCCGAGTTCGTGATTGACGATCAGGGGATTTTACGCTATGGATCTAGACTGTGTGTACCAGATGCTGATGGATTGCGGCGCGACATTCTTGAGGAGGCACACCGATCAGTGTATAGTGTCCACCCCGGTTCCACCAAGATGTACCATGATATGAGAGAGACCTACTGGTGGGACGGGATGAAGAGGGACATTGCGGAGTTCGTATTGAGATGCCTGACTTGTCAGCAAGTCAAGGCCGAGCACCAGAGGCCCGCAGGAGAGCTACAGCCGTTACCCATTCCAGAGTGGAAATGGGAGCAGATTTCGATGGATTTCGTTGTGGGTCTACCCAGGACCAGTCGAGGGTACGACTCCATCTGGGTGATCGTAAATCGATTGACGAAAGCGGCTCACTTCCTGCCAGTGAAGACCACTTTCAGCTTCGCTCAGTATGCCCAGCTTTACATCGACGAGATCGTGCGGTTGCATGGCGTACCGACTTGTATCGTGTCAGATCGAGGCACCCAGTTCACCAGCCGACTTTGGCAGAGACTTCAGGAGGCTTTGGGCACTCGTTTGAGCTTCAGCACAGCGTTTCATCCGCAGACCGACGGACAGTCAGAGCAGACCATTCAGACTCTCGAGGACATGCTCAGAGCGTGCGTTTTAGACTTCGGCGGTAGCTGGGATCGTCATTTACCTCTAGTGGAGTTCTCCTACAACAACAGCTTCCAGGATACTATTCAGATGGCACCTTTCGAGGCATTGTATGGGAGGAGATGCAGATCGCCCTTCTGTTGGACAGAGCTCAGCGAGAGCAGTATTTTAGGGCCGCAGCTTGTTGAGGAGACGACAGCGAAGATACAGTTGATCCGAGATCGGATGAGAGCGGCTCAGAGCAGGCAGAAATCGTATGCAGACAGGCGCCGTCGCAGATTAGAGTTCGCAGTTGGCGACCATGTTTTTCTGAGGGTCTCTCCGATGAAGGGCGTGATGCGTTTTGGGCGAAAGGGGAAGCTTAGCCCTAGATTCATAGGTCCCTTCGAGATCCTCAAGCGTGTCGGCGCTGTTGCATATCGTTTGGCTCTTCCACCCAGCTTTCCCGATGTTCACCCCGTCTTCCATGTTTCGATGCTCCGAAAGTACCTTCATGACCCTTCGCATGCGATTCAGCACCCGACAGTCCAGCTAGAGCGCGATCTTTCTTTTGCAGAGCAGCCGGTGGCCATCCTGGATCGGCAGGTGAAGAAGTTGAGATCGAAGATTATACCAACCGTCAAGGTCCTTTGGCGTAGCCCGAGCAGCGAGGAGGTTACCTGGAAGACCGAGGGCGAGATGAGGAAAAAATATCCCCATCTCTTTGAAGGTACGCGTAGTTATATTTTTAAATTCGGGGACCGAATTTCTTTAAGGGGAGAAGATTGTAGTGCCTTGAAATGTCGTTTTGGTGTTTTCCCGAAAATCGGTGAAAATGTGGTATTTTTTCCGTAAATCGTATTTTTGTTATTTTGCAGTTTAGGACTAATTATACCTAATTTGGATAGGTAATTTCTTGTTTTTAGTAGCAAATGAGTTACTTATGAAATTCTGGTCGTTTAAAAATTTTCCCTAATTTTTCATTTTTTAATATTATTTTAAGCCGGTAAGAAAATACATTAAATTAGCGATAAATAGAAATTTAAATGGGCTAAATTTAAGCTTTAAAATCATTTTAATTAAAATCTAGTTGTAACATAAATTTTTAGTATTTTATTTTAAGTTTTAACTAATTTTTATTTTAGAAAACGAAATTTATGGAATTTAAGCTAAAACTTGCAATTTTGGACTTGTAGGGGGTCTTTTTGCATAAAATTTCTTTTGTAAAACCCCATTCACCCTTCCCTCACTCCCTTGGCCGGCCCCACCTCCTACTGCAGCACATTTTCCCCCCCTCCAAATTGTATTCTTCAACTCCTTTTAAATTGTTTAAAAAGGGTTTAAAATGTGGTAATGGGTGGGGGTATTATAGTATTTTTGGGGCGCGCTTTGACTTAGACTTTTATACCATCCCTTCACATCCCCCATCCCTCTCCTCTCAGTAGAAAATCCTGCACCAACAGCCCCAAATATTTTCCCCATTTCTTCTTCTCTTTTGCTTCATTTTCATCTCAAAAATTCAACAAAATCCACAATTTCCTTCACAAATTCAACACAAAACCATATTCCATCTCTTCTCCAACCTAATTTGGTTCAAATCAAGGAGAAAGGAGGTGTCTTGGGAGGCTTGAGCAAGCTTAGGATTGAACTTTTGAGGTATAATTTCTAATCAAATGGTTAAATTGTAGCTTAAGTGTGCTAAACTAGAACCTTGAAATGTGTTTAGTGTTAAATTTAGTGTTAGTTTCTAATCTATTTTTTTTAAGAGAGTAGTTTGTTTAAACTAGGTTTTTTTTTAGCACCATTGATTAGTTAATTAAGTTATCTTGTTATCTAGTTTTATACAAACCTAAATTGAGAGATTACTTTGTTTAAGTGGGCTTCGATTTGTGTTAATTTAGGTTTTTCAAGTGTGAAATTGGATTTAAATTGGTGGTTATAAAAAATCAAGAAAATGGTTGTTTATGGAAACATAGGATTTGAAGCTTTGTAATGCGTTTTAATCAAAGTGATTGTGGTTAACTAGTTGCGGTTGGATGTTATGCTAGGTTGTAGTCCTTTTTGTCGCAAAACGGCGATGTTGCGGCGATTTGTGGAATGTTGGTGCTTGCTTGTCTTACTAAATTTTTGTGGTGATGTATGTGCGACATCTTGATGTTATATTTTTGGCATACCCTATGACTTTTAGGATGTGAGAGTGCGGTTTTTTTTTAGTGGTCAGGTTTAGTTTGGTCGGGCGACCAATCGACGTTTTAGATAGATTTTTGCGATTTTCGCGTGTGTTCCGCGCACCTTGTGCACGTTGTACCTAGCTTGTAAACGTCGGTATTTTTAGTTTGGGTTTTGCGTCGTTCTTGATATGTAACCTTATGTTGGTATTGATGTAAATTCCAGGTTCGGTCGCGGAGACGTCAGACGCGGCACGAAAGGGGAAAGCGGTGATTGGACGTGACTAGCTAGGGATTCCGGTGAGTAGATGTAACATCTACGGGGGACTATCGTTGGATGGCGCAAGCCGCCCGATAGTTTTAGTAGCTTAAAAGGATTCTTAGTAATATTAGTAATTAGGGGTGTAATACTTGTATGATTATTTGCTACATTAATGCCTTATATTGACATACATATGCGAACCCATTTTATAGGACACCTGCACCATTGCCAGGGTTTTTATATGCAGCACGAGCACTATTCATGCTTACACCCATACCCTGGTAATTGCTATGCCACCACACTAGATAACCTATAAATTGAAACCTTTTACTATAATTGATACTTAAACTTGTGCTATTGCCTTTAATTCCTTAAAATGAAATCGTAGGATTGCTATTCATGTGCATGTACCTCATCATATTATTTGTTCATGCCTAGTCTATTAATCACACATTGCAACTTGATTATTGATACCATATGCATTCATTATCATTGGCATATGCATTTATGAGGATTTCTTGAGATTTTGTGATATTTCTGGATTTCGGGGGAAAGCCGCAAAATTTCTAAACTTATTATATTTTTAAAATATGTAAATTGCGGTTTTCTAGTGATGTAAGTGTCGTCCACCATGAGTTTGCTGTGGTTTTCGAGCCCCGTTTCGAGGAGTTGGATGAACCGTCTCGGGTACATGGTGGGCCCGGTAAGGTACCCCGGGGCAAGAAGCTCGTGGTGCTGACGATGAGCCTGGCAGGGGCGGATTACCTACCGGTGACTGTTTGGGACGGCGGATATCCAGAGGATACCGACCGTGGCCGCGAGATGATGAGATATTGATATTGAGATGGGTCAGCCGGATGGCTGAGGCCAGAGATATTTTGACATGGATATATGAGATTTGTGATAGTTTTGAGGTGTCGTTGCTGGACACAGGTTCTTGTTGATTCTAGTGGTATTATGCTGGTATTTCAAAAGAGGTTCCTAAAGGAAAAACATGATTCTTATACTTACACATTCAGATCATGAGTTGATTCACATTGCATTCATACCTGCTAGTATATTCATATTGCATACATACCTGCTATTATGTCCTGCCATACCTGTATTATAGATGCTAGGATGCTTGTGTGCATGCATTCGATAGCCTGTGTAGATGTTATTTATTACTCACGAGTTGGCAACTCACCCCCGTTGTGCCACAGCCTTTTTCAGGTCCGCTCCGTCAGTACAGTAGCGGCGGGCGCACTTGCTTCTTTTGCCTGGACTCGAGGTTTTGCTCTTAGGTGGGTTATATTATTATTTTTGTACCACCTTGTATATTCTTTGTATCTAGTGTACTCCATCTACTGTATCTACCAGTATTATTGTATATTGACCTAGAGATGAGACTGTGAGGTTTGTGGACTTTTATGCTGTATTTGGGGTCGAGCTCACTTGAGTCGACATGCAGTTTTTCTCATGCTCTTTATGATTATTTTGCATGTTGTTGTTTTATATTGCGTGGGATTTGTGACCGCCTTGTGGCGAAGAGCTAGCTCCCGCTTGGGGATGCCATATTTATTGGATTCATATATATTCTTGTTGTACCCATTTTGGGGGCCAGTATTTACAAAGGAGACTCTGCCGAAATTTTCGGAAAAATTGATATTGTTTTTTTAAAAGGTTTTATATGACTTATTGGATAAACTCGCTTTCAATTGATTGGTTTTCCTTCATTCTTTTGCTTATTTGGTTTTGGTTTCTGGGCTTTGGCTTACTTATTTTACGGACGTCTTGAGACGTGTCGTAACTTAAGTGCCAGTCACGTTCCGTACCCTGCGGGTTGTGACAGGATTCCACGGTCGTAATGAATAGCCAAGCCCACACCCCTAGACCCCTACGAGAGCGGTAAGTGATCCTGCCAATTCTAGAGTTTAGGAGACCCGGTCTCGACTCCTCGAGATGGCCTCCCACTGAACCCTAGAACCCGATCACTTGTGCTACCCTCCTTGGGTCTATCCTAATGCGGAAAAGTAAATAATATACAATAATGGTGACATCATCCTCAACCCGGAAGTGCCCCAAATAAAAGAATATTACATACATTTAACTTTTACATGAATGAAAATTAAAACTCTCATCTCACATAAAACCCCCGGCTATTCGATCGCGACAATCCTGCATCATATCTCAGCAACACATAATATCTCATATCATCAACATAAGCAAGTATACGTATCCCGATTGTCGTTGATGTATAGCAACGAAGCCGGCGATACACCACATACTACGCTTACGGTCGCAGAAAAGAAAGTGAAAAAAAACAACAATTGCGATCACAGATATCAAGACGATGTTTAACGTTTCGATCAAATCAACAAACACCCACGTTTTACCCCAAGAGCTCTGTTGGAGATAGTGCCTTCAAAGTCAATTATTGATCGCAGGTACGCGATTGCAATAATTGAGGCAGGACCTATACCGATATGACAGTCTTGCTCGAGATGATAGTATGCTATCTGGTTTGTCTTTATCATCGTATACATGCTTTAGTTCACTATTGCATGATGATAGAGCCCATAGGATTCTTGCTTGACTACCAGCAGTATGATGGCGATCATATACGTGGGAGCTGGGGTCTATAAGCACAACCTTAAAGTGTCCTTAGTCGTGGGAGTTTCAAGACAGGGCATCGATACTCCAGAGTAGACTAGTGTATACAGTCGAGACCCCGACGAGGGGCGGTGGCCGGTCTTACAAGCCATTGGTGTCAGTTGGTTCACCTAAGATGTATACAGGTGCTCATTGGGTTATGAGTACACCGGATAGGACTCGCCGAGAACATGCTAGTTGGTATTATACATATAGTCAAATAGCAGTTTCCTTGACATGTGTACAGGTTAGTTTGTCGATCTGAGATCGCCATTTGTCACGTGTGAGTTCCCACTGTGCTTTGATTTCTACCCTACCACGCTCAAAGGAGACGTGCAAACAGGTATTTTTTGGGTACAGTCCCGATCCACATGGAGACAGTGAGCGGATCGTCGGGGATTCATCTCTCCCGGTATTGGGGTTGATGTCGCACAGTGCACGGGTGGCCATCACTAGAAATCCTCGGCTGAGGTAGTGGAGAATTACTGATTTGGATCAGTAGTTTCTCAGATGGTGATGGGCTTCATGCCGACACGATTTATCGTGTTATTAGGGGTCTGACTTTATCCACCCCCTAGACTCGATATGCGATACTCTTTAGAAGAACGGACCGGACTGTACGGATATTGTCACAGTCAGGCTCAGTAGGGTTTATGGATGAGTTCGCTCGTCAGCTTCCCTTCCAATCAATACATAGGCAACCGTTGTGTACAGCTTGTACCTCTGACGTACTAGAGGTTATACCCAGTGCCAGTGTGTTGATGAGTCATTAGAGTCCCCCACAGACACTTTCCCAAGTTCGGGAAAAACGTTGTAGAGGTCGTATGGTTTTATGGCAAGGTTCAGAAAATGCACGTGCGTTTACGCACGTATCATATTTCGGGCAGATAATACTGGTAGGCTTTGGTTTAAGCCGGATCCCAGTATTATACTATGTAGATATAATATCTTTGTCTCAGTTGCATTTGTATTCGGTCGTAATACAAATTCGGGTATGTTTATACTGTTACGGGGTTATCCTGAAATTCGTTTCGGGATCACTTTTGGAAGTTGTCAGTTTCCAGTTTTCTATCACCCGTATTTGACATTCGGTTAATTACGGATTTATCTTTTCGTCACTTGGATGAGTCATGAGGGTGAGTAGTGCTTCTAGATGCTTCTAGATGGTGACTAGGATTAGTGACTCATGGGTGCTTTAATGGTTCATTTAATGATATGATGATGTGTTTATATGATTCATTATATGCATTAAATGTGTTCATACAAGGTGTAATTGTGACTCATTCTTTCTTTAATTGTTGTGGTCACCTCCTAGCTCCTACACTTACCTCCCCCCCTCTTTTAAAGTGGCCAGCCCATTCATGAGAAGGGTGATTGATTTCATTTGGAAAAAGATTATGATAGTTTTGGTGTATGGAAATTTCATAGCTCATTTCATTCCATCACTTATCAAAAGGCAACTTCATTAACCGTTCATCCATAGCTTAGGACGTAATGAGACAAAGTGTTCTACTCATTCTCTACATCATCTTGGTCATCTCTTTTAGCAAACTTGATGATCGAGCTGCCTCGGTTCAGAGACGGGAGCCCGTTTAAAGATCCGTCGACGTGGTGCCACCTGGACGAGAAGACTGGAGATTCAGGAGATCGGAGCAGCCGCAACAAAGCGTGGGATGATGGTTAAAGACCGAAGGACTCGGATCGTTCGGTATAACATTTCTACCCACTTTGTAGTTTGTTAGTTTAGCTTTAATGGAAGATCCGGGTTACAGTACGCGATAGCGCCAGTTGTAAAAGTTTTTGTTCCGCATTTGGCGTCTGTTAGACGGCCGGGGCGCTACCGTGTACTTACAGTGGTATCAGAGCCTCACCATTAAGCTATACTAACTTGTGCTAACGTGTTTAAAACATCGATCGAACGGATTTTCGAAAACTACATTTTTTCAGTTCACAGTTTCTGTCGATTTTAAATCAGGTCCAAAAATTATTTTGCATATCACAGAAAGTTGTGCAGGGTTTTTTAAGCTAACTGTAGAAATTTGGTCACATGACCCCACAAGACCATCGCGGATCCGCGGTCAAACCTAGGGTTTGACCGCGCATCCACGGCCAGTCTGTGGGACCAGTGGTCCAAATTTCTACAATGGCTTCTTCAGTGGAAATTGTAGTTTTTGGAATATTTCTTTTGGGCCCAGATTTTATTACTGTACAGCAGATGTACGTGGGGCCCACTTAGGGAAATTTTGTCGATCGATATTTTAAACTTGTTAGTATGCAGTACTTACTTTATATCTCCGACCGGGAATGTCATTTGATCGGTAAACCGTGTCTAATTGCTATACTTCTTTTAGACGGGTTTGCGAACGTGACATTCGCGTTGATGTTCTGTGTTGTGCTGTGATGTTGCGGATTTGTCGTAGTGGATAGCAGGATGCAATGATAGTGCTATTTGGATTTATTTGTACATTTGATATTGCGGTGCGAGCGTCCAACATGTGGACTGCCGTCACTGTCTGTTTGTATAATATTCTTTTGGGGCACGACCGGGCTGAGGTCGATGTACCCGTTGTACATATTTTTATTTCTGTACTGGGTTTACCTCACGACGGAGTGCACGGATAGCCGGGTTCTGGAGGGTAACGGGTCTGTATCTCATGGCTTTGAGAGGCAGAGGGGCCTCACTCTAGAATTGGCAGACTATTCGCCGCACTCGTAGGGGGTACAGGTTGACCCAAGGAGGGGTGCTCAAGTTACCGGATTCCGTGAAGTACCGGGTGGTCCATTCACTATACTGTAGGGGGCTGCCTCTCTTTAGGTTTTGGCGGGTAACTTTCCGCACCCGTAGGGGTCTAGTTTTCATTGCACAGGCTATCCACACGACCAGGGAAACGTCGGGTTTCAGCAGCGGCTCTGTGAAACCCGGGGATCCCAAATTATCTGTATTGTTCTGTGATGCTTATTACTTTTCTGTAATGTTGCATATTATCACGCCTGGAGCGATTATTGTATATTGGTATATATACTATTAGATGTTGTATATGTTTTACACCCGCGCTAGTCCAGCCCTCACTCTGTCGTTAGTTAAGTAACTTAACGGGTGATGACGGGACCCAGTGACGAATGCGGATGGCATATACGTACATTTTATTTTCGTTCTTTTCTGGTGTGATTGTTTGATGGGACTGCATTGATTCTTATCAATGCAAGGATAAAACAAACCTATATTTGATATTGTTGGAACAAATTTTAAAAGGTGTTATTACAAAGATGTTTCCTTTTGTTCTGCATCGCGGTATTCAGTTAGAATATCCGGCACCTCATTCCACGAGGCAAGGGCCGAGATCCCTTCTCCGGGAGTGACCCCTTGGGCAGAAGTTTGCGTCAGGGTAATAACTTCAATATAGTCGATTACAAGTTGCTTTGCATCGCAGTATTCAGTTAGAATATCCTGCACCTCATTCCACGATGAAAGAGCCAAGATCCCTTCACCGGGAGTGACCTCTTTAGCAAAAGGTTTTCGCCACTATATTTTTATAAAACGCTATCAGGTTCCTTCAACGAGATCAAGTTCATTACGTTAAAGGTTTTTCGCCAAAAACCAGCCGTAGCCCTCCGTCATTTCTTATGGATGGTCAGTAGTATTCAAGCTATGTATATTTGGCCCTTAGTTAAAACATAGTGATTGGTAGCTGCTGGGGTGTTCACATGTTGCATAGATAGATGCGTTGGTTTGGGACAGTCGTATTACTATATTTGGCCCTTTGTCAAGAGTATGTACGGGTGGGTTCAAATTGACCTGGATAATGATGGATAGAACTTGACATGTGACTTATGAGATATTTGGCCCTTAGTCAAGGTCGTAAGAGCATGGGGCAAAAATATATATCGGGAGTTTCAAACATACAGGAAACTTGCCAGGCATGCGCATACCTTCTGGAGTGTCATAACTTAAGTGGCTTCCATCAAGTTATCATGCGATGATAGTTGGATCCCGATTCTCACTGATGAATTGGTTTACTCTTCAGGTGATCCCGACTAATTCTTCTTTCAGGTTTGGAGGAGAATTTGAGATTACAGTGGGAGGTTTCCTGATTAGATAAAGTGATAACTATTCTGATCTAGGTAAGAGTGCACGCAGAGTGTTTCTTTTCTCTCTCTCTTTTTGGGAGCGACCTTTGACCGACCCTAGACTATGACTCAGTGACCAAGTTGATCGAACCTTCTTAAAATACAAACTTTTGGATTGTCCGAGTTGCATAAGTCATTGCCGCTCCTTCTTTTACCCTTTGAATTTCTCAGAACACCCCGTATTACTACGGATATCCACTTCCATTGGATAGATCCATCATATGGTTATATACGAACTCGAGGGGACTTCTTCGAGGATGGATCCAGGTTCAGGAGAAATAGAATTGGTTTATTCAGTTGTCTTTTATTATCACCTTCTCTCAGGTTGCGAGGGCTCCTTAGTTTAGGAGAGTACACCTATTACGCTTATTGGATAGTCTTATTCCAAACCATAGGAAGGTGCCAAAAGGTAGGGAATGAAGAAAACCAATTAGCCTAAGTGACGATGTACAGAAGGTAATAACTAAAGACAAAATTAAAGGGATTAGAAAGAGGGCAAAGTAAATTACGACTGCTAAACATTCACGACCAAACCACGTACTTCATCGCCACTCCTATTTCACCTTTGCTTTTTTCCCAGTTCGGGAGAAATAGAATAAGGTATTATTCGGTTGTCTTTTATCATCACCTTCTCTCAAGTTGCGAGTACTCCTAGGATTAGGAGGGTACACCTATTATGCTTACTGGATAGTCTTCTTCCAAACCATAGGCTGGTGCCGAACGGTAGGGAAGGAAGAAAACCAATTAGCCTTACGATGATGTATAGAAGGTAACGACTAAAGACAAATAAAGGGATTTGGAGAGATGGCAAAGAAATATATGGTTAAAGTCATGAATTGGATTATGGAAGAGGCATTACTAAGAATACCAGGATACCCCTACGAAACATTTTCATGTTTTAGTTACACTGTGCATTGTTAAAAGGAAAACTGATTTCCCGATTACATACTTACTCCAGGGTATGTATTTACCTGGTTTCATTCTCATGTCTATACAGTTTTACAGATGATGAGTGGGAGTAAGTCATTGGGAATTAGGTGATCATCCTCATTATATCGGAATTCGTTGTAATTGGTGATATTTGAGGAAATCGCCTGGGTACAGTTTTCAACCTATGATGCACAGGTTTTGAGTTATTCAACTCAGCGGACTTATACATAGTATTGTATATTGTCCAGTGTCCGTTAGGACAAAGGGGTAGGTTCTCGTACTCTGTTCTGTTTACTTGTAACTTCTCTAGTTTTTAAACAAGTGTTTCGTAGAAATATAATGTCTAAGTTTTGTGAAGTTGTGGGTATAAGAATAAAGTAGAGAACCAGATATCGCAAGTATCGAGATTCTTCAAAGAAATCGAAGATGTAGATTCTTGTGATTGGCATTCAAGTAATGATTTTGAGAAACGTGTTTCTCTTTCGGGTTACTCATAATTGGATGTATTCTTAAGTTGAGTAATGCTGATTAGCCTATCTCCATTAAGTTGATATGCACTGGAGACAGCTGCATGATTTGAATCTGGTTCTAATTAAATTAGTGCCTCTATTTCTATATTGTATATAGAATGGTTCATATCTTAACGATGTTAAGGTACGGGGAGTTGTCCAGCTTATGCTTAAAACCAGACACTGGATAACTCAAGGCACGTTTCTGTAATGGCAGTTTGTGGGTTGACCCTGGCTTTGATGAGGGTTGACTTTCTACCATCTGGAAGATCAATAGTGATATTGTTCTTGACTCGCCACAGTTTTAGTAAAATGGATTTTTTCAGAAAACAGTAATGGGAGTATGGTAGAACTGGAAGTGATTCCAGAACCGCAAACGATTACGGAAAATTTAATAGGACCTATATATTCAATCAGGTTTGACATTCCAATAGCCACTCTGTAGATATAGTGGGTAACCTCAGACACCCGATAGGTACTCCGGTAGCCTCAAGGACGGTGACAGGGAGGTTCTTGTTTGCCCAGACTTGACACTACTGTTGTTCCAGACTATGAGACCCGGCAAGAGGATAAGTATAACGTCGTTCTAAACTAGCTTTAGAAGTGTACGTAGATATTATTCTGCCAGAGGGTTGTCGTAGTCAGTGGGAGCAGCGGAAGCATAGTGAACAAGTAGCTTATGTCTATATATAGGCTTGAGCAGATATAGCGGAGATAAGATCATCTATTTTTGATGTGACAGTCATGGGTTTGACTTCATCAGAATAGGGGATGGATCTGGTGAGAAGGTAGTAGAGTGTGATGTCTTGGTATTTGGATGACATATACAGAGTAGGAAGTAAAATTCCTATACTACGATCGGTTGTACTGTGGTAGTTACACAGTTGTTTCTCCAGACAGGATATGGATATAATATTAGACATTCTGGCTTCTAGATCTATGGTTTTAGATCTAGATTTGGGTAGTTTCCCAATGTGGGTACTTTGACAGTATTCTAATGGTTTTTAGAATAGATGACTCCTGGCATGGTGGTGTATCTGCAGGTGATGGAGTCACCCTCTCTAAAGGTGTCTTAAAGACTAAAGGGGAGAGGGATGTGCATAATTAGCAGATCACTTGCTTAGGCAATTGAGTCAATTGTGAGAAGTCAAGTACCACACCAGATGTTGTTTTTGCACTTGATGCGATAATTTTATATTAATCCAATCCTGAAGAAACATAAGGAAGCAGTTTTAGAACATAAGTGCAAGTTCTACGGACTTGATGACGGCAGCCTCCTTCGGGAGACGGTTATCATTCCAGGCTTCAAAGGTGACATGGATGACAGAGTGATTGTCAGAGTTATAGTTCTCCCTCTGACGAGGGACAGTATTATGGACAGGTGGTCCAAGAGGATACTGAGGGAGGCATGGTGCTGGATACTGATTAGGTTCAGTTATCGATACAATCTAAGAAGTTTGGATTTTAAGTTCATTTATGAACTAGGTCCCATCAGATATCCAGACATATTCTAAGACAGGTATTACTCAATTCGGGAGATGGCTTTCTCCGCGAACTTGAGATTAAGAGAGACATAGAAAGAAACATCATGGCGGATCCACTCACTGAGGCTATTTCTCGAACACAAGAGTTTTACAAACTAGCTTTGTGAAACTGATTAGTAGGAGAGTTGGATGTTCGGTATCACACGGGCTGTGAGTATGCGACATCGCAATAATTAGCCTTAAGTGCAAGTGGGAGATTGTTGGAGATAGTGCCCTCAAAGTCAATTATTGATCGCAGGTACGTGATTGCAATGATTGAGGCAGGACCTATACCGATATGACAGTCTTGCTCGAGATGATAGTATGCTATCTGGTTTGTCTTTATCATCGTATGCATGCTTTAGTTCACTATTGCATGATGATAGAGCCCATAGGATTCTTGCTTGACTACCAGCAGTATGATGGCGATCATATACATGGGAGCTGGGGTCTATAAGCACATCCTTAAAGTGTCCCTAGTCATGAAAGTTTCGAGACAGGGCATCAATACTCCATAGTAGACTAGTGTATACAGTCGAGACCCCGACGAGGGGCGGTGGCCGGTCTCACAAGCCATTGGTGTCAGTTGGTTCACCTAAGATGTATACAGGTGCTCATTGGGTTATGAGTACACCGGACAGGACACGCCGGGAACATGCTAGTTGGTATTATACATATCGTCAGATAGCAGTTCTCTGGTGACATGTGTACAGGTTAGTTTGTCAACCAGAGATCGTCATTTGTCTCGTGTGAGTTCCCACTATGCTTTGATTTCTACCCTACCACGCTTAAAGGAGACGTGCAAACAGGTATTTTTTGGGTACAGTCCCGATCCACATGGAGGCAATGAGCGGATCGTCGGGGATTCGTCTCTCCCGGTATTGGGGGTTGATGTCGCACAGTGCACGGGTGGCCATCATTAGAAATCCTCGGCCGAGGTAGTGGAGAATTACTGATCTAGATCAGTAGTTTCTCAGATGGTGATGGGCTTCATGCCAACACGATTTATCGCGTTATTAGGGGTCTGACTTTATCCACCCCCTAGACTCGATATGCGATACTCTTTAGACGAACGGACCGGACTGTACGGATATTGTCACTGTCAGGCTCAGTAGGGTTTATGGATGAGTTCGCTCGTCAGCTTCCCTTCCAATCAATACATAGGCAACCGTTACGTACAGCTTGTACCTCTGACGTGCTAGAGGTTATACCCAGTTCCAGTGTGTTGATGAGTCATTAGAGTCCCCCACAGACACTTTCCCAAGTTCGGGCGAAACATTGTAGAGGCCGTATGGTTTTATGGCAGGGTTCGGAAAATGCACGTGCGTTTACGCACGTGTCATATTTCGGGCAGATAATACTGGTAGGCTTTGGTTTAAGCCGGATCCCAGTATTATACTGTGTAGATATAATATCTTTGTCTCAGTTGCATTTGTATTCGGTCATAATACAAATGCGGGTATGTTTATACTGTTACGGGGTTATCCTGAAATTCGTTTCGGGATCACTTTTGGAAATTGCCAGTTTCTAGTTTTCTATCACCCGTATTTGACATTCGGTTAAATACGGATTTATCTTTTCGTCACTTGGATGAGTCATTAGGGTGAGTCGTGCTTCTAGATGCTTCTAGAAGGTGACTAGGATTAGTGATTCATGGGTGCTTTAACGGTTCATTTAATGATATGATGATGTGTTTATATGATTCATTATATGCATTAAATGTGTTCATACAAGGTGTAATTGTGACTCATTCTTTCTTTAATTGTTGTGGTCACCTCCTAGCTCCTACACTCACCTCCCCCCTCTTTTAAAGTGGCCGACCCATTCATGAGAAGGGTGATTGATTTCATTTGGAAAAAGATTATGATAGTTTTGGTGTATGGAAATTTCATAGCTCATTTCATTCCATCACATTATCAAAAGGCAACTTCATTAACCGTTCGTCCATAGCTTTGGACGTAATGAGACAAAGTGTTCTACTCATTCTCTACATCATCTTGGTCATCTCTTTTAGCAAACTTGATGATCGAGTTGCCTCGGTTCAGAGGCGGGAGCCCGTTTAAAGATCCGTCGACGTGGTGCCACCTGGACGAGAAGACTGGAGATTCAGGAGATCGGAGCAGCCGTAACAAAGTGTGGGATGATGGTTGAAGACCGAAGGACTCGGATTGTTCGGTATAACATTTCTACCCACTTTGTAGTTTGTTATTTTAGCTTTAATGGAAGATCCGGGTTACAGTACACGATAGCGCCAGTTGTAAAAGTTTTTGTTCCGCATTTGGCGTCTGTTAGACGGCCGGGGCGCTACCGTGTAGTTACAAGCTCAACACTTGAGCAAAGTTACAAATACTCAAAATCGCGCCACAGTGTCTTATGGTCCAGCCGTAGAAGGAGTTAACCAACGCCTCACCTATGACACCACGGCACTACGGCAAACCCGAAGGTTCGTTCGTGGTTCTGTGGGCATAGAATCGAGTTAAGGTTATTATGATCTTCTAGAGGGTCCATAGGATACTTGCACTACTATTCAATATAAGGTTAACTTAAGAAAAACACAACACTTGGAAATTTCAGCGGGGTAGAAGGTGGGGTGTCCGATGTTCGTTCGAAATGCTAAAAATAGTCTAGGTTACCAATTTAGTGTTAAAAAAATACGACTTCGAAGTACTACGAGTTAGCCCCAAGTCTAAACAGTCATCACATGAAAATTGGGCTAAGCAAATAATACCACAAAACCCAAAATGAACCCAAAAGAGCACTGGAGCAATACGGGGGGGTTCTGGGTGAAGGGGGCCGGCCTGGCCGGAAAAAAGCTTATCGTGGCCGGTCCAAACCGGATGACACCCCCCCTCCTCCGTATTTCACCTGTGTGCTTATGTCAGTCCAAATATGACTCTGTACCTATTTGAAAAATTTTTAGACGACTTTTAAAATAATTTCCAGAGAGCATATCAACGGTTCCGTAATATCGTATTTTCGTAATCGGTTTCGTTTTCGTATTTGTTATAACACCAAGTCCAGAATTCTAGCTTGGCTCTGTTACCATTGTTGGGGTTCCCTAACACATACTAATGAGTTTGGAAACATCACACATGCCACTTTAAAATTTCTAGAGGTGCTAAGCAAACTAAGCATGGATCATTAACTAGAATTGCTAGGGTAGCATCACATACTAGAACTATATTTACACTAAGTGAAAGGAATACAACCTTTGTAGTCCTCTTTGTAGTGACTCCTAGGATCGTTGAGAGGTTGGAAATGCTTGCTAGTAAGCTCCTACGTCCACGATGATCCACCCGAAGTTCACTAGCTCCAAGCTTGTATCTCCTCTTGATGCAAGAAGAAGATGAAACTAAACACTCTAAACTAATTGGCTAGATTAGAGTAGAATGATGAAGTGGTGAGTTTTCTTTTGTCAAAACCCTTTCTTTTTATCTCTCTCTCACTATGGAAAAACCTAGAGAGCAAGGAGGAAGAAGAAGATGAAGGCAAAAGCTTTTGATAATGATAAAGCTTGATGAATAATAGAAAAGATAAGTATATATATTTTCTACTCTTCATCTCAAACCATGGTTACATAATATAGATATTATTGCACTTGAGTTAAAGGATAAAAGGAAAGATTAATCTATGGTTAAAAAGTGGGTGAGCAAGGTTAACTTCAAGAAGAGTGTAGAAGATAACCATGGATTAATCTTTATCTTTTCCTTTTGTTTTAAAACAAATGCAAATATATATCCATATATTATATAACCATGTAGGTCTTATATTGCCAGCAAAGTTGTATCAACAACCATGATACTTTTGTATGCATGTATTCATGCACATCAACATGTGCATGCTTGCACATCAACATGTGCATACATGCATGCATTCTTCCTCTTTAATAAAAAGGGTTTGACTAAAGAATTAAAATAAAACTAAAAGTCAAAATGTTAAATCAACAATTGATTTAACAATCCGGACATATCACATACGACCTGACCAATAGAAAAACGCCCGATTAACATACGGTATCATATAGTCATATCGGGTCCCGCGCATATCTCATATGCACACCACATCTTTTTGCCTGAGCTAGGAAACTTCTGTGTGGGACTCTAAGACTCGTCAATACGCCGGCAGTGGGTGATGATCATATCAAACACCCACAAGCCGCAAGCGGTCAGCTAAATGTAACGGCTGCCCGGGTATTGAACGATTAGAAGAAAACCAGCAAAGCTGTCAAAACTCCCGTCAAGCCATCTCGTAACACTTACTGTACAGTCTGGTCTCCTCGTCGGATATGTTGCATATAGAGTCTAGGGATGGTATCGTCGACCCCAATAACTCAATAAATCATGCTGGTGTATGGCTCATAACAGATCGAGAAACTACTGATAACACTTATCAGTATATCTCAGCAGCCCTGGCCAGGGACTTCCTGTTATAGCCAATCGAGCATAGCACAACATCAACTCCCAATACCAGGAGATACGAAACCCCTCCTATCGCTCATCGCCTCCATGTGCCTCGGGACTGTACCCAAAGACCACCTGTTTGCACGACTCGGTAGAGCCGTGGTAGGGTGGAAATCAAAGTACAGTGGGAGGACACACAAGACTCTATGACGATCTTGGGTCTACAGACTAACCTGTACCAGTGTCACCTGAGAACTGCTATCCGACGATAGATATAATACTACATAGGAGTTCTTTGTGAGTCTGTTCACTGTACCCAATCTCCACTGAGCACCCGCATACATTCTTTGGTGTCACCTCACTAGATGGATATGGAAACATCCATCGCCCATCATATGGGACAAGAATAACATACGATAGTCTACTCTGGAATATCGATGCCCCGTCTCGATACACCCTCGACTAGGAACAGTTCAAGGATATGCTTATAAACTATACGTGCCCCACTAGTATGATACGCATCATAGTCACAGTAGTCAAGCAAATATCCTGAGGGCTTTATCAACATGTGCAAATGAATAAAAGCATGATCAAATCAACATGTCAGATAAAGTAAACCAGATATCATACTATCATGTCGAGCAAGAAAGTAATCTATATATATATATATATACATGTCCAAGCATCTACTATACATATAATGGCCTCTAAGGCATACATATATCCAACAATCTCCCACTTGCACTAAGGCCACTTATTGGCGTATCTCATACCCAACATCTTAAAAAGTCGCTCATGCTGAGGCTGTGGAAGGGCCTTGGTGAGTGGATCCGCGGTGTTATTCTTTGTATCTACTCTCCGAATCTCGATCTCGTGGCGATCTACTATCTCCCGGATCAAATGATATCGCCTTAGGATGTGTCTAGACTTCTGATGGGATCTGGGTTCTTTGGCTAACGCCATAGCCCCATTATTATCACAATACAATGGTATTGGATCAACAATGGTTAGAACTACTCCTAGTTCCGCGATGAACTTCTTCATCCAGACGGCTTCCTTGGCAGCATCATTTGCAGCAATATACTCAGCTTCCATCGTTGAGTCTGCAATGGTATCCTGTTTGGAACTCATCCAACTAATCGTCCCTCCATTGAGGGTAAATACAAACCCTGCGATAGATTTGCTGTCATCCTTGTTGGTGTGTAGTAGCGCCTCTAGTAAGGTTGCATCATCATAAAGTAGTGAACTTTTAAATTCTAGAGGGCTATTACAAACGAACTACGAATCGTAACTAGAAATTAGGGTAAAAACATCATTATGTGAAGTCTAAACTAAAGGAAAAGGAAATACAACCTTTGTAGCCAACTCCTTCGGTCTTTAGGACTCCTATGGCTTTGCTCGAAGCTTGGAATGACTCCGCTCAAGATCTTTCGTCGTCTACGATGATCCACCCGGAGATTTCTAGATCAAGCTCTAAGCTACACAAAATGAAGCAAACACTCTACACTAAAGGGCTAGGGTAGTGTAGAATGGTTGTATGGTTTGTAAACTCACTTAAAAACCCTTTCTTTTTAAGTTCCTCACTCTAAACAAAACTCAAGAGAGCTTGAAGAAGGAGGAAGATGAAGATGGCAAAGCTTTTGTAAATATAATGAAAACTTAGTTCCAAAATGAAAAGGAAAAGAATATATATGAGACACTCTCAAATATAACCATAGTTAACTAAATATCTAGATATTTTGTAAATGGGTTAAGGAACAAAAGAAATCTAACCATGGTTAAAGTCAATGGTCAAAGAAGAAGTGTGTAGAAAATGAGTCATTATGCTAATTTCCTTTTTCTTTAATTCATTAACAAAAATCTAGATATTTATCAACCATGTGAGTCTTGTATTGCCATCTTTTATGTATCATCCACCATGACACATATGTATGTATGTATGTGTGCATGCACATCATCATGTGTATGTATAAACATATATACATACATCCAAAAGAAAAGGTTTAATTAAAAATGAGCTAAAAGTTAATATTAAATCAACACTTGATTTAATAAATCGGTCACATCAAATGCGACCCGACCAATATTGAACGTCCGATTAAAATACGGTATCACATATTCTTATTTAATCGAGCTCCTGCGCATATCACATATGCACACCACAACATTTCGCCTGAGCTAGAAAAATCATGTGTGGGACTCTAAGACTCGTCAATACGACGGCAGTAGATGATGATCAAATCAAAACACCTACAAGCCGCAAGCGGTCAGCTAAACGTAACGGCCACCCAGGTATTGAGCGATCAAAAGAAAAACAAGCGAACCCGTCAAAACTCCCGTCGAGCCATTGGCAACACTTACCGTACAGTCCGGTCTCTTCGTCTGATATGTTGCATATCAAGTCTAGGGATGGAATCGTCGAGCCCTAATAACTCAATAAGTCATGTCGATATGGTCTATGACCGGTCGAGAAACTACTGATAACACTTATCAGTAAATCTCATCAGCCCTGGCCATGGACTTCAAGTCAGAGCCAATCGCACATTGTACAACATCAACTCCCAATACCGAGAGAGACGAAACCCCTCCTATCGCTCACTGTCTCCATGTGTCTCGGGACTATACCCAAAAGCCACCTGTTCGCATGACTCAGCAGAGCCGTGGTAGGGTGGAAATCAAAGTACAGTAGGAGAACACACAAGACTCTATGACGATCTCGGGTCTACAGACTAACCTGTACCAGTGTCACCAAAGAACTGCTATCCGACGATAGATATAATACCATATAGGAATTCTCGGTGAGTCCGTTCAGTGTACCCAGTCTCCACTGAGCACCCGTATACAATCTTCAATGTCACAACACCAATGGATATGGGATCATCCATCGCCCATCATATAGGTCAAGAAACGTATACGCTAGTCTACTCTGGAATATCGATGCCCTGTCTCGATATACCTACGACTAGGAACATTTAAGGATATGCTTATAGACTACTCATGCCCCACTAGTATGATCTCTATCATAGCCATGGAAGTCAAGCAAATATCCTTAGGGCTTTATCAACATGTATCAAATGAACAGTATCAAGTAAACATGTCAGATAAAGTAAAACCAGATAGCATACTATCATGTCGAGCAAAAAAGTCATATATCAAAATATACATATATATATGTCCAAGCATCCACTATACATATAATGGCCTCTAGGGCATAGATATATCCAACAATCTCTCACTTGCACTAAGGCCAATTATTGGCGTATCTCATACCCAACATCTCAAAAAGTCGCTCATGTTGCGGCTGTGGAAGGGCCTTAGTTAGTGGATCCGCGGTGTTATCCTTTGTATCTACTCTCCGAATCTCGATCTCTTGGCGATCAACTATCTCCCGGATCAAATGATATCGCCTGAGGATGTGTCTGGACTTTTGATACGATCTGGGTTCTTTGGCCAACGCCATAGCTTCATTATTATCACAATACAATGGTATTGGATTAATAATGGTTGGAACTACTCCTAGCTCCGCAACGAACTTCCTTATCCAGACGTCTTCCTTGGCAGCATCATTTGCAACAATATACTCAGCTTCCATCGTGGAGTCTGCAACGGTATCCTGTTTGGAACTCTTCCAACATACCGCCCCTCCATTGAGGGTAAATAAAAACCGTGAGATAGATTTACTGTCATCCTTATCACTTTGGAAGCTAGAATCGGTAAAGTCCTCCATTTGGAGATCCCCGTTACCATACACCAAGATTAATTCTTTAGTCCTTCGCAAGTACTTAAGAATGTTCTTCACGGCTATCCAGTGTTGCTCCCCTGGGTTGGATTGATACCTGCTCACTACAGCTAGTGCATAAGCTACATCAGGACGAGTACATATCATCGCATACATTATAGATCCCACGGCTGAAGAGTAGGGTATAATGCTCATGTGAGCTCTCTCTTCATCAGTTTTCGGACAGAAGTCCTTAGAGAGAGTGATTCCATGGCAAGCTGGCATGGCACCACACTTGGAATCTTCAAAACTAAACCTTTTTAGGATGGTATCAATGTACTTTGATTGGGACAATCCCAATAATCTTTTGGATCTATCTCTATAGATCCTTATGCCCAAAATGCACGAGGTATCACCCAGGTCCTTCATGGAGAACTTTTGTGATAAGAATAATTTGACCGATTGTAGCATAGAAATATCATTTCCTATCAAGAGAATGTCATCTACGTACAATACGAAGAAAGTGACAGTACTCCTTACAATCTTCTTATAAATGCATGGTTCATCTATATTTTTGATAAAATCAAACTCTTTGATTGTATCATCAAAACAGATATTCCAGCTCCGAGATGCCTGCTTTAATCCATAAATGGATTTAAGCAACCTACATGCTTTTTCGTTGCTCCCACTGTCAATGAAGCCCTCTGGCTGATCCATAAAAACGCACTCTTCTAAATCACCATTTAGAAATGCAGTTTTAACATCCATCTGCCAGATTTCATAGTCGTAGTGAGCAGAAATAGCAAGTAGGATCCGAATGGATTTAAGCATTGCTACTGGAGAGAAAGTTTCATCATAGTCCAGTCCTGGTCTTTGACGAAAACCTTTCGCTACAAGCCTTGCTTTGTAGGTCTCTACCTGTCCATCTGCACCAATCTTTCTCTTAAAGATCCATTTGCACCCAACGGGTTTTATCCCAGGAGGTGCAACGTCCAAAGTCCACACTTTGTTGGTGTACATGGACTCCATTTCTGATCTCATGGCATCCAGCCACTTCACTGAGTCACCACTCGTGATAGCTTGCTGAAAACTAGTAGGGTCATCATCATTTATGATGCAATCTTCTCTATCACCATCAATGAGAAACCCATAGTATCTCTCCGGCGGGCGAGAAGTTCTACTAGATCTCCGGAGCGGCTAAGGTTCTTGAAGTTATACTGTAAGTGCACGGCGGCGCCCCGGCCGTCAATCCGACGGCCAAATGCGGAAACGGTGATAAACTTTAATTTTGCGAACTTAGCAAACCGGCACCACCGCGCACTAAACTCTGGATCGGGCCATTAAACTAGATCTAGCTAACAATAAGATGGGGAAGAGATATACCGAGTGATCCGAGTCCTCCGGTCTTCTCGTCGTCGTCCCGATCTCCTGCGGAAACTTTGGTCGTCGCCTCCTCGCCGGAAGGGCACCACATCGCCTGCATCTTTTACGGGCTCCCACCTCAATACCGAGGCAACTCGGGCATGAAGCCGGCAAGTCGACATGCCCAAGATAAGCTGTAGAATGTGTAGTGTAGAGGCTATGTCTCACTTTGGGGTTTAGTTGCCATTTGAAAGATGATGGAGGAATCAAGAAGAAAAATGGTGCTTGCATTTTTCTAGCATGAAATGAGATCAAGAATAATGCTATCATACCAAAATGAAACTCTCTCATTTTTTTCCCCTCTTCAAAAATGTGTGGCCGGCCAATATCAATGAGGAATGGTGGTGGAGTTGTGAACCAAATACAAGAGGGAGGTGATGGTAGGAGAAAAGAAGTGGTGACCCTAAACAAACATCAACCATACTTCAAGCACATCAAAACCATACCCTCCCTTAACTTAATTAATGCAAGAGTATGGATGAAAGATTCAAATCCTATCATAATGAAGACAAGTGCAAGAAACCCCTTCCTCAAATGTTATTTGCACAATTACAAATAACCCCCCTCCATCGGAAAAGTCCGGCCGGGAAAGAACAAAGGAAAACCGGCCGGAACGGAATGCAAACTGGCAACCCCAGAAAACTGGTCCCATAATAAATTACAGGAAAACCCCGATACTGTGCATACACACCCGCATCTGTATTCCGACCGGATACAAATGCAATGAGACAAAATCTACACTGTACTAAACTAGGATCCGGCTTAAACCAAAGCCGGCTAGTAATGTTCGTCCGATCCTGATCCGTGCAATACCGCACGTATCTGATCGAACCCTGCCATATATCCATACGGCCACTAGTACAAACCGTCCGATCCTGATCCGTGCAATACCGCACGTATCTGATCGGACCCTGCCATATCTCCATACGGCCTCTACAGCATTTCGCCCGAAAGCTGAGTAACTGAAAGTGTGGTGGACTCTAAAGACTCGTCAATACAATGGCTGTGGATTTAACCACTAGCACGTCAGAGGTATAAGCCAATACGTAACGGGCCACCAGCTATTGACCAAAAAGGACGTCGATGAGCTAGCTCATCCTGACACCCTACTGAGCCTGTCAGTGACAATATCCGTACAGTCCGGTCCGTTCGTCTATGAGCATCGCATGTCGGGCCTAGGGGGTTGGTAAAAGTCAGACCCCCAAAAGCGGTACAAGTCGTGTCGGAGTGTAGCCCAGAACATCCTGAGATACTACTGGAATACCTACCAGTAAATCTCCTGCCTTGGCCAAGGACTTCGTGTAATGGCTCTCCTAGACACAGCGCGACCTCACCCCCAATACCGGGAGAGACGAAACCCCCGAAGATCCGCTCACTGCCTCCATGTGGCTCGGGACTGTACCCAACTAAAACCTGTTTGCACGACTCCTTTGAGCCGTGGTAGGGTAGTAATCAAAGCACAGTGGGAACTCACACGAGACAAATGACGATCCCCAGGTCGATGAACTAACCTGTACACATGTCACCTGGGAACTGCTATCTGACGTCAGGTATAAGACCAACTAGCATGTTCCCGGCGAGTCCTGTCCGGTGTACTCATAACCCAATGAGCACCTGTATACATCTTAGGTGAACCAACTGACACCAGTGGCTTGTGAGACCGGCCACCGCCCCTCGTCGGGGTCTCGACTGTATACACTAGTCTACTCTGGAGAATCGATGCCCTGTCTCGAAACTCCCACGACTAGGGACCATTTAAGGATGTGCTTGTAGACCCCGGCTCTCACGTATATGATCGCCCTCATACTGCTGGTCGTCAAGCAAGAATCCTAGGGGCTCTATCAATGTGTAATAGCGACCTGTAAGGTCACCTGAAGCAGTACACGATGATAAAGATAAACCAGATAGCATACTATCATCTCGAGTAAGACTGTCCTACCGGGATAGGTCCTCCCTCAATCATTGTAATCACGTGCCTGTGATCCAATAATCGACTCTGAGGGCACTATCTCGAACAATCTCCCACTTGCACTCAAGGCTAATTATTGCGATGTCGCATACTCACAGCCCGTGTGATACCGAACACCCAACTCCTCTACTAGTCAGTCTCACAAAGTCTGTCTGTGAAACTCTTGCGATCGAGGAATAGCCTCAGTGAGTGGATCCGCCTGGATGTTTCTTTCTATATCTCTCTATATCTCAAGTTCGCGGAGAAAACCATCTCCCGAAATGAGCAACACCTGTCTTAGAATGTCTGGATGTCTGATGGGACCGAGCTCATAAATGAACTCCAAATCCAAACTTCTTAGACTGTATCGTCAATTGAACTTAATCAGTATCCTGCGCCATGCCTCCCTCGGTATCTGCTTGGATCACCTGTCCAGAATACTGTCCCTCGTCTGAAGGAAAACTATAACTCTGACAACCTCCTTGTCGTCCATGTCACCTTGGAAGCCTGGAATGATAACTGTCTCCCAAAAGGAGGCAGCCGTTATCATTTCCCTAGAACATCCACTTATGTTCTAAAACTGCTTCCGATTGTTTCTCCAGGATTGGGTCAATGTCAACTTATTGCATCTAGTGCAAGAACAACATCTGGTGTGGTACTTGACATCTCATGATTGACTCAATTGCCTAAGCAAGTGATCTGCTAATCATACACATCCCTCTCTACTTTAGTCTATAAGACACCTTTAGAGAGGGTGACTCCATTACCTGCAGGTACACTACCATGCCAAGAGTCGTCCATTCTAAATACTCTTAGAATGCTGTCAAAGTACCCTGATTGGGAAACCACCCAAATCTAGATCTAAAACCATAGATCCAGTAACCAGTATGTCTGATATAATGTCCAAGTCCTTTGTGGAGAAACCACTGTGTGACGACCATAGTATAACCGATCGTAGTATAGGAGTTTCTTTTCCTACTCTGTGTATGTCATCCAAATACCAGGATATCACACCCTACTACCTTCTCAATAGATCCATCCCCTATTCTGATGACGTCAAACCTATGACTGTCACATCAGAAACAGATGATCTATCTCCGCTACATCTGCTTTAGTCTATAAATAGACATAAGCCTGATGTCCACCAAATGCTTCCGCTGCTCCCACTGACTACGACAACCCTCTGGCAGAGTCATATAGACATGCACTTCTAAAGCTAGTTTAGAACGACGCTATACTCATCCTCCTGCCGGGTCTCGCAGCCTGGAACAACAACAATGGCAAGTGTGGGTAAACAAGAACTTCCCTGTCACCGTCCTTGAGGCTATCAAAGTACCTCTCGGGTGCCTGAAGTTACCCACCGTATCTGCGGAGTGGCCAATGGAATGTCAAATCAGATTGAATCTTTAGGTTCCTTATCAAATCTTCAGTAATCGTTTGCGGTTCTGGAATCACTTCCAGTTCTACCATACTCCCACTACTGTTTTCTGAAAAATCCATTTTTATTAAAACTGTGGCGAGTTAAGAACAATATCACTATTGATCTTTCTTATGGTAGAAAGTTAACCCTCGTCATAGCCTGGGTCAACCCACAAACAGCCATTACTGAAACGTGCCTTGAGTTATCCAGAGTCTGGTTTTAATCATAAGCCGGACAACTCCCCGTACCTTAACAATGTTAAGATATGAACTGTACTATATCCAATATAGAACCAGAGGCACTGATTTAATTGAACCAGATTCAAATCATGCAGCTGTCTCCAGTGCATGTCAACTAAATGGAGAGAGGCCGATCAGCGTTACTCAACTTAGGAATGCTTCCAATTATGAGTAACCTGAAAAAGAAGCAATTTCTCTTTATCATTACTATCAACTGAATACCATACACAAGTATCTACATCTTCGATCACTTTGAAGAATCCCGATACTTGCTATACCTGGTTCTCTACTCTATTCAAATACCTATAACTCCTCAAAACTTAGACCCTGTGTTTCTACGAAACACATGTCTAAGAACTAGAGAAGTTAAAAGTAAACAGAATATAGTATGAGGACCAACCCCTCTGTCCTAATGGACACTGGACAACATACAATACTCTGTATAAGTCCGCCGAGTCTAACAACTCTTTCACTGTGTGTTGTAGGTTGAAAACTGTACTTATGGTTAAGAAGAATTACACCGCTGTTTAATGCTCCTTACCTAACCATCCACTGATATAGGTAAATGTCGTCGACATAATATCAAAAGGTATATCTCACTCTATGAAAATAGACGTACAGATATATCAATTTGAAATTGGTGCACAACAGCGGATATTCAAAACCAAATATTCGCCGACCGGCAAACAGCCTAGGTGATTTTCTCAAATATCACCGATTACAACGAATCCCGATATAATGAGGATGATCACCCTATTCCCAATAACTTACTCCCACTCATCATCTGTAAAACCATACAGATGTGAGAATCAAACCTGGTAAATACATACCCTGGAGCAAGTGTCTAATCGGGGAATCAGTATTCTTTTAACAGTACACAGTTGAACTGAAACATTGAAATGTTTCGATGGGGTATCCTGGTATTCCTAGTAATGCCTCTACCATTATCCAGATTCACAACTATAACCGTATAATTCTTTGCCACCTCTCCAAATCCCTTTATATGTCTTTAGTCATTACCTTCTGCACACCCCTTTAGGCCAATTGGTTTTCTTCCTTCCCTACCGTTCGGCACCAGCCTATGGTTTGGAAGAAGACTATCCAATAAGCATAATGGGTGTACTTTCCTAATCCTAGGAACATTCGCAATGCGAGAGAAGGTGAAGATAAAAGACACCTGAATAAACCTTATTCCTATTTCTCCTGGACCAGAATCCATCCCCGAACTGGAACAAGTTCCTTTCGAGTTCGTATATAACCATACGATGGAGTATCCAATAAACTGTGGATCTTCGTAGTGATACGGAGTGTCCTGGTGAAATACAAAGGTGATTTAGGATTGGCGAAGAAATACTTGGTTTGGTCGTGAATATCAGTCGCATTTTACTTTGCCCTCTTACTAATCCCTTGCTTTGTCTTAATCTTAATACCTTCTGTACACCGTTTAGGCTAATTGGTTTTCTTCATTCCCTACCGGTCGGCACCAGCCTAAGGTTTGGAAGAAGACTATCCAATTTGCGTAATAGGTGTACTATCTCCTAAACCAAGGAGTACTCGCAATGAGAGAAGGTGAAAAGAAAAGACAACTGAATAATCCTATTCGTTTTCTCCAAAACCGGAAACCATCCTCGAATAAATTCCTTCGAGTTCGTATATAACCATACGATGGTTTTGTCCAATGGAAGTGGACGTTCGTAGTAATACGGGGTGTTCTGGAGAAAAGGGTAAAAGTAGGAGTGGCAATGAGGTCTGCAACTCTGACAATCCAAAAGCCAGTGTTAAGAAGGTTCGGTCAACTTGGTCACTGAGTCATAGTCTTAGGGTCGGGTCAATGGTCGCTGCCAGAGAGAGAGAAAAGAAACACTCAGCGTGCACTCTAACCTAGATCAGAATGGTTATCACTTTATCTAATCTGGAAATCTCCCACTGTACCTCAAATTCTCCTCCAAACCTGAAAGAAGAATTAGTCGGGATCACCCGAGGAGTAAACTAACTCATCAGTGGGAATCAGGATCCAACTCTCATCGCATGATAACGTGACGTAATCCGCTCACGTCATCACACTCCAGAAGGTATGCGTATATCTGGCAAGTTTCAGTTCTTTTGAAACTCCCGATGTGATTTCTGCCCCATGCTCTTATGATCTTGACTAAGGCCAACAAATCATAAGTCACATGTCAAGTTCTACCCGTCATTGTCCAGGTTAATTTGAACCCACCCGTACAAGCCCTTGACTAGGGCCAACAAGGCTATATGACTGTCCCAAACCAACGCATCTATCTATGCTACATATGAACACCCAATAGCTACCAAACACTGTGCCTTGACTATGGCCAACAAACACAGCTTGAATACTATTGACTATCCATATGAAATGACGGAGGGCTACGAATGGTTTCTGGCGAAAACCTTTAACGTAATGAACTTGATATCGTTGAAGGAACTGATAGCTTTTGAAAATATAGTTACGAAAACCTTTGCTAAAGAGGTCACTCCCGGTGAAGGGATCTCGGCTCTTTCCCCGTAGAATGGGGTGCAGGATATTCCAAATGAATACCACGATGCAAAGCAAAAGTAATCGGCTATAGTGAAGTTAATGCCCTGACGCAAACTTCTGTCCAAGGGGTCACTCCCGGTGAAGGGATCTCGGCCCTTGCCTCGTCGACTGAGGAGCAGGATATTCCAAAAGAATACCACGATGCAAAACAAAAGTGAACGTCCTTGCAATAACAGCTTTTTGAAAAGTGTTCCAACAACATCAGAATAGGTTTGTTTAACTTGCATTGATCCGAATCAACGCAGTCCCATCAATTGATCACACCACAAAGAACGAAAATATACTGACGTACGTATATGCCATCCGCATTCGCCACTGGGTCCCGTCATCACCCGTTAGGTTAGCTAACTAACGGCAGAGCGGGGACTGGACTAGCGCGGATGAAAAACATATACAACATCTACTAATATATATACCAATATATTATATTCGCTCAAGGCGTGAATAAAATGCAACATCACATAAATGTACAGCATCACAGAACAATACAGATATCTGGGATCCCCAGGTTTCACAGAGCCACTACTGAAACCCGACGTTCCCCTGGTCGTGTGGATAGCCTGTGCAATGAAATCCTATACCCCCTACGAGTGCGGCGAATAGCCAGCCAATCCTGGAGTGAAGCCCCCTCCGTCCCAATGCCATGAGATGCGGGCTTGTTGCCTTCTAGAACCCGGCTATACGTGCACCCCTCCGCGGGGTAATCCTAGTACAGAAAGTAAAATATACATACACCGGGTACATCGACCGCAACCTGGTCGTGCCCCAAAATAATAATACAAATAGGCAGTGACGGCAGTCCACATGTCGGATGCTCGCCCCGCAATATCAAATGTACATGATACAACAGAAACTGTACTAGCATTGCATCCAGGCTATCCCCACCGACCGATCCGCAACATCACAGCAAAACACAGAACATCAACGTGAAAATCACGTTCGCAAATCCGTCTAACCGGGCTATAGCAGTTAGACTGGATTTACCGATCAAGTGACATTCACGGTCGCAGATATAATGTAAATACTGTGAAATAATGTGTTTAAAATATCCGATCGATCAAAAATTAACAAGTGGGCCCCCAAGCAATACTGTAGCACTCACAGAAAATCTGGGCCCAAGTTTAATATTCCAAAACCCCTATTTTAAGCCCAGAAGCCCACTGGAAAAAATCGATACAGTGAAGACAGCAATTAGCGGCGGAACCGCGGCCCAAGGGGGGGTTTGGCCGCGGTTCCGCGCTTAATTCATCGACTGACTGTGTCGAATTTTCCCAGTAGTCTTAGGTCTTCTAGCACAGTACTTTTATACAACCTGAAAAATTTTTGGAGACCAAAAAATTTCAACAGAAAACTGTCGTGAACAAAAATGTAAGTTTTGGAATTTTGGTCGATCGGAAATGCAAAACACATCAAACGAAGCTAGACGAAGTTAATGGCGAGGCTCTGATACCACTGTAAGTGCACGGCGGCGCCCCGGCCGTCAATCCGACGGCCAAATGCGGAAACGGTGATAAACTTTAATTTTGCGAACTTAGCAAACCGGCACCACAGCGCACTAAACTCCGGATCGGGCCATTAAACTAGATCTAGCTAACAATAAGATGGGGAAGAGATATACCGAGTGATCCGAGTCCTCCGGTCTTCTCGTCGTCGTCCCGATCTCCTGTGGAAACTTTGGTCGTCGCCTCCTCGCCGGAAGGGCACCACATCGCCTGCATCTTTTACGGGCTCCCACCTCAATACCGAGGCAACTCGGGCATGAAGCCGGCAAGTCGACATGCCCAAGATAAGCTGTAGAATGTGTAGTGTAGAGGCTATGTCTCACTTTGGGGTTTAGTTGCCATTTGAAAGATGATGGAGGAATCAAGAAGAAAAATGGTGCTTGCATTTTTCTAGCATGAAATGAGATCAAGAATAATGCTATCATACCAAAATGAAACTCTCTCATTTTTTTCCCCTCTTCAAAAATGTGTGGCCGGCCAATATCAATGAGGAATGGTGGTGGAGTTGTGAACCAAATACAAGAGGGAGGTGATGGTAGGAGAAAAGAAGTGGTGACCCTAAACAAACATCAACCATACTTCAAGCACATCAAAACCATACCCTCCCTTAACTTAATTAATGCAAGAGTATGGATGAAAGATTCAAATCCTATCATAATGAAGACAAGTGCAAGAAACCCCTTCCTCAAATGTTATTTGCACAATTACAAATAACCCCCCTCCATCGGAAAAGTCCGGCCGGGAAAGAACAAAGGAAAACCGGCCGGAACGGAATGCAAACTGGCAACCCCAGAAAACTGGTCCCATAATAAATTACAGGAAAATCCCGATACTGTGCATACACACCCGCATCTGTATTCCGACCGGATACAAATGCAATGAGACAAAATCTACACTGTACTAAACTAGGATCCGGCTTAAACCAAAGCCGGCTAGTAATGTTCGTCCGATCCTGATCCGTGCAATACCGCACGTATCTGATCGAACCCTGCCATATATCCATACGGCCACTAGTACAAACCGTCCGATCCTGATCCGTGCAATACCGCACGTATCTGATCGGACCCTGCCATATCTCCATACGGCCTCTACAGCATTTCGCCCGAAAGCTGAGTAACTGAAAGTGTGGTGGACTCTAAAGACTCGTCAATACAATGGCTGTGGATTTAACCACTAGCACGTCAGAGGTATAATCCAATACGTAACGGGCCACCAGCTATTGACCAAAAAGGACGTCGATGAGCTAGCTCATCCTGACACCCTACTGAGCCTGTCAGTGAAAATATTCGTACAGTCCGGTCCGTTCGTCTATGAGCATCGCATGTCGGGCCTAGGGGGTTGGTAAAAGTCAGACCCCCAAAAGCGGTACAAGTCGTGTCGGAGTGTAGCCCAGAACACCCTGAGATACTACTGGAATACCTACCAGTAAATCTCCTGCCTTGGCCAAGGACTTCGTGTAATGGCTCTCCTAGACACAGCGCGACCTCACCCCCAATACCGGGAGAGACGAAACCCCCGAAGATCCGCTCACTGCCTCCATGTGGCTCGGGACTGTACCCAACTAAAACCTGTTTGCACGACTCCTTTGAGCCGTGGTAGGGTAGTAATCAAAGCACAGTGGGAACTCACACGAGACAAATGACGATCCCCAGGTCGATGAACTAACCTGTACACATGTCACCTGGGAACTGCTATCTGACGTCAGGTATAAGACCAACTAGCATGTTCCCGGCGAGTCCTGTCCGGTGTACTCATAACCCAATGAGCACCTGTATACATCTTAGGTGAGCCAACTGACACCAGTGGCTTGTGAGACCGGCCACCGCCCCTCGTCGGGGTCTCGACTGTATACACTAGTCTACTCTGGAGAATCGATGCCCTGTCTCGAAACTCCCATGACTAGGGACCATTTAAGGATGTGCTTGTAGACCCCAGCTCTCACGTATATGATCGCCCTCATACTGCTGGTCGTCAAGCAAGAATCCTAGGGGCTCTATCAACGTGTAATAGCGACCTGTAAGGTCACCTGAAGCAGTACACGATGATAAAGATAAACCAGATTGCATACTATCATCTCGAGTAAGACTGTCCTACCGGGATAGGTCCTCCCTCAATCATTGCAATCACGTGCCTGTGATCCAATAATCGACTCTGAGGGCACTATCTCCAACATATACTGCAACATCAGTTTCAACCAGTTCGTCCCGAGTAATTTGTGTCTCTAGAACCTCTTCTAGTTCTACCACTTTGCCTTCAGTACTGTTTGTAAAGATTCCATTTTCCAAAAATGTAGCATGTTGAGAAACAAACACCTTTTGTTCCTCCTTGTGGTAGAATAGATATCCATACGAGTGTTTTGGATATCCCACAAATTTACACATAACCGATCGTGTCTCGAGTTTATATGGATTCTACTTTTTGACATAAGCCGGACAACCCCAAACCCTAACTCTTTTAAGAGATGGTCTCCTTCCACACCATATCTCATATGGAGTAGTAGACACGGTCTTTGATGGAACCCTGTTCAATAGATAAATTGTTGTCTCTAATGCATGTCCCCAAAAGGAAAGTGGTAACTCAGCATCATTCATCATGGACCGTACCATATCTAATAGGGTATGATTCCTCCTTTCTGACACACCGTTGTGCTGTGGTGTGTACGGAGGAGTGAGCTGAGAGAGAATCCCATTCTCTTCTAAGAAGTCTGAAAACTCAGTGCTTAAATACTCTCCACCTCGATCTGATCGAAGTTTCTTGATACTCGAGTCAGTTTGTTTTTCTACTTCAAGTTTGTACTCCTTGAATTTCTCGAAAGCTTCGGATTTATGCTTCAATAAAAACACGTGTCTGAATCTTGAGAAATCATCAGTAAAAGTGATGAAGTATGAAAAACCGCCTCTAGCATGTGTAGACATTGGTCTGCATACATCATTATGTATGAGGCTTAAGAGTTCTGTAGCTCTCTCTCCGTGTCCTATAAACGGAGTTTTGGTCATTTTACCTTTGATACAAGACAGGAAAGTTGCATAAGATTTATATTCAAAAGGTTTTAAATATCCATCTTTATGTAGCTTGTTTAGTCTTGTTTCATTAATATGACCAAGTCTATAATTCCAAAGAAAAGATTCATTTATATCTGAAATCTTTCTTTTATTTGTATGTTGTATATTGAAAACTGTGTGTTGATTTAGGACGTAAATTCCGTTACTTAGTGTACCATAACCAATCAACTGTTGATTCAAGTTAATGTTCATAACATTATTTTGCAACACAAAATGATATCCTTCATTGTCCAATAAAGGTACGGATATTATATTACATAGCATACCTGGTACAAAATAACAAGGGTTCAAAACCAAAATACATCCTGAAAGCAACCCCAGATGATACTCTCATGCGGATACAACATGTACATTGGAACCATTTCCAACCCGTAGAGTGTGGTCCCCAGTCTTCAAAACTCTACTGTTTCTCAATCCCTGCATACAATTACAGATGTGAGAACCAGAACCGGTATCTAATACCCAAGATGTAGAGTTTAATAAAAAACAGTTTTCAGTTACAAACACACCTGAAGCGGAAGCATCAACATGCTTCTTCTTCTTGAGATCTGCAAGGTACAAAGCACAATTGCGTTTCCAGTGTCCCGACTTGTAGCAGTAAAAACATTCTCCTTTTCCACTTCCCGCGGTCCCAGATTTTTCTTTTCCCTTCGCCTTTTCAACTCCACCTCTCGGCTTGGTGGGATTCTTCTTCTTCTTTCCCTTGGCCTTGGCTTTCGGGACTGAAGAGGAAGATGGCCCATAAAGCAGAGCGGGAGTTTTCGCTGTCTTAAGCGTGCTCTCTGCATTTCTCAACATATTGAGAAGTTGAGGCAATGATTTCTCCAAATCGTTCATATTGAAATTCACTATGAACGGAGCAAAGGCGGGGGAGAGAGACTGCTGAACAATATCTGTATATTGCTCATTATCCATAGTCCATGTTCCTCAAGTTCTTCTATAAGACCAATCATCTTCAGAACATGGTCTCCTATTGATGCATCGGGGGCCAACCGCATCTGAAACAGCTTTTGAGATGCCTTGTATCGTAAAGTACGAGATTGCTCTTCATACAACTCCTTTGTATAAAGAAAGATGGATTGTATATCCATCTTCTAATGCTGTTTCTGATGGATACTGTCCATAGAAGCAAGCACGAGGCCCGTGGCCGTGTTGCAATCAATATCCCATGTTTTTCGGATCTCCTTATCCGAAACAGATGATTCGGGTCCTGGGACGGGTGGGGCTTTGGTAGTGATGACATATGATACTTTATCATATGTGAGTGCAATGTTCAAGTTCCTCAACCATTCTTTATAATTTGGTCCAGTCAGTTTGTTTTTCTCTAAAAGAAGCTTAAGTCCCGTCATCGGTATCTGCCATTAGGAGAGAGAAAAGAATACACTCAGCGAAATACTCTTTCAAAGATCAGATTGGTTATTATCTTATCTAATCGATGTCTCCCACTGTTTTTATCAAATTTTCTTTCAAACCTGAAAAGAAAACTAGCCAGGATTAATTGCATTCTACAGTTTTGCTAACCGGTCAGCCAGGCCAGTGTCGGTACTTTGAGGGAGGTTCCTCGTGCTTGCGCACGGACCTAATTAAAATAAACCTCATTTTTCCCAGAGGTCAAACCCCATTAACACCTTTCTAGACACCTACTGGATTAGCTAATTGTAAAGTGTAAAATTCTCTCGGGAGTAACTCTTACTCACAGTGGGATCGGGATCCAAATATCATATAGATGGTATGCAATCTCATTGCAAATCTCAACTCTTGAAACTCCCGATATGGTTTTTACCCCTAGATGCTTATGACCTTGGCTATGGTCAACATATCATAAGCACTAGTCAAGTTCTACCCGTTATTTCGAGATTAACTAGACCCACCCATATAACCCTTGACTATAATCAACATAATCACATGAATTTCCTAACTTATCGCATCATATGCTTTATAGGAAGACATCACTTAGCTACCGTACACTACGCCTTGACTATAATCAACATACGTAGCACGAATACTAAGTACTCTTCTTCCTAAAATGACGGAGGGTTGCGGATGGATTTTATGAAAACCTTTAACGCTTTGAACTTGATTTTGTTGTAGAATCTAAATTGTTTTTAGAAAAGGAGTGGCTTAAGCTCCGTATCTTTTGAAACTTGCTTTTTCATAAAAAGAAGACGAGTGGGTTTCAAATCCGATTCTACAACATCTTTAGGTTTCTTTTCTTTTACATTAATCTCATTATTATATTCCCATCATTTAAGTTCCTAAGCCATTACAGAAAGAAACGAAAAACAGTATTACATATCACATATATAACAATATAACATTCGTCTCAGATATTAAGCCATCACATCACAGAATAATCAGCAGCAGAAACACATATATGAAAATATAGGATATACTAAGAAATCCGTATTTCTACTTAGCCTAAGATAGAAATACGGATTCCACGGTCGTGATGAATAGCCCAGCCCACACCCTTAGACCCCTACGAGAGCGGAAAGTGACCTTCCAATTTTGGAGTTTAGGAGACCCGGTCTCGACTCCTCGAGATGGCCTCGCACTGAACTCCAGAACCCGGTCACTCGTGCTCCCCTCCTTGGGTCTATCCTAATGCGAAAAAGTAAAATATAAATCAATGGAGACATCATCCTCAACCTGGATGTGCCCCAATAAAAGAATAATATATACAATGAATTTTACATGAATGAAAAGATAAACTCTCGTCTCACATAAAACCCCTAGCCATTCAATCACGACGATCATATACATCATATCACATCAACAATTTAAAAGCATAGACGACGTTAAAATATATCAATCAACACATCAACATACCCATTGTTGTAATAGATCTCAACACTTGAACCTGCAAAAAAAATTCCCAGAGAGCATATATAGTACCTACGGATCAACGCAAGAGCGCACGGTCCAAGCCTCACCAACGGCGCCGCGGAACCGCCGCAAATACACCTATTTGGCCATGGTTCCGCAGTCGTTATGTCGAGTTAGGCGCTCGTTTTTCTTGGGGATCCATAGAAAACCCTACTCTATTTTTTGAATATTTTTAATTACAAAAATTCCAACTTTTGAAAAAATTTCCGGTGAGCATGTAAAAATCTCATTTTTTATGTTCGATTGAGTTTTTAAATGTCGTCCGGTTTACCCTAAAGCTCTAGCTAGGCTCTGATACCATGTTAGTGTATAGTAGCGCCTTTAGTAAGGTTGCATCATCATAAAGTAGTGAACTTTTAAATTCTAGAGGGCTATTACAAACGAACTACGAATCGTAACTAGAGATTAGGGTAAAAACACCATTATGTGAAGTCTAAACTAAAAGAAAAGGAAAAACAACCTTTGTAGCCAACTCCTTCGGTCATTAGGACTCCTACGGCTTTGCTCGAAGCTTGGAACGACTCTGCTCAAGATCCTTCATCGTCTACGATGATCCATCCGGAGATTTCTAGATCAAGCTCTAAGCTACACAAAATGAAGCAAACACTCTACACTAAAGGGCTAGGGTAGTGTAGAATGATTGTGTGGTTTGTAAACTCAATTAAAAACCCTTTCTTTTTAAGTTCCTCACTCTAAACAAAACTCAAGAGAGCTTGAAAAAGGAGGAAGATGAAGATGGCAAAGCTTTTGTAAATATAATGAAAACTTATTTCCAAAAAGAAAAAGAAAAGAATATATATGAGACACTCTCAAATATAACCATAGTTAACTAAATATCTAGATATTTTGTAGATGGGTTAAAGAACAAAAGAAATCTAACCATGGTTAAAGTCAATGGTCAAAGAAGAAGTATGTAGAAAATGAGTCATTATGCTAATTTCCTTTTTCTTTAATTCATTAACAAAAATCTAGATATTTATCAACCATGTGAGTCTTGTATTTCCATCTTCTATGTATCATCCACAATGACACATATGTATGTATGTATGTATGTGTGCATGCACATCATCATGTGTATGTATAAACATATATGCATACATCCAAAAGAAAAGGTTTAATTAAAATGAGCTAAAAGTTAATATTAAATCAACACTTGATTTAATAAATCGGTCACATCAAATGCGACCCGACCAATATTGAACGTCCGATTAAAATACAGTATCACATATTCGTATTTAATCGAGCTCCTGTGCATATCACATATGCACACCACAATATTTCGCCTGAGCTAGAAAAATCCTGTGTGGGACTCTAAGACTCGTCAATACACCGGCAGTAGGTGATAATCATATCAAAACACCTACAAGCCGCAAGCGGTCAGCTAAACGTAACGGCCACCCGGGTATTGAACGATCAGAAGAAAAACAAGCGAACCCGTCAAGCCATTGGCAACACTTACCGTACAGTCCGGTCTCTTCGTCTGATATGTTGGATATCAAGTCTAGGGATGGAATCGTCGATCCCTAATAACTCAATAAGTCATGTCGATATGGTCTGTGACCGGTCGAGAAACTACTGATAACACTTATCAGTAAATCTCATCAGCCCTGGCCAGGGACTTCAAGTCAGAGCCAATCGTACATTGCACAACATCAACTCCCAATACCGAGAGAGACGAAACCCCTCCTATCGCTTACTGTCTCCATGTGTCTCGGGACTATACCCAAAAGCCAACTATTTGCACAACTCGGCAGAGCCGTGGTAGGGTGGAAATCAAAGTACAGTGGGAGAACACACAAGACTCTATGACGATCTCGGGTCTACAGACTAACCTGTACCAGTGTCACTAGAGAACTGCTATCCGACGATAGATATAATACCATATAGGAATTCTCGGTGAGTCCGTTCAGTATACCCAGTCTCCACTGAGCACCCGTATACAATCTTCGATGTCACAACACCAATGGATATGGGATCATCCATCGCCCATCATATGGGTCAAGAAACGTATACGCTAGTCTTTTCTAGAATATCGATGCCCTGTCTTGATATACCTACGACTAGGAATATTTAAGGATATGCTTATAGACTACTCATGCCCCACTAGTATGATCTCTATCATAGCCATGGAAGTCAAGCAAATATCCTTAGGGCTTTAACATGTATCAAATGAACAGTATCAAGTAAACATGTTAGATAAAGTAAAACCAGATAGCATACTATCATGTTGAGCAAGAAAGTCATATATCAAAATATACATATATATATATATATATATATTTATATGTCTAAGCATCCACTATACATATAATGGCCTCTAGGGCATACATATATCTAACAATCTTTATCACTTTGGAAGCTGGAATCGGTAAAGGCCTTCATTTGGAGATCCCCATTACCATACACCAAGAACAATTCTTTAGTCCTTCGTAAGTACTTAAGAATGTTCTTCACAGCTATCCAATGTTTCTCCCCTGGGTTGGATTGATACATGCTTACTACTTCTAGTGCATAAGCTACATCAGGGCGAGTACATAACATCGCATACATTATAGATCCTATGGCTGAAGCGTAGGGTATAATACTCATGCGAGCTCTCTCTTCATCAGTCTTCGGACAGAAGTCTTTGGAGAGAGTGATTTCATGACAAGCGGGTAAGGCACCACGCTTGGAATCTTCCATACTAAATCTTTTTAGGATGGTGTCAATGTACTTTGATTGGGACAATCCCAATAACCTCTTGGATCTATCTTTATAGATCCTTATGCCCAAAATGCACGAGGCATCACCCAGGTCCTTCATGGAAAACCTTTGTGATAAGAATAGTTTGACCGATTGTAGCATAGGAATATCATGTCCTATCAGGAGAATGTCATCCACGTATAATACGAGGAATGTGACAGTATTCCCTACAATCTACTTATAAATGAATGGTTCATCTATATTTTTGATAAAATCAAACTCTTTGATTGTATCATCAAAACAGATGTTCCAGCTCCGTTAGGCCTGCTTTAATCCATAAATGGATTTAAGCAATCTACATGCTTTCCCGCTGCTCCCACTGTCAATGAAGCCCTCAGGCTAATCCATAAAAACGTATTCTTCTAAATCACCATTCAGAAATGCAGTTTTAACATCCATCTGCCAGATTTCATAATCATGGTGAGCAGCAATAGCAAGTAGGATCCAGATGGATTTAAGCATTGCTACCGGAGAGAAAGTTTCATCATAGTCCAGTCCTGGTCTTTGACGAAAACCTTTCGCTACAAGCCTTGCTTTATAGGTCTCTACCTGTCCATCTACACCAATCTTTCTCTTAAAGATCCATTTGCACCCAACGGGTTTCATTCCAAGAGGTGCAACGTCTAAAGTCCATACTTTGTTGGTGTACATGGACTCCATTTCGAATCTCATGGCTTCGAGCCACTTCACAGAGTCACCACTCGTGATAGCTTGCTGAAAACTAGTAGGGTCATCATCATCCATGATGCAATCTTCTCTATCACCATCAATGAGAAACCCATAGTATCTCTCCGGTGGGTGAGAAGTTCTACTAGATCTTCGGAGCGGCTGAGGTTCTTGAAGTTCTACTGCAACATCAGTTTCAACCAATTCGTCCTGAGTAATTTGTGTCTATAGAACCTCTTCTAGTTCTACTGCATTGCCATCAGTACTATCTGTAAAGATTTCATTTTCCAAAAATGTGGCATGCTGAGCAACATACACCTTTTGTTCCTCCTTGTGGTAGAATAGATATCCATACGAATGTTTTGGATATCCCATAAATTTACACATGACCGATCGTGTCTCGAGTTTATCCGGATTCTGCTTTTTGACATAAGCCGGACAACCCCATATTCTAACTCTTTTAAGAGATGGTCTCTTTCCACTCCATATCTCATATGGAGTGGTAGACACGGTCTTTGTTGGAATCTAGTTTAACAGATACATTGCTGTCTCCAATGCATGTCCTCAAAAGGAAAGCGGTAACTCAGCATCATACATCATGGACCGTACCGTATCTAATATGGTACGATTCCTCCGTTCTGGCACACCGTTGTGCTATGGTGTGTAAGGAGGAGTGAGCTGAGAGAGAATCCCATTCTCTTTTAAGAAGTCTGAAAACTCTGTACTTAAGTACTCTCCACCTCGATCTGATCGAAGTTTCTTAATGCTCAAGCCTGTTTGTTTTTCTACTTCAAGTTTGTACTTCTTGAATTTCTCGAAAGCTTCGGATTTGTGCTTTATCAAAAACACGTGTCCGAATCTTGAGAAATCATCAGTAAAAGTAATGAAGTATGAAAAACCGCATATGTCTTTATTACCAAAATATCACGGTCTCGAGTTAAGGTTATTATGATGTTCTAGAGGGTCCATAAGATACTTGCGCTACTATTGAATATAAAGTTAACTTAGGAAAAATAGAACACATGGAAATTTCAGCGGGGTAGAAAGTGGGGTGTCCGATGTTCGTTCGAAATGCTAAAAATAGTCTAGGTTACCAATTTAGTGTTAAAAAAATACGACTTCGAAGTACTACGAGTTAGCCCCAAGTCTAAACAATCATCATATTAAAATTGGGCTAAGCAAACAATACCACAAAACCCAAAATGAACCCAAAAGAGCACTGGAGCAATACGGGGGGTGGGGGGGGTTCTGGGTGAAGGGGGTCAGCCTGGCCGGAAAAAAGCTTATCATGGCCGGTCTAAAACAGATGACCCTCCCCCCCCCCCCGTATTTCACCTGTGTGCTTATGTCAGTCCAAATATGACTTTGTACCTGTTTGAAAAAAAATTTATACGACTTTTAAAAAAAATTCCAGAGAGCATATCAAGGGTTCCGTAATATCGTATTTTCGTATTTGTTATAACACCAAGTCCAGAATTCTAGCTTGGCTCTGATACCATTTTTGGGGTTCCCTAGCACCTTCTAATGAGTTTGGAAACATCACACATGCCACTTTAAAATTTCTAAAGGTGCTAAGCAAACTAAGCATGGATCATTAACTAGAATTGCTAGGGTAACATCACATACTAGAACTATATTTACACTAAGCGAAAGGAATACAACCTTTATAGTCCTCTTTATAGTGACTCCTAGGATCGTTGAGAGGTTGGAAATGCTTTCTAGTAAGCTCCTACGTCTACGATGATCCACCCGAAGTTCACTAGCTTCAGGCTTGTAGCTCCACTTGATGCAAGAAGAAGATGAAGCTAAACACTCTAAACTAATTGGCTAGATTAGAGTAGAATGATGAAGTGGTGAGTTTTCTTTTGTCAAAACCCTTTCTTTTTATCTCTCTCTCACTATGGAAAAACCTAGAGAGCAAGGAGGAAGAAGAAGATGAAGGCAAAAGCTTTTGATAATGATAAAGCTTGATGAATAATAGAAAAGATAAGTATATATATTTTCTACTCTTCATCTCAAACAATGGTTACATAATATAGATATTATTGCACTTGAGTTAAAAGACAAAAGGAAAGATTAATCTATGGTTAAAAAGTGGGTGAGCAAGGTTAACTTCAAGAAGAGTGTAGAAGATAACCATGGATTAATCTTTATCTTTTCCTTTTGTTTTAAAACAAATGCAAATATATATCCATATATTATATAACCATGTAAGTCTTATATTACCACCAAAGTTGTATCAACAACCATGATACTTTTGTATGCATGTATTCATGCACATCAACATGTGCATACATGCATGCATTCTTCCTCTTTAATAAAAAGGGTTTGACTAAAGAATTAAAATAAAACTAAAAGTCTAAATGTTAGATCAACAATTGATTTAACAATCCGGTCATATCACATACGACCTGACCAATAGAAAAAAGCCCGATTAACATACGGTATCACATAGTCGTATTCAAACGGGTCCCGCGCATATCTCATATGCACACCACATCTTTTTGCCTGGGCTAGGAAACTTCTGTGTAGGACTCTAAGACTCGTCAATACGCCGGCGGTGGATGATGATCACATCAAACACCCACAAGCCGCAAGCGGTCAGCTAAACGTAACGGCTACCCGGGTATTGAACGATCAGAAGAAAACCAGCAAAGCTGTCAAAACTCCCGTCGAGCCATCTGGCAACACTTATCGTACAGTATGGTCTCCTCGTCAGATATATTGCATTTCGAGTCTAGGGATGGTATCGTCGGCCCCAATAACTCAATAAGTCATGCTGGTGTATGGCTCATAACAGATCGGGAAACTACTGATAACACTTATCAGTAAATCTCAACAGCCCTGGCCAGGGACTTCCTGTTATAGCCAATCGAGCATAACACAACATCAACTCCCAATACCGGGAGAGACGAAACCCCTCCTATCGCCCATCGCCTCCATGTGCCTCGAGACTGTACCCAAAGACCACCTGTTTGCACGACTCAGTAGAGCCGTGGTAGGGTGGAGATCAAAGTAGAGTGGGAGGACACACAAGACTCTATGACGATCGTGGGTCTTGATCAGTCGAAAATATTGCATTTTTAACACATCAATTTCCCTACTCTTTGCAATCATCTAAAAGTATTTGGTATAAATATAGCACATATTAGCAATTTGTCTGTAAAATACCAAATAACATGTGTTATACATTATAACCGGCATTTTTTGGGAAATTGAGTGTTTATTATTGCATGCATGATCTTTATATATCAAACACTTGTCTCGAGATTATGTGCAGGATATTCTCTAGGTAAAAGAGCCAGAATTGATAAAAGTGCTGATAAAATATATCAAGTCCAAGACCTGAGATCTGGCAGTGAACTAGAAAGAATAATAAGATTCCAGACATCAGGAAAGTTCCAAAAAGTCAACACAAAATATCCCTGAAGAATTCAACCAGAGAGCTCACTATACGGCCGTGGATCCGCGGCCAAGTCAGGCCGATCCGCCGTGGATCCGCGGCCGTTCTGACTCATCGGCGGTTGGTAATTTTCACCGAGGCTTCTTTTCAACAGCAAAACTTCTTCAAGACGCTTCAGTCCCTAGAGTTCTCCAGAAGCTTCCCTTCTAACAGCCAACTTTTTGTGCAAGCTTAATACCTACCAAGCTTCTCATGCAAGCCTCATAACAACCAAGCTTCTCATGCAAGCTAGCTAACTACCTTAATCTAGAAACTTCTACATAACTACCTAGCTTTCTATGCAAGCTTCATAACAACCAAGCTTCCAAGGGAAGCTAGACCTAGCTTCTAGGGAAAGCTTGAGGGAAAACTATAAAAAGGAATCTAGGAAATCATTACAAGGATTGTTCATTAGTTGTTGAGTGTAGTTCATTAATTAGGGTTGAATATTGATCCAAATTTCCACAATTTGAGTGACACAACTTGATCCAAAACCCTAGCCCAAATTCAAATCCAAAGCCAAATCAATATCATTTTGAGAAGCAAATCAAGCAAGTAACCATCGATCCTTTATCCGTGAGGCCAATCTTCATTTGAGCAAGAGATCCACGATGATCCATGACTCACAGAAATCGAGCGGAGCGAAATTCGACGGATCTAGTTACCTCTTCAAAAGGAGCGATCGAGAGCAACATCTTGTAACCTCGAATTGAGGTAATGTGTAATTAGTCGTCGATTGAATAAAGGTGATAATTGTAATTCTTGCTTTCTTTACATTCTTGCGTTATGAAACTTCTTGATTCTTGATTCATTAATTTTCATGATGTGTGAGTGAAATCTCCGCTTGTGGAGGATTCGAGAGAATCGGTAGATCTAGTGATGATAAGATCCTTTTACTAATCTTAAGTCTTATGAGATTTGTGAACATTAGGAAAAATAATCATCAATGACCTAATTTGGAGCGAGATCACATTCTTGATAATTTCGTTGCAAATTAGGGATTAAATAATTGATGATTCTCTTTGCTAAAGGCTAGATCCAAATGATGATCAATGAAAGACAAGGCATAGAGAAGGAGAAACCCTAGTTTTTTCAATAGATCCCTAATCTTCATTCGTCACCATCATTCTAGCTATAAATTATCAATAGATAAAATTTGTCATCTTTAGATTCATCACTACTACTAATTTGATCGAATCCTACAAGCTATTCTACAAATCTTGATAACTAAATCGACTGGATATATTTCTGTTAGTTGTATGTATGCCCTAGAGGCCAGTATTGTACAGATGATGTATATTATATTGGATGCTTGGACATATATAAAGATGACTTTCTTGCTCGATATGATAGTATGCTATCTGGTTGCTCTTTATCTTAACATGTATACTAGTCTCTTTATACTGTCTTATAGTTACATGTTGGTAAAGCCCTTAGGATGTGTACTTGACTACCTGGACTATGATGCAAATCATACTAGTGGGGACATGGTAGTCCATAAGTACATCCTTCAAGGTCCCTAGTCATAGGTGTATCGAGACGGGACATCGATATACCAGTGTAGACTAGCGTATACGCTTCTCGACCCATGAGATGGGCGATGGATGATCTCATATCCATTGGTGTTTGACATCAGAGATGGTATACGGGTGCTCAGTGGAGACTGGGTACACTGGACGGACTCGCCGAGAACTCCCAGATGGTATTATACCTCACGTCAGATGGCAGTTCTCAGGTGACACTTGTGCAGGTTAGTCTGTAGACCCGAGATCGTCATAGAGTCTTGTGTGATTCCCACCGTGCTTTGATCTCCACCTTACCACGTCCATGAGGGCGTGCAAAACGGTGGTTTTTGGGTACAGTCCCGAGTCATATGGAGGCAATGAGCGATAGGAGGGGTTTCGTCTCTCCCGGTATTGGGGGTTGATGTTGCGCTGTGCTCGATTGGCCGTAACAGGGAAGTCCCTGGCCAGGGCTGATCAGAGATTTGCTGGTAAGTGTTACCAGTAGTTTCTCGACCCGTTATGAGCCTCACATCGGCACGACTTATCGGTTATTGGGGTCTGACGTTTACCACCCCTAGACTTGATATGCGACATATCAGACGAGGAGACCGGACTGTACGGGAAGTGTTGCCGGTTGGCTCGACGGGAGTTGTAGCAGGTTCGCTTGTTCTTTTCTGATCGCTCAATACCCGGGTGGCCGTTACGTTTAGCTGACCGCTTGCGTCTTGGGGGTGCTTGATATGATCATCATCCACTGCCGGCGTATTGACGAGTCTCAGAGTCCCACAATGGAGTTTCCTAGTCCAGGCGAAACGTTGTGGTGCGCGTATGCGATATGCGCATGGACCCGATAAAAAATACGCGTATAGGATACCGTATATTGATCGGGCGGCTTGCTTTTGGTTAGGGTCGTATGTGATATGGCCGGATTGATAAATCAAGTGTTGATTTATCATTTAACCATTAGATTCTCAATAGAAATCCTTTCTTGTTTTCTATGGATGTATGGATGCATGTATGCATTCCTTATTGTTTCATGCACATATGGATGTGCATGCACACATACATACATACATCATTCTATCATGGTTGATTATACAAGGAAATGGTGGCAATATAAGACTCACACCATGGGTATTTTATTTGGAATATTATTGTATTTAAGCTAAGAACAAAAGGAAAAAGAAAAGGGTTAGTTTTGGATTGTTTCTACACTCTTCTTGACCTAACCTTTCTCACCCACCATTTAACCATGGTTTACTCTTCCTTTTAGTTTTTAACTCAAGTACAATAATGATTCAACCATGGTTTGAGATGAGAGATAAAAATATATATTGATATATTTTCTATTTTCTTTCTTAGAGTTGAACTTATCTTCTTCTAGAATTGCCATCATCTTCTTCTTCCTCTCTCATTTTGCTCTCTAGTTTTTTGTAGTGAGCAATATACTCATCAAGATTGGATTTTGAAGTGAGAATAAGAACCACAATATCATTCTACACATGTTTAGCCAACTTGTTTAGAGTGTTAGCTTCATTTTGCTCACTTGATCGGATAAAGTTGCAAGCTTGGACAAAGCGGACTCCGGGTGGATCATCGGTGACCTCGAGGAGTTCAAGCGGAGCTTTTTCAAACCCCAAGTAGCCGAGGAGTCTAGCGTAGGGAGCTACAAAGGTTGTACTCTCAAAACCCTAGCCTTTCTTTCATATAGTGATGTGAAAAATTTAGAAACCCTAATTTTTCTAGGAACGATCCGATGCTTGTTAACTTAGCACCCTAAATGTAAGTCGATGTGCAACACCCCACGACTTGCGGGGAGGCGGAAATATGAAAAACGATCTTGTTCTTTGCTTAAATATCGACTAACCGCATGAATTGAAGCTAAACGATAACTAACATCAATCATAGAAGTTCTAAACTACTATGTGAAATGATTATACCTCAAGAACCATGTCCTTCGGGTCTTCATCGTTGTCCTCCACTCCTTGTAGGCTCCTTGGAACATCGGCACCTCAACGACCTCCTCGAATCAAAGATGATCCACCCGAAAGTTCCTACGCCAAGCTTAATCTCAAACTTGAGATAACTAGTTTGCTCAAATCGCTAATCTAAGCTAACTAGGTGATATAGAGTGAGGTTATGGATGTATTAGTCTAGCTAACCCTTGTACTCAACACATGAGAGGGGAGGATTAGGGTTTGAAGAGAGAGAGAGCTTGAGGAGAGAGAAGATGAACATGATAATTAGATGAGAAAAATGAGCTATCATAATATATATCAAGCATTATTGTTTTTCAAGAAAAGAAAATAAAATGATTTACAACCATGCTTGATAAATATCTTATGGTGATTCATCTCCATGAGTCATTAAGCAATCATGAAGCATTAATGACATGGATGAATCATCCATATGACTCACTAATCTCATTCAATGTATATGCCACCTTAACCCCCTTAGTCACCATCTTCTAGAAGGTTCCCGACAAATTACGAGAATGCCCCTCCAATCCGTGAAAACACGGAAAAACTTTAGACTGTATAAATCCAATAACCCGATACTAGAATCTGGCTTAAACCAAAGCCGGCTAGTAAAAACTGTCCGAAAAGACGTACGTGCGTAAACATACGTATGTGTCCGAACCCTTGTCGTAAAACCATACGACCTCTATATCGTTTCGCCTGGAGCAGGGAAACTCTCTGTGTGGGACTCTAAAGACTCGACACTACGCTGGCAGTGGGTTTAACCACAGACCGCAAGCGGCACTAGCTGTACGTAACGGTCCCCAGGTAGATGTCGATAAGAAGGCCGATGAAGTAAATCATCCGAACTCCCACTGAGCCTGATGTGACAATCTCTGTACAGTCCGGTCTGTTCGTCTAAGACTATCGCATATCAAGCCTAGGAGGCAGCAAGCGTCAGTCCCCTAATAGCTGTATAAGTCGTGTCGGAGCGAAGCCCATTACGCCCTGAGAAGCTACTGGAACCTACCAGTATATCTCGCTTGCCCTGGCCAGGGACTTTGCGTAATGGCTCTCTGACACAGTGCGATATCAACTCCCAATATCGGGAGAGACGAATCCTATCTAACCGCTACTGCCTCCAAGTGCTCAGGACTGCACCCAACTGCTACCTGTTTGCACGACTCCTTTGAGCCGTGGTAGGGTAGCAATCTAAGAACAGTGGGACACACTCGAGGTGAAGTAGCAGTGTCAAGTCTGCGGACTATGCTGTACTCATGTCACCTGGGAACTGATAACTGACGATGGGTATAATACCAACCAATCAGTTCCTCGGCGAGTCCTGTCCGGTGTACCCGTAACCTAACGAGCACCTGTATACTATCTCCAGTACGACGTACTGATGGCTGTGGGACAGACCATCTCCCCAACTGGGATGAGAAGCGTATACACTTAGTCTACTCCGGAATATCGATGCCCTATCTCGATAATCCAACGACCAGGGACCTATATAGGATGTTGCTTACAGACTACCCAGCCCCCACTAGTGTGATTGCCATCACGACGCTGGTAATCAAGCAAAGATCCTATGGGCTCTACTAATATGTATAAGTGATACGTTACAAGAAACATATGCACATATTAAAGTAGACACAAACCAAGTAGCATACTACCATTTTTTGCAAGACTGTATATATATATATAACTGTGAATATCCCAAGCTTCCATTAAGTAATATACAATCTAGTATGATACAATAATGGCCCCTAGGGCATATACACTAACAATCTCCCACTTGCACTAGGGCCATGAGCTGGCATATCGTAGACCTATCATCTCGAATAGCCTCTCGAACTGCGTCTGAGGAAGGGCCTTTATGAATGGATCAGCAATGTTATTCTCCCTCTCTACTCTCTTCATCTCGATCTCTCGGCGATCTACGATCTCCCTGATCAGGTGATACCGCCTTAAGATGTGTCTGGACTTCTGATGGGACCTTGGTTCCTTCGCTAAAGCTATAGCGCCGTTGTTGTCACAATACAGAGGTATTGGACCAACACTGGAAGGAACCACCTGATGTTCTGTGAGGAACTTCTTCATCCAGACAGCTTCTTTTGCGGCATCGCAAGCAGCTATGTACTCCGCTTCCATCGTTGAGTCTGCAACGGTCTCCTGCTTGGAACTCTTCCAATAGACCGCCCCTCCATTGAGGGTAAAGACATAACCCGACATGGATTTGGAGTCATCTTTGTCACTCTGGAAGCCGGAGTCAGCAAAGGCCTCCATCTGGAGGTCTTTTCCGCCATACTCTAAGAACATCTCCTTAGTCCTTCTCAGGTACTTGAGAATGTTCTTTACTGCTATCAAGTGCTTCTCCCCTGGGTTTGCCTAATACCGGCTTACAACGCTTAATACGTATGCCACATCTGGTCTGGTACATAACATTGCATACATTATAGAGCCTACCGCAGAAGCGTAGGGTATAATCGACATGCGATCCCTTTCCAAATCAGTCTTGGGAGACATCTCTTTGGAGAGGGTGATTCCGTGACAAGCCGGTAGGTTACCGCGCTTAGAATCATCCATACTGAATCTCTTCACTATGGTGTCTATGTACGTGGACTGCGAAAGTCCCAACATCCTCTTTGATCTATCACGATAGATCCGGATTCCCAGAATGTAGGTGGCATCACCCAGGTCTTTCATGGAGAATTTATGTGACAAGAATCTTTTGACTGACTGTAACATAGGAATATCATTTCCTATTAGGAGAATGTCATCCACGTACAAGACGAGGAATACTACAGCTCTCCCTACAATCTTACTGTATATGCATGGTTCATCTGGATTTTTGATAAAGTCAAATTCTTTGACAGCATCATCAAAACAGATGTTCCAACTCCGTGATGGCTGCTTTAGTCCATAAATGGACTTAAGCAACTTGCATACTTTTCCGCTGCTCCCACTCTGAATGAATCCTTCTGGCTGATCCATATAGACGCTTTCTTCCAAATTTCCATTTAGAAAGGCCGTCTTTACGTCCATCTGCCAGATTTCATAATCGTGGAAGGCAGCAATAGCAAGAAGGACCCGAATAGATTTAAGCATAGCCACTGGAGAAAAGGTTTCGTCATAGTCCAAACCAGGTCATTGACGGAAACCCTTTGCAACAAGTCTAGCCTTATAGGTTTCAACCTGTCTATCTACACCAATCTTCTTTTTGAAGATCCATTTGCATCCTACGGGTTTTACTCCATCTGGAGCAATGCCCAAAGTCCATACTTTGTTGGTGTACATGGACTCCATTTCTTTACGCATTGCATCTAGCCATTTTACCGAGTCACCGCTCTGAATGGCTTGCTGGAAGCTAGTAGGCTCATCATAATCAATAGTGCAATCCTCTCCATCCCCGTCTATGAGAAAACCGTAGTATCTCTCGGGCGGATGAGACTGCCTACTACTCCTGCGGAGTGGCTTCAGGATGTCCTTTTCCTCTGAAACCTCTGGTTCTACCATACTTTCAGTAACAGATTGTGGTTCTGGAATTTCTTCTAGTTCTACTGCGCTCTCACTTGTTCCTTTTTCTAAAAACTGATGTTCCAGAAAGTGAGCATGACGAGAAATAAAAACTTTTTGTTCCTCTGCGTAATAGAATAGATACCCCTTGGAGTTCTTTGGATATCCCACAAACTTACAATGTACTGATCGTGCCTCGAGCTTGTCCGCATGCTGCTTTTTAACAAAAGCCGGACATCCCCAAATCTTTAGATACTGAAGATAGGGTTTCTTCCCACTCCACATCTGATATGGTGTAGTAGGCACAGTCTTGGTAGGAATTAGGTTCAAAAGATATGCAGCTGATTCTAGTGCATATCCCCAGAATGATCGTGGTAACTCAGCGTTACTCATCATGGAACGAACCATATCCAATAGGGTTCGATTCCTCCTTTCTGATACACCGTTGTGTTGTGGTGTGTATGGAGGAGTAAGTTGAGAGAGAATTCCATTCTCTTTTAAGTAACCCAGAAACTCGGCGCTTAAGTATTCACCACCTCGATCAGATCTCAGTGTCTTGATACTTTTGCCGGTTTGGTTTTCTACTTCATTTTTATATTCATGGAATTTCTCAAAGGCCTCGGATTTATGCTTCATCGAGAAGATATATCCATACCTAGAGAAATCATCCGTAAAAGTAATGAAGTAGGAATAACCACCTCGCGCATGTGTAGACATTGGACCGCACACGTCACTGTGTACGAGTCCCAAGAGCTCACTCGCTCTTACTCCGTGTCCAGAAAACGGAGTCTTTGTCATCTTTCCCATGAGACAAGATTCACAAGTAGCATAAGATTGATATTCAAACGGATTCAAATATCCTTCTCTATGTAACTTAGTCAACCTTCTTTCATTGATGTGACCTAGTCTACAATGCCATAAGAAAGCCTGATTTAATTCCGGAGACTTTCTTTTAAGTGTATTCTGGATATTGAAAATATGTGCTTGACTTAATACGTATATGCCGTTATCTAATGTACCTGAACCAATCAGAACTTGATTTAGGTGGATGTTTACTACATCGCTTTCGAATGTAAAATTATATCCCTCTCTTGAAAGTGAGGACACTGATATGATATTACAAGTCATACTAGGTACATACAGACAGTTACGTAAAATCAATATCTGCCCACTTGTCAAACCTAGGCGATATTCTCCCACGGATTCAGCATTCACTGTCATTCCGTTTCCAACTTTGAGAGACCAATCACCTACCTTTATAACTTTACGGTTTCTCAAAGCATGTAATGAATTACAGATATGAGATCCTGCTCCGGTATCTAATACCCAGGAAGTAGAGTTAATTGACAAACAGTTCTCAATAACAAATATACTTGAGGCTGAAGCCACAACATGCTTTGTATCTTGGCTACTGGCTTCTAAAGCCCTGCAATCATTCTGCCTACGCCCAATCCCATAACAATAGGAACATCCTTCTTTTACTATTTTAAGTCCCGAAACTTTTGCCCTTCTCTTACCTTCTACTTCCCTGGTTTCTTTCAGGGTAGAAGGTAGAGACTGTAGAATCAAGTCAGTACTTGACTCGTTCTGCAACGTGGTCTTCAGGTCCTGGAGCTCATTAATATAGCTAGTCATTGTAAGGACGTTGTCCCCTGCAGATGACCCGTCAGCCAATCTCGCTTGAATTAATTCATTCGAGGTTTCATATCTTGTGATATGAGATTGCTCTCCATATAATTCCTTTTTATGGAGAAAGATGGAAACTAAGTCCATCTTCTCATGCTGCTTCTGGTATACATCATCATCTGAAGCTAACACGAGGCACTTAGCTTTCGCTTTATCTTTTTCCCTTGTCTGACGGATATCCATATCCGCAACAGTGGAAACTGGACCTAGGACAGCGGGATCTTGAGTAGTAATAGGGTGGTCCAGCTTGTCATAGGCAATGGACATCTGGACAGACCTTTACCAGCCATATAAGTCAGATTCAGTCAATTTATTATCTAGATGTAACCTATGTGTGGTCACAAGGTCGCTGCAATTAAGAGAGAGAGAAGAAAACATTTTAGCATGATGCTGTTGCAAGTTTAGATTGGTTTTAAGTTTATCTAAACAGGATGGCTCCCACTGTTTCTCGAATCCTTCCTCAAACCATAAAAGAAGAATTAGCCAGAACAATTCTCACCGTACAATACTTGCTTAACCGTTCAGCCAGGCCAGTGTCGATACTTCAAGGAAGGTTTTCCAACGCTTTCGCGAAGTTCCTTAATTAAATAACCTCTTTTCTCTGGGGGCGTAACCCCGCTGACACCTTTCTAGGCACCTACTTGGTTTATAGCATTGATCGTTAAGTGACGAATCTCCTGATAAGTAGTATATATTCACAATAGGATCGGGATCCAAAATATCATCGTATGATAATGTTGAAGGAATCCTACCAACATTCATCAAACTCCAGAATGGTATGCATCTCTCAGCAAATTTCAGTTTCTTTAGAAATTCCCGATGTATATTTTTGCCCCATGCTCTTATGACCTTGGCGTTGGTCAAAATGTCATAAGTCACATGTCAAGTTCTACCCGTCATTATCCAGGTTAATTTGAACCCATCCGTACATATCCTTAACGTTGGCCAAAATGATAATACGACTGTCCTAAACTAACTCATCTATCTATGCAACAAATGAATACCCAGCAGCTACCAAACACTATGCCTTGGCGTTGGTCAAAATACATAGCTTGAATACTACTGACCATCCATAAGAAATGACGGAGGGCTACGACTGGTTTTGGCGAAACCGTGAACGTAGTGAACTTGATATAATCGAAGGAACCTGATAGCTTTTTAAAAGGAGTGGTTAAAGCTCCGAAATTAAAAATTCTGCTCTTTTTAAAATAACCGAGTGGTTTCTTTTAAATTTGTTCCAACGATTTAAACTTTGGTTTATTTTCTTTGCATTATAATAATGCGTCCCATCATTTAACCTATCATTGCAGAAAACAACGAAAATACCACGTCCTCTTATGCCATCCGCATTCGCCATGGGGTCCCGTCATCACCCGTTAGGTTACTTAACTAACGACAGAGCGGGGGCTGGGCTAGCGCGGGTGTAAAACATAAGTGACGTCTAAATAGCTATCATATATATATATTGTACATTCGTCAGACGCAATAATAGGCATTCCAGATCACAGATAAACAATATTGGATTTGTAAGCAATCCGCATTTCTTTTGAGCCTGCAATGAAAGACGGATTACACAGTTGTGATGAATAGCCATTACCCCACCCCAGACCCCTACGGATACGGAAAACTACCCGCCTAGTACCAGAAGTGAAGCGGTCTGCCTCAACACTTCAAAATACCCGGTATTTTGTTCACCCCACCTTGGGTCTATCCTAGGAGCAAAACAGTAAAAAGAAATAATACAACGGTGGCTACAAGCGCAACCTGGATGTGCCCCGCAAAATAATATTACAACTTATTACATTTACATCAAATGAATTAAATAATAACCCATCACATAACCCCGGCTATACATCACAACAGTCCAACACAGTTCATATATACAAACAGATAAAATTCATTACAGAAATGTGCAACCCCCTGCCAACCGACATACTAGCAGTTAGGGGAGGTTTACGAACACATTATACAAACACAGATATAATCCAACAAGCAAATACCGTATAATTTCGATCGATTAAACACATTTAATTTTGCTCCAATACTTCTCTGTAAATCTGAAACCTGAGAAAAAATTAAAAAATTCCAGAAAATACCAAATATCACAGAGGACCCACACAGGAAAATTGGGATGATGAATCCTCTAAAACGCGGCGGAATCGCGGCGGATCGGTGGGATCGGCCGCGGTTCCGCGGCGCTTTGGTCGATTCATGAGCCCAAATTTCTTAGGTGTTCTTATACTATCATTTAAGGCTTTCTGAAGGTCCCTGAAAAATTTTTGGACCGCATTTAAAAATCGACAGAAAACTCATGATATCGAGGTTTTCCGGTTTGTTTTTTCCGTTCGAAATTCATACAATTTTCCAAGTGAGTTATTTATTGTTTAGCGAATCTCTGATACCACTGTAAGTCGATGTGCAACACCCCACGACTTGCGGGGAGGCGGAAATATGAAAAACGATCTTGTTCTTTGCTTAAACATCGACAAACCGCATGAATCAAAGTTAAACGATAACTAACATCAATCATAGAAGTTCTAAACTACTATGTGAAATGATTATACCTCAAGAACCATGTCCTTCGGGTCTTCATCGCTGTCCTCCACTCCTCTTAGGCTCCTTGGAACATCAGCACCTCAACGACCCCCTCGAATCAAAGACGATCCACCCGAAAGTTCCTACGCCAAGCTTAATCTTAAACTTGAGATAACTAGTTTGCTCAGATCGCTAATCTAAGCTAACTAGGTGATATAGAGTGAGGTTATGGATGTATTAGTCTAGCTAACCCTTGTACTCAACACATGAGAGGGGAGGATTAGGGTTTGAAGAGAGAGAGCTTGAGGAGAGAGAAGATGAACATGATAATTAGATGAGAAAAATGAGCTATCATAATATATATCAAGCATTAATGTTTTTCAGGAAAAGAAAAGAAAATGATTTACAACCATGCTTGATAAATATCTTATGGTGATTCATCTCCATGAGTCATTAAGCAATTATGAAGCATTAATGACATGGATGAATCATCCATATGACTCACTAATCTCATTCAATGTATATGCCACCTTAACCCCCTTAGTCACCATCTTCTAGAAGGTTCCCGAAAAATTACGAGAATGCCCCTCCAATCCGTGAAAACACGGAAAAACTTTAGACTGTATAAATCCAATAACCCGATACTAGAATCTGGCTTAAACCAAAGCCGGCTAGTAAAAACTGTCCGAAAAGTAGTACGTGCGTAAACACACGTATGTGTCCGAACCCTTGTCGTAAAACCATACGACCTCTATATCGTTTCGCCTGGAGCAGGGAAACTCTCTGTGTGGGACTCTAAAGACTCGACACTACGCTGGCAGTTGGTTTAACCACAGACCGCAAGCGGCACTAGCTGTACGTAACGGTCCCCGGGTAGATGTCGATAAGAAGGCCGATGAGGTAAATCATCCGAACTCCCACTGAGCCTGATGTGACAATCTCCGTACAGTCCGGTCTGTTCATCTAAGACTATCGCATATCAAGCCTAGGAGGCGGCAAGCGTCAGTCCCCCAATAGCTGTATAAGTCGTGTCGGAGCGAAGCCCATTACGCCCTGAGAAGCTACTGGAACCTACCAGTATATCTCGCTTGCCCTGGCCAGGGACTTTGCGTAATGGCTCTCTGACACAGTGCGATATCAACTCCCAATACCGGGAGAAACGAATCCTATCTAACCGCTACTGCCTCCAAGTGCTCGGGACTGCACCAAACTGCTACCTGTTTGCACGACTCCTTTGAGCCGTGGTAGGGTAGCAATCTAAGAACAGTGGGACACACTCGAGGCGAAGTAGCAGTGTCAAGTCTGCGGACTATGATGTACTCATGTCACCTGGGAACTGATAACTGACGATGGGTATAATACCAACCAATCAGTTCCTCGGCGAGTCCTGTCCGGTGTACCCGTAACCTAACAAACACCTGTATACTATCTCCAGTACGACGTACTGATGGCTGTAGGACAGACCATCTCCCCAACTGGGATGAGAAGCGTATACACTTAGTCTACTCGAGAATATCGATGCCCTATCTCGATAATCCAACGACCAGGGACCTATATAGGATGTTGCTTACAGACTACCCAGCCCCCACTAATGTGATTGCCATCACGACGCTTGTAATCAAGCAAAGATCCTATGGGCTCTACTAATATGTATAAGTGATACGTTACAAGAAACATATGCACATATTAAAGTAGACACAAACCAAGTAGCATACTACCATTTTTAGCAAGACTGTATATATATAACTGTGAATATCCCAAGCTTCCATTAAGTAATACACAATCTAGTATGATACAATAATGGCCCCTAGGGCATATACACTAACACTAAAGACTCCACCTTTGGTTCATGTGATGCTAACCTTTCATTGGTATCAGAGCCGACCTAGAACATTAGACGACAATTTTACGAAGTTAAAACTCCGATCGAACCGAAATACGGCCTTTTAGAATGCTCTCTGGACATTTTTTAAAATCTGGTTATTTTCAGAATTAAAAATATGCAAAAAATTCAGCTGGTAAATATAAGAGTTACTGTGAAAAACGAGATCATGAACAGTAAATATGAGCGCGGAACCGCGGCAATAGCCTCCTTAGGCCGCGGTTCCGCGGCCGTTTTGTTGAATCATGGTCTGGTTTTTGTACAGTAACTCATGACTCTGCTTGTTTATGTTTTTAGATTATTTTTAATCTGAATTTAGTTCTGAAAATTCTGGAGTTGGTTTTGGACTCGTCGATTCGATCGGAATTTTCATTTCGTGGTTTTTCCGGATAAATTAGAAAGTATTGAAGTGTTTGAATGAGTATCGTTTGCTCACTTTTCACGGGGTTTAAATATTTTGGAAATACGTGCAAGTTTTGTGGTGGTCCCTCTAGAAGACAACAAACCTTAACTCGATTATGTGACCGTCTTGAACTGCCCTTTGAACCTTAGGGTTTGGGGCAGTACGGCATGCCACATGTGAGGCGTTGGCTTGACCCTTCTACGGCTGGACCGCTTCTACTGTGTCACATTCCAAGATTTTGAACTCCGCTCAAGTGTTGAGCTTTAGGGAATCTTGGGTATTTGATCGTTCGTTCGAAAACTTTAATACTGTCTAATTATCTGGAATGTGATGCAATGTGTGGAATTCATATTATAAGACATGAAATACGAGGTATGTGATATTTCGCATTTACGATGTCTAAGGAGAATATGGATTCCAGATATTGCAGTTTTACACTTTCTTTTCTGTGACCGTAAGTGTAGTATGTAGTGGTATTGCCGATTGTCGTTGCTATACGTCGACGACAATCGGTGTATGCATACTTACTTACGTTGATGATATGAGATATTATGTGTTGCTGAGATATGATGTGCAGGATTGTCGCGATTGAATAGCCGGGTTTTTTTTATGTGAGATGAGAGTTTTATATTTTCATTCATCTAAATTCAAATGTAATGTAATATTCTTTTATTTGGGGCACTTCCGGGTTGAGGTCGATGCCACCTGTGTTGTATATTATTTACTTTTCCGCATTAGGATGGACCCAAGGAGGGGAGCACGGGTGACCGGGTTCTGGGGTTCAGTGGGAGGCCATCTCGAGGAGTCGAGACCGGGTCTCCTAAACTCTAGAATTGGTAGGGTCGCTTGACGCTCTCGTAGGGGTCCAGGGTGTGGGCTTGGCTATTCATCGCGACCGTGGAATCCGTATTTTCTATTTTGGCTAAATACTAAATACGGACGTCCTAGTATATCCCACATTATATTTATGTTTCTGCTGCGATATCTGTGATGTGATCATTTGATATGTTGTGATGAATACAGTATATAGTATATATGATATATTATATAGGCGTTACTTATGTTTTACACCCGCACTAGCCCTGCCCTGCTCTGTCGTTAGTTACCTAACCTAACGGTGCACGAGGGGACATCGAGGCGAATGCGGATGGCATAAGTGTACGTCGTATTTATCTGTGATGTTTAGGTGACTTAAATGATGGGACTTCATTAATGTGATTAATGAAAGAAAAGAAACCTAAAAGATGTTGTAGAATCAAATTTTCAAATAAAAAGGGTAGCTACAGTTTTGCTTTGCATAGCGGTATATATGATATACCCTGCACCTTATTCGATGAGGAAAGGGCCGAGATCCCTTCACCGGGAGTGACCCCTTTAGCAATAACTGGCAGATGCTACACACTCGGTTTGTTTTTGATTGCTTCTATAGTTTCTGCTTTGCACAGTGATATATATGATATATCCCGCACCTCATTCGACGAGGAAAGGACCGACGATCCCTTAACCGGGAGTGACCCCTTTAGCAAAACTAGAAAAGCCTCAAAATCACTCCATTTCAAAACTTCACTTGATTCTACAACGATATCAAGTTCATTAAGCAATAGGTTTTCAGAAAAACCTGTCGTAGCCCTCCGTCATTTCAGATAAATCCTACTTAGTATTCGTGCTACGTTTGTTGGACTGCGTCAAGGCGTAGTGTGCGGTAGCTAACTAGTATTTATTTGTTAATGCATATGATGCAGATTGGATTAGGGTAGTCGTGCGACTTTGTTGGCCTGCGTCAAGGGTTGTACGGGTGGGTTTAATTCAATCAAGAAATGACGGGTTGAACTTGACTAGCACACTATGGTTTGTTGGCCTGAGTCAAGGTCATAGGACGCTAGGGGCAAAATATTATCGGGAATTTCAAGTGTTGAAATTTGCAATGAGATTGCATACCTTCTATGAGATAGTTGGATCCCGATATCCACTGCGAGTAAGAGTTACTCCTGGGAGAGTTTTACACAGGACAATTAGCCGATCAAGTAGGTGTCTAGAAAGGTGTCAACGGGGTTACACCTCTGGGAAAACGAGGTTTACTTTAATTAGGTCCGTGCGAAAGCACGGGGAACCTCCCTCAAAATACCGACACTGGCCTGGCTGAAAGATTGGCGAAGTTGTAGGGTGTAATTAATCCCGGCTAGTCTTTCCTTTTAGGGTTTGAAGGAAGATTTGATAAAAACCAGTGGGAGGCATCCTAATTAGATAAGATAATAACTAATCTGATCTTGCAAGAGCATACGCTAAAGTGTTTTCTTCTCTCTCTCTCCAGGTAGCAACCATGTCATGCCCTGATCAAGATAATAATATGGATGTATTGACCGAACCCGCATGTTATACTGTGCTGGGGAACGTTGGTTCCGTTCTTTCTTATAAGAGTTATAGGACTGAACAGGACATAGGGGAATACCAGGATTCTCATGCCACCCGAATGAAGAAAGTACATGATGATGCATTTTCTTCGGGTGTGTTCATTACAGAGAACTGTTTCTCCATTTGCCCTACGTCCTGGGTATTAGATACCGGGTCAGGATCCCATATATGTAATCAGTTACATGGGCTTAGGAAAGGTAGAGAACTTGGAGAAGGTGATAAAGACATAAGAGTTGGAAATGGTGCAATTGTTGCAGCTAAGATTGTCGGGGAATATCACCTTGCATTACCAACTGGCAATACATTGGTTCTGAACGAATGCTATTACATGACGAACCTGATATGCAACATTATATCGGTTTCTTTGTTGAGTAAAGAGGGATATAATTTTGTATTACAGGATAATGTTATGAACATTTTCCGTAACCAAAAGTTGGTTGGATCAGGCACGTTGTGCAATGGCATTTATGTTCTAAATCAATCAACAGTTCAAAGTATAACAAACACACATAAGAGGAAGAGTTCTGAACTGAATGAATCCTTCTTCTGGCATTGTAGACTGGGTCACATCAATGCGACACGACTAGCTAAGTTGCATAAGGATGGATATTTAAATCCGTTTGAATTTTCATCTTATGACACTTGCCAGTCATGTCTCAAAGGCAAGATGACCAAAACTCCGTTTACGGGACACGGAGAAAGAGTTACGGAACTCTTGGGACTAGTGCATAGTGATGTATGTGGTCCAATCTCTACACATGCCAGGGATGGTTCTTCGTACTTCATTACATTCACTGACGATCTCTCTAGATTCGGATATGTGTTCCTGATGAAACAAAAATCAGAAGATTTTGAGAAATTTAGAGAATATAAACAAGAAGTCAAGTACCAAACCGGAAAAAGTATTAAAGTCCTTCGATCTGATCGAGGAGGTGAATACTTGAGCAATGAATTCCTGGACATCCTAAAAGAGAATGGGATTCTCTCTCAGCTGACTCCTCCATATACACCACAGCACAACGGTGTATCAGAACGGAGGAACCGCACCCTATTAAATTATGGTGCGCTCTATGATGAGCACAGCTGAGTTACCTATTTCCTTCTGGGGATATGCACTGGAAACAGATGCAGACCTATTGAATATGGTTCCCACCAAATCCGTGCCAACCACTCCATATGAGATATGGAAAGGAAAGAGACCATGTCTTAATTATGTTAAGATATGGGGTTGTCCGGCATATGTAAAAACGCAAAATCCGGACAAACTCGCGGCAAGGTCCATTCTATGTAAGTTTATTGGATATCCCAAACATTCGCGCGGGTATATCTTCTACCACACCGAGGAACAAAAGGTGTTTGTTTCTCGACATGCCACCTTTTTAGGAAAGGAATTTCTTGAAAAAGAGATTAGTGGCAAGGAGGTAGAACTGGAAGAGGTTCCAGCAATACAGACTACGACAGAAGATTTGGTTGAACCAGAGGATTCAGTAGTTCCCAATGAACCTCAGCCTCTCCGCCGATCTAGTAGGGTTCCTCGCCAACCTGAGAGATACTACGGTTTTCTTATGGATGGTGGGAGTGAGGATTGCATCATGGAGGATAATGACCCAACTAGTTTCGAGCAGGCCATCACGAGTAAAGACTCAGTGAAATGGCTGGATGCAATGCGGTCCGAGATGGAATCCATGTACACCAACAAAGTGTGGACTTTGGAAGTTCCTCCTGAGGGGGTAAAACCCATTGGGAGCAAGTGGATCTTCAAGAAAAAACTTGGTGTAGATGGGAAAGTGGAGACTTTCAAAGCTAGACTTGTTGCAAAGGGTTTTCGTCAAAGACCAGGTGTGGACTATGACGAAACCTTTTCTCCAGTGGCTATGCTTAAATCCATCCAGATCATGCTTGCCATCGCTGCATATCATGACTACGAAATCTGGCAAATGGATGTTAAGACCGCCTTTCTAAACGGTGATTTAGAAGAGTGCGTGTACATGACTCAGCCAGAGGGCTTCGTAGATAGTGGGAGCAGCGGAAAGGTGTGCAAGCTGCTTAAATCCATTTATGGATTAAAACAAGCAACGCGGAGTTGGAACATCTTCTTTGACATCGTTATCAAAGAGTTTGATTTCGTCAAGAACGTAGATGAACCTTGTATCTACAAGAAGGTGGCAGAGAGTAAGGTTGTCTTCCTCGTATTGTACGTGGACGACATACTCTTGATTGGAAATGACATTCCTATGCTGCAATCGGTCAAGCTCTTCTTATCACAAAGATTCTCAATGAAAGATCTTGGTGATGCCTCCTGCATATTGGGAATTAGGATCTATAGAGATAGATCCAAACGGATATTGGGATTGTCCCAATCCAGGTACATTGACACCATACTAAAGAGGTTTAGTATGGAAGAATCCAAGCGTGGGAACTTGCCCACGATCTCTGGAGTCACTCTCTCCAAAGAGATGTCTCCCAAGACTGATTTGGAGAGAGCTCGCATGCAAGGGATACCCTATGCTTCGGCTGTAGGCTCTATCATGTACGCGATGCTATGTACCAGACCCGATGTAGCATACTCACTAAGTGTAGTGAGTAGGTATCAAGCTGATCCTGGAGAAAGTCACTGGACAGCTGTGAAGAGCATTCTCAAGTACTTGCGAAGGACTAAAGAGATGCTCTTGGTGTATGGTAACGGAGAACTCCAAGTGGAGTCCTTTACCGATTAGAGCTTCCAGAGTGATAAGGACGACTCTAAGTCGCAGTCGGGATTTGTCTTTACCCTTTACGGAGGGGCGGTTAGCTGGAAGAGTTCCAAGCAGGAAACCGTGGCAGACTCGACGATGGAGGCTGAATACATCGCTGCCAACGATGCTGCCAAAGAGGCTGTCTGGATCAAGAAGTTCATTACTGAACTTGGAGTGGTTCCATCTATTAAGCATCCAATACTTTTGTATTGCGATAACAATGGAGCGGTGGCTTTGGCCAAGGAACCTAGGTCCCATCAGCGATCCAGGCATATTCTGAGGCGGTATCACCTGATCCGAGAGATACTAGATCGCCGGGACATCGAGGTCAGGAGGGTTGACACGAAGAACAACACAGCGGATCCACTCACAAAGGCCATTCCCCAGATACAGTTTGAGAGACTCTTCGGGATGCTCGGTATGCGATACTACAGCAGCTGGCCCTAGTGCAAATGGGAGATTGTTAGTTGTATGTATGCCTTAGAGGCCAGTATTGTACAGATGATGTATATTATATTGGATGCTTGGACATATATAGAGATGACTTTCTTGCTCGATATGATAGTATGCTATCTGGTTGCTCTTTATCTTAACATGTATACTAGTCTCTTTATACTGTCTTATAGTTACATGTTGGTAAAGCCCTTAGGATGTGTACTTGACTACCTGGACTATGATGCAAATCATACTAGTGGGGACATGGTAGTCTATAAGTACATCCTTCAAGGTCCCTAGTCGTAGGTGTATCGAGACGGGGCATTGATATACCAGTGTAGACTAGCGTATACGCTTCTCGACCCATGAGATGGGCGATAGATGATCCCATATCCATTGGTGTTTGACATCAGAGATGGTATAGGGTGCTCAGTGGAGACTGGGTACACTGGACGTACTCGCCGAGAACTCCTAGATGGTATTATACCTCACGTCAGATGGCAGTTCTCAGGTGACACTTGTGCAGGTTAGTCTGTAGACCCGAGATCGTCATAGAGTCTTGTGTGATTCCCACTGTGCTTTGATCTCCACCTTACCACGTCTATGAGGGCGTGCAAAACGGTTGTTTTTGGGTACAGTCCTGAGTCATATGGAGGCAATGAGCGATAGGAGGGGTTTCGTCTCTCCCGGTATTGGGGGTTGATGTTGCGCTGTGCTCGATTGGCCGTAACAGGGAAGTTCCTGGCCAGGGCTGATCAGAGATTTGCTGGTAAGTGTTACCAGTAGTTTTTCGACCCGTTATGAGCCTCACATCGGCACGACTTATCGATTATTGGGGTCTGACGTTTACCACCCCTAGACTTGATATGCGACATATCAGACGAGGAGACCGGACTGTACGGGAAGTGTTGCCGGCTGGCTCGACGGGAGTTGTAGCAGGTTCGCTTGTTCTCTTCTGATCGCTCAATACTCGGGTGGCCGTTACGTTTAGCTGCCCGCTTGCGGCTTGGGGGTGCTTGATATGATCATCACCCACTGCCGGCGTATTGACGAGTCTCAGAGTCCCACAATGGAGTTTCCTAGTCCAGGCGAAACGTTGTGGTGCGCATATGCGATATGCGCATGGACCCGATAAAAAATACTCGTATAGGATACCGTATATTGATCGGGCGGCTTGCTTTTGGTTAGGGTCGTATATGATATGGCCGGATTGATAAATCAAGTGTTGATTTATCATTTAACCATTAGATTCTCACTAGAAATCCTTTCTTGTTTTCTATGGATGTATGGATGCATGTATGCATTCCTTATTGTTTCATGCACATATAGATGTGCATGCACACATGCATACATACATCATTCTATCATGGTTGATTATACAAGGAAATTCTGGCAATATAAGACTCACACCATGGGTATTTTATTTGGAATATTATTGTATTTAAGCTAAAAACAAAAGGAAAAAGAAAAGGGTTAGTTTTGGAACCTAACCTTTCTCACCCACCATTTAACCATGGTTTACTCTTCCTTTTAGTTTTTAACTCAAGTACAATAATGATTCAACCATGGTTTGAGATGAGAGATAAAAATATATATTGATATATTTTCTATTTTCTTTCTTAGAGTTGAACTTATCTTCTTCTAGAATTGCCATCATCTTCTTCTTCCTCTCTCATTTTGCTCTCTAGTTTTTTTGTAGTGAGCAATATACTCATCAAGATTGGATTTTGAAGTGAGAATAAGAACCACAACATCATTCTACACATGTTTAGCCAACTTGTTTAGAGTGTTAGCTTCATTTCGCTCACTTGATCGGATAAAGTTGCAAGCTTGGACAAAGCGGACTCCGGGTGGATCATCGGTGACCTCGAGGAGTTCAAACGGAGCTTTTTCAAACCCCAAGTAGCCGAGGAGTCTAGCGTAGGGAGCTACAAAGGTTGTATTCTCAAAACCCTAGCCTTTCTTTCATATAGTGATGTGAAAAATTTAGAAACCCTAATTTTTCTAGGAACGATCCGATGCTTGTTAACTTAGCACCCTAAAGACTCCACCTTTGGTTCATGTGATGCTTCCAAACCCTTCATGAGGTGCTAGGCTAACCTTTCAATTTCTTGATTCTTGATTCTAGATCTATATTCTTTATGTTTTCTTAAAATCAAAACTCATAAATCTTGAATCAACTTTCTTGCAATTTCTTTTATCTTTTCATTTCGACTCATCTAAAACAAGATCGATCAAAACACACATCTCAGTGGACAATCCGTATTCATTAACGCGCTACATCGACATCGTTAATTGATTGCGGTATAAATTTCTTTGGTTGTGATCTTTTACACTTTTCAAAACACGACACACAAAGACGATTCAATCAAATGACTCCGTTGCCGGGAAGAGTGTGCTAATTTGTTCGTTTTTGTAATTTGAGTTGAAAAAATTATTATTCCATCAGAATTTTTAGATTAAAATTCGCACAAGCGCTTAACAATTTGTTTTGATTTGTTGCAAGGAGATCTGGAATCTATGGAGCGAGAGGAAAAATTTTCAGGACATCTCAGAAAGTCCAAAGAGTCAACAGAAGCATCTGCATGAATTTTTGTGCAGAGATCTCAACATCCGACCGCGCATCCGCGGCCATAGTGTGCATCTCGCGGCGGAACCGCGGTGACTTGAAGGTTTCACTGTTCCAAACTTCTCAGGTATACTTCTGACTTTCTTATCTCCTCCTTGCTCTGTCCATTAACCAATTTCTGCAGGTTTCTTTGCAAAAATTCGCAGCGCCGCTAAAAAGAAAAAAATTGTGTGTGTTTGATCTTGGTTGTTTGCAATTTTTTAATACGGAAATTAAGGGGCAAATACCAAATTCAGATTAGGTGGGGATTTCATTACCCTTCCTAAGCCCCAAAAATTATAAATTTGCATCCGCATAACCCTCATTAACTAAAAGATATCTAGACAAGACTCTAAGGACCGTCGCGCTCAATTAGGACAGAAGAAGGTCGTGGGTAATCTATTGCTTATCAGTGTTTCTTTTGTGGTGTCTAAGGCAAGTGGTTACTTAATTAGGCCTACTACTTACGTAGTGGAAAACCCCCCACTTACCTGGCACTTACCTGGCCACAGGAGGGGCAAAGAGGCAGTACAGGATCTATCTTGCGACTTGTCCTCTGGAAGTCTAGGAGCGGTCTAGAGACTTGACCTAGGTGACCACTAGATTTAGAGTTGTTTGTGTATTGTTTGTGTGAATTTTTCAAAAATCCGTCTTTTTCAAAACAAACACCAACTCATCTTTTCTCTAATTATCACAACACTGCCACTTGTGCTAAACCATTTAGTGCATGCTCGGCTGGACATGGGATTCTAGTGCCCATCTTGTCCGCGTTCCTCCTATCGACTCCGAAGTCAGTAATTCTATGTCTACTTGTTTTTTACCCACCACCACACCCACTTCGATAGACAATTCTCCCTCGAACTTCATTAACACTACTCTGCCACCGACCGCAGGTGCGCAGAATCTGCCCCGCATCTCTCTCCAAGAGAGATGTTACCCTATGAAAGGTCCTCTTTCGACCTGTCTCACCATTCCACCAGCCAATGGGGACAATTTTGAAATCAAACAACAATACATCAATTTTCTACCAAAATATCACGGTCTCGAGTCTGAAGACGCATACGTCTTTATTACCAAATTTGAAAACGTATGCGCTATGATGGGTACTTCATAGCTTTCTGTAGATGCTATGAGATTACGTTTTCTCCTATTCACTTTGTGCGATATAGCCGAGAAGTGGTTTTATAACACAGCCGCACATTCTATTTCGAACTGGGGAGAATTCATAACAGCTTTCCTAAAGAAATTCTACCCCAATCATAAAACAGCTCGAGTCCGTAGCGAAATACATCAATTTACCCAGCTTCCAAATGAACCATTCTCGAAGTGTTTTGAACGCTTCAAGGATCTGTTAGTTCAATGTCTTCATCACGGAATTCCTAGATGGGATCTGTGCAGAATCATATATGAGGGCATTAATCCTACAACAAAACAGAACCTTGAATCCTTGTGTCAAGGCACCTTCATGAATAAAGATAATGGTGAAGCCTGGAGATTCTTAGAAGATTTCGCTGAAAAATCTTTACAGTGGGAGAGTGTAAACCAGTCATCGTCTAGGGGTGGCATTCACCAAATTGATGTTTCCACAGGATTTAGAGTTGAAATGGCAGCAATGCAAAAGAAACTCGAAGATATGGAACATAAATTTTTAGCAGCTTCCCTAAATCAGATGTCACTTTCCAAAACTGTCTGTGGATGCTGTTCTGATCCATCTCATCTTACGGAAGAATGTCCTTTAAATTCTCCGTTTCAAGGTCAAGAGCATACCAATACTGCTTTCCAACAAAAACCTAGAAACGATCCGTATTCTTCCACTTATAATCAGGGTTGGAGAAATCGCCCTAACTTTGCTTGGAACCAACAACAAAATCAAAACACGGTTCCAAATCAAAACAATTTTCAAAGGGCTCCTCTACCACAACAGCAGCCATTTCAACTGACTCAGCACCCCTATCAATCATAAAACTTTCAAAATCCGGTCAACACACATGTACCGTATAATCCTTTGCAGTTGACCGGTCCTGATAATTCCTCTTCACTCGAACGGACTTTTGAAATGTTTATGAAACAAATGTCGGGTGAATTTAAGTCTTCCCTCGATAAATTCCAGAAAAACTCTGACCTCAATAATGAGAGTATTAAATCGATGGAAGCTCAAATTGCACAATTAAAAGCCGAAATGAGTGCTAGAGAGAAAGGGAAACTTCCGTCTCAACCCCTACCAAATCCTGGGCATTACATTGTGAATGCCATCACAACGTTGAGATCTGGAAGAGTGCTGAACAATCACATTGGGGAAGAGATTGATGATAATGAAAAATCTACCAATAATACCCCGGCTGAGACTTTTCCCTCCACACACACTTCTATTTCTAATCCTATTTTGTCTACCCAACCACCTTCTTGCGAGCCTATTCTTTGTTTTCCCCAAGGCTCGACACCTCAGCATACCTCTTCTAGTCCACCAAAGATGATCCCCACTCCTATTCTGGGATCACTTCCACACACACCACCTTCTCCAATGATGGACCCAGCTCTTATTGCTAAAGCTCCTTATCCGAATCGGTTAAGGGGTAACAAATCGAGTCCACATATGGAGAAGATAATGGAAATGTTCAAACAGGTTAACATCAACATCTCTCTCCTAGATGCTATCCAACAAGTCCCCGCTTATGCGAAAATTCTTAAAGACTTGTGCACTAGGAAGAGGAAGACTCAAGTGCCCAAGAAGGTCTTCATGACAAATAATATTAGCACTGATTTTACCCCACAGTCACCAAAGAAACGTAAGGACCCAGAATGTCCTATAATATCGATTTATATTGGGGGCAAAAACATTAACCGTGCTTTACTTGACTTTGGCGCAAGTGTTAACCTGCTTCCATATTCTGTTTACAAGCAGTTAGGGATTGGAGAGTTGAAACCAGCTCATTGCACTCTCCAAATGGCAGATCGATCAATCACCAAACCTAGGGGTGAACTGGAGGATGTGTTGATAAAAGTCGGGGAATTCATATTCCCTGTGGACTTTATTGTTCTCGATACACAAACTGTAGCAAACCTACAAAACCAAATTCCGGTGATTTTGGGTCGACCATTCCTTGCCTCTTCCAATGCTGTCATTAACTGTCGAAACGGTTCAATGAACCTATCTTTTGGGAAAATGACAATTGAAATGAACATATATAAAATTGGAAGTCAGCCGTCTGAACCCTCTGCTCACATACTTGAAGTCTGTTCTGTCTACGAGATTGCTCCCGAAAGTTGCGAAGTTGATGAACTTTGCTTTGATGATCTCGATGACACTAGCACATCAATGTTTAATCTTGCACATCTTAGTGAGGACACTCTTTCCACTCATGAGTCTGACACTCTTGACTTATCACCTTCCGAGTCTGTATCTTTTGCAGGCTACGAACTTCTTTGTGACTCTGAATATCATTCGATGACCCCACCTTCTATAATTTCTCCGCCAGCATTAGATCTCAAAATGTTACCTTCTCATCTTAAATATGCATATTTAGGTGAGAATGAGTCTTTACCTGTGATCATATCCGCTTCTCTAGCGTCAGAGCAAGAGAATGCGCTTTTAACGGTATTGAGATCTAATAAGCAGGCTTTTGGTTGGACTATGGCTAACATCAAAGGGATTAGTCCCTTGATTGTTGAACATCATATACATTTGATGGATGAAGCCAAGCCAACCCAAGAACCACAGAGACGGTTAAACCCCGTCATGAAGGAGGCGGTGAAGAAAGAAATCGTCAAATGCCTTGACAATGGTATCATTTACCCAATCTCCGATAGCCAATGGGTAAGTCCAATTCATGTCATTCCTAAGAAATCCGGCATCACGGTCATAACAAATGAGGCAAATCAGTTAATCCAGACATGCGCTCAAACTGGGTGGCGTGTATGTATTGATTATAGAAAACTCAATGCCGCAACAAGGAAAGACCACTTTCTTCTACCTTTCATTGACCAGATGTTAGAACGCTTAGCTGGACGAGAATATTACTGCTTCATGGACGGATACTCTGGCTATAACCAGGTCCCTATTGCTAAAAAATATCAAGACAAAACCACATTTACTTGTCCTTTTGGTACTTTTGCTTATAGACACATGCCCTTTGGGTTGTACAATGCTCTCGCTACATTTCAGCGGTGTATGATGCGGATATTCTCGAACATGGTCGAGAATTTTCTGGAGATTTTCATGGACGATTTCTCGATATTCGGAGATTCTTTTGCTGACTGCCTATCTCATCTTGACGCAGTTCTTACTCGTTGTAAGAAGAAGAACTTAATCTTGAATTGGGAAAAATGCCATTTCATGGTCCAAGAGGGAATTGTGCTTGGACATGTTATTTCACGAAAAGGCATTGAGGTTGACAAAGCTAAAATAGATTTCATTCAAAACCTTCCTCATCCCAAATGCGTCAAGGATATACGATCTTTTCTTGGCCATGCAGGCTTTTACAGGAGATTCATTAAGGATTTTAGCAAAATTGCTAAACCTTTAACTCTTCTCTTGGCCAAGGACACAACCTTTCACTTTGACTCGGATTGTGAGGCAGCATTTGACTCACTAAAACACTCTCTCACTACAACCCCCGTTCTATCTTCTCCAGATTGGAACCACCCTTTTGAGCTTATGTGTGATGCATCAGATTTTGCAGCTGGTGCAGTCTTAGGACAGCACATTGAAAAGATGCCACACGTGATCTATTATGCAAGTAAGACCCTGAACGATGCTCAAATTAACTATACAACCACCGAGAAAGAACTCTTGGCAGTTGTATTTGCATTAGAAAAATTCAGGCCTTACTTGATTGGCTCACCTATTGTTTTGTACACTGACCATTCCACCTTGAAACATATTTGGCGAAGAAAGATGCTAAAGGTAGGCTAATACGTTGGATCCTTCTATTACAAGAATTTGCTCTTGTTATTAAAGATAAGAAAGGATGTGAAAACGTTGTAGCCGACCATCTGTCACGCATCTCTTCTTCACCTGTGACCCTGCCGATCAATGATTCTTTTCCAGACGAACAACTCTTGAATGTATCCGATGAACTTTGGTTTAGGGATATTGTGAATTATCTTGCTACGGGACTTGTTCCCCGCAAATGGTCGAAACAGGACAAACATCGATTTCTATCCCAAGTAAAATATTTTTACTGGGATGAACCCTATCTGTTTAAGTATTGTCCTGACCAGATCATTCGCAGGTGTGTCCCTAATGATGAATTCAAGAGTGTTCTATCTTTTTGTCATGATCAGGCATGTGGGGTTCATTTCGGTCCTCGAAAGACGGCAGAGAAGGTTTTGCAATACGGTTTCTATTGGCCGACTTTGTTCAAAGATGCATTTGATCATTGCAAAACCTATGCACAGTGTCAACACACAGGTAGGATTTCCCGGAGAAATGAGATGCCACTTCAACCCATCTTGGTGGTTGAAATTTTTGACGTTTGGGGTATTGACTTTATGGGTCATTTTCCCAACTCCTTTGGGAATCTGTACATATTGCTTGCGGTTAATTACGTCTCGAAATGGGTTGAAGCTATTCCTTGTCGCACTAATGACAAAAAGGTTGTCATTAAGTTTTTAAAAGAAAACATCTTTTCGCGATTTGGACACCCTCGTGCTATCATTAGCGATAACGGGACGCATTTCTGCAATCGGTCTTTCGAGACTTTGATGCGGAAATATGCAATCAACCACAAACTTTTCACACCCTATCATCCCCAAACGAGCAGGCAGGCTGAGGTTTCTAACAGACAAATTAAACAAATTTTGGAGAAAACTGTTTCTAAAAATCGAAAAGATTGGTCAACCAAATTGACGGATGCTCTTTGGGCGTTCCGAGCTGCATATAAAACCGATCTAGGTATGTCTCCTTATAGACTAGTGTTTGGAAAGGCTTGTCACCTTCCGGTCGAGATTGAGCACCAAGCAATGTGGGCCATTAGAGAACTTAACTTTGACTTAAATCAAGCCTGCAACTTTCGGAAGCTGCAATTAAACGAGCTAAGCGAACTCTGCGATGAAGCTTACGATAATGCTGTAATTGAAAATAACCGGACTAAGGTATTTCACGATAAAAATATTTTGAGAAAAACTTTTACACCTGGTTAACAAGTTCTTCTTTATGATTCACGACTCCATCTTCATGCGGGTAAGCTAAAATCTCGGTGGAAAAGACCTTTTGTTGTGCGGTATGTATACCCGCACGGGGCAATTGAGGTAGAAAATGTTGAAAACGGTACAATTTTCAAAGTAAATGGACATAGATTAAAACCGTATTTTTCCACTGACCCCACGGAGGAGCTCATGTTTTTACAGGAGCCACTTTATCTTGATTAAAATTCCTCCGTCTCACCTCCATGTCTTGTAAAATACTGAATCATCTTTAGAATGGAGGTGAGTGAAAAGAATAAGTTTGGAGGAGGATTTTCACGATCATATTTATTGCCCCCATTAATAAATTTCCTTCCAAGCTTATAGGTTTTTGTGATCCAGCAGATGGCAACAGTGAGGAAACTGTTGAAAACAAGTTTGGGGGAGGTTTGTGCTTATTTACGCATCACTTTGCATCCTACTTTGCATAAGCACAAAACATTTAAAACATATAAAAATTTAAAAAAAAATCAAAAGATAAAAATATTTAATATTTAACTTTATAATAAAAGATTAGATAGTGAAAAATTACATCCAAAAGATTGGAAGAATTTAAGAAAACCAAGAAAATTAGAAGTTTTCTTAAACGAACTAGTAATAAGTAGTTATGAGCCGTTGTCCCAAGGGTTAGTAAGATGAAGAAAGTCACTAATCTGAGAATAAAAATAAGTCTGAAAAATAGTTCCTATTCTGGAAGCCAAACATTTGAATGTTGATACCCTACTATACGCACTTACACACGTCTTGAAACTCGGGATGGTAGAGGATACCTTGAAATGCTCTTGTCTAAAAGCCAAAGTATGAAGGAAATAATAAATGGAAAATAAAAGATAAAATGGTGTAGAAAAATGAACACTGGTTTTGTTATCACAAAGGCAGCAATAAAAAAATATAGCAAGGGTGCTTCATCACGTAGTACCTTAGACCAACTAGTTTGGAAGTCACTGCTAAGCCTTACGTGGTGCAAGACGAGGAAAATACTAATACACCTAATCAGTAAGCACATGCGTAATCGGTCGATTAGTACCTCAAGAAGTATTAACGGCCGCATGAAAAATGTGTGAGCAATCCCATCTAAATATTCACCGATTAAAAAGTACTGAGGTAGATGGACAAGAGTATGATAGCTTGAATTGAATTCTCCGAGTGTAGGGATGTCTTTTACACACACGTAAGTGTATATGTTCGATGTTTGGAAGAAAGGTAGGAATAAAGAATAAAGACGATGTTTTATTAAGGGATGATGTGATTTCTAACATCTTTTCATGACTATTAAGATAGGGCTCATGACAACCGAAATGCTAGTGTAGTTGGAAACTCTAATTTTCAAAGTCTTTCTTTTATAATTCTTATCTTTACATGTAACTTTCACGGTCTTCTTTTTATTATGGGATTTTGTGGGTGCAATCCGCTGAAAACCCTCAGGAGACAACACTCCTCCTACTAGGGACATCTATAGGTTTAAAGGCTTGTTGCACGTGCTCAGTGCAATCGTGTTGCCTACGAAAGTGTGCTAGTTAGTTTTTTTTTCTTAATAAAATTTTCTCCTTCACCAAAATAAAACATGTTTGCTCGAGACGACCAAAATTAAGTTTGGGGGAATTTGATCAGTCAAAAATATTGCATTTTTAACACATCAACTTCCCTACTCTTTGCAATTATCTAAAAGTATTTGGTATAAATATAGCACATATTAGCAATTTGTCTGTAAAATACCAAATAACATGTGTTATACATTATAACCGGCATTTTGAGGGAAATTGAGAGTTTATTATTGCATGCATGATCTTTATATATCAAACACTTGTCTCGAGATTATGTGCAGGAAATTCTCTAGGTAAAAGAGCCAGAATTGATAAAAGTGCTGATAAAATATATCAAGTCCAAGACCTGAGATCTGGCAGTGAACTAGAAAGAATAATAAGATTCCAGACATCAGGAAAGTTCTAAAAAGTCAACACAAAATATCCCTGAAGAATTCAACCAGAGAGCTCACTATACGGCCACGGATCCGCGCCCGAGTCAGGCCGATCCGCCGTGGATCCGCGGCCGTTCTGACTCATCGGCGGTTGGTAATTTTCACCGAGGCTTCTTTTCAACAGCAAAACTTCTTCAAGACGCTTCAGTCCCTAGAGTTCTCCAGAAGCTTCCCTTCTAACAGCCAAGCTTTTTGTGAAAGCTTAATACCTACCAAGCTTCTCATGCAAGCCTCATAACAACCAAGCTTCTCATGCAAGCTAGCTAACTACCTCAATCTAGAAACTTCTACATAACTACCTAGCTTTCTATGCAAGCTTCATAACAACCAAGCTTCCAAGGGAAGCTAGACCTAGCTTCTAGTGGAAGCTTGAGGGAAAACTATAAAAGGGCATCTAAGGAATCATTACAAGGGTTGTTCATTAGTTGTTGAGTGTAGTTCATTAATTAGGGTTGAATATTGAGCTAAATTTCCATAAGTTGAGTGACACAACTTGATCCAAAACCCTCGCCCAAATTCAAATCCAAAGCCAAATCAAGATCATTTTGAGAAGCAAATCAAGCAAGCAACCATCGATCCTTTATCCGCGAGGCCAATCTTCATCCGAGCAAGAGATCCACGACGATCCACGACTCATGGAGATCGAGCGGAGCGAAATTCGACACATCTAGTTACCTCTTCAAAAGGAGCGATCGAGAGCAACATCTTGTAACCTCGAATTGAAGGAATGTGTAATTAGTCGTCGATTGAATAAAGGTGATAATGGTAATTCTTGCTTTCTTTACATTCTTGCGTTATGAAACTTCTTGATTCTTAATTCATTAATTTTCATGATATGTGAGTGAAATCTCCGCTTGTGGAGGATTCGAGAGAATCGGTAGATCTAGTGATGATAAGATCCTTTTACTAATCTTAAGTCTTATGAGATTTGTGAACTTTAGAAAAAAGAATCATCAATGACCTAATTTGGAGCGAGATCACATTCTTGATAATTTCGTTGCAAACTAGGGATTAAATAATTGATGATTCTCTTTGCTAAAGGCTAGATCCAAATGGTGATCAATGAAAAGACAAGAGATAAATAAGGAGAAACCCTAGTTTCTTCAATAAATCCCTAATCTTCATTCGTCACCATCGTTCTAGCTACAAATTATCAATAGATAAGATTAGTCATCTCTAGATTATCACTACTACTAATTTGATCGAATCGTATAAGCTATTCTACAAATCTTGATAACTAAATCGATTGGGATATTCCTTGATTCTTGATTCTAGATCTATATTCTTTATGTTTTCTTAAAATCAAAACTCATAAATCTTGAATCAACTTTCTTGCAATTTCTTTTATCTTTTCATTTCGACTCATCTAAAACAAGATCGATCAAAACACACATCTCAGTGGACGATCCGTATTCATTAACGCACTACATCGACACCGTTAATTGATTGCGGTATAAATTTCTTTGGTTGTGATCTTTTACACTTTTCAAAACACGACACACAAAGACGATTCAATCAGGTCTACAGACAAACCTGTACCAGTGTCTCTTGAGAACTGCTATCCGACGATAGATATAATACCACATAGGAGTTCTCTGTGAGTCCGTTCAGAGTACCCATTCTCCACAAAGCACCCGCATACATTCTTTGGTGTCACCTCAACAGATGGATATGGGAACATCCATCGCCCATCATATGGGACAAGAATAGTATACGCTAGTCTACTCTGGAATATCGATGCCCCGTCTTAATACACCCTCGACTAGGAACAGTTCATGGATATGCTTATAAACTACACGTGCCCTACTAGTATGATCTGCATCATAGTCACTATTAGTGTTTATGCCCTAGAGGCCATTACTGTATCATACTATTTTGTATATTACTTAATGGAAGCTTGGGATATTCACAGTTGTATTGACAGCCTTGCTAAAAATGGCAGTATGCTACTTGGTTTAAGTCTACTTTAATATGTGCATATGTTTCCTTTGACGTATCACTTATATATATTAGTAGAGCCCTTAGGATCTTTCCTTGATTACCAGTGTTATGATGGCAGTCATACAAGTGGGGGCTGGGTAGTCTATAAGCAACATCCTAAACAGGTCCCTGGTCATACGATTATCGAGACAGGGCATCGATACTCCGGAGTAGACTGGTGTATACGCTTCTCATCCCAGCATAGGGAGATGGTCAATCCCACAGCCATCAGTACGTCGTACTGAAGATAGTATGCAGGTGCTCGTTAGGTTACGGGTACACTGGACAGGACTCGCCGGGAACTGCGGGTTGGATTTATACCCATCGTTAGATAGCAGTTCCCAGGTGACATGAGTACATCTTAGTCCGTCGACTTGACACTGCTACTTCGCCTCGGGTGTGTTCCCACTGTTCTTAGATTACTACCCTACCACGGCTCAAAGGAGTCGTGCAAACAGGTAGTAGTTGGGTGCAGTTCCGAAGCACTTGGAGGCAGTGGCGGTTAGACAGGATTCGTTTCTCCCGGTATTGGGGGTTGATATCGCGCTGTGTATGGAGAGCCATTACGCAAAGTCCCTAGCCAGGGCAAACGAGATTTACTGGTAGGTTCTAGTAGTTTCTCAAGGTGTAATGGGCTTCACTCCGACACGACTTATACCGTTATTAGGGTCTGGCGTTTACCGCCCCTCTCGGCCTGATATGCGATAGTCCTAGACGAACAGACCGGAATGTACGGAGATTGTCACATCAGGCTCAGTTGGAGTTCGGATGGGTTTACTCATCGTCCTTCTTATCGACATCTACTGGGGACCGTTACGTACAGCTAGTACCGCTTGCGGCCTGTGGTTAAACCCACTGCCAGCATAGTGTCGAGTCTTTAGAGTCCCACACAGAGAGTTTTCCTGCACCGGGCAAAAGGTGTAGAGGCCATATGGTTTTACGGCAGGGCCGCGAACACTTACGTACACTTGTGCACGTATTATGATCAAGCAGATAATACTAGCGGGCTTTGGTTTAAACCAGATTCTAGTATTATACAGATGGATTTATTCAGTCAAAGATTATCCGTGTTTTTCGGAAATACGGATAGGAGGGGCAGTCTCGTAATTTGTCGGGAAGCTTCTAGAAGAAGATGACTCATTTGTTTTTATTTCTTTTTAGGATTTAAACAAATGAGGTGGAGAGATGAGGTGTAGGTTTTCATTAAATGGATAATGACTCATGAGATGATTCCTCTCATATGAATTAAATGAAGCATGCTAGATATTATGATAGATATTTGTTATGATATTTTGATGCTTCATATTATTCTAAGATTAGACATTATTCATTTCATTATCACAAAAGCTTTCTCTCTCCTCAAGTCTTCATCTTCTTCCTCAAACCCTAATAGCTCTCATGAGTTGAGAAACTTAGGGTTTAAGTGACTAACTAATCCATCTAATTACTCTACACCCTCTAGGAATTCTAGATTAGCGATATAGAAGCCGTAGTTATCACAGATTCGAGATAGAAGCTCGGACTATAAACTCTCGGGTGGATCGTCTTTGACTCGAGGAGGCCGTTGAGGTACCGACATTCCATAGAGCCTACGAGGCGTGGAGGATAACGATGATGACCCGAAGGACAAGTAACGTGAGGTATAACTTCGAATCAGAGTAGTTAAACCTTTCGTAGTTTGTTAGTAATGGTTGAGACACGATCCGTGTGCTCAAGTCCGTGTTACGAAGCTTTGATAATTGTTTTTCATATATTCTGCCTCCCCGCAAGCTCGTGGGGTGCGTGACATGGATTTACAGTGGTATTAGAGCCTACTAAACCTTTACTAGCTTGTTAGCAACTAATTAGAACTTCGATCGTCAGAAAAACGCGAAAACATAACCCCGGACCCCTCAAGTTTCTGTCAATTTTAAACGCGTCGAAAAAATTATTTGATAGGTATGAAAATTCACAGCAGGGAATTCTAAGAAATCTGGGAAAAGACGAGCTTCTAATTCGGTGATAAGGCCGGGGAACCGCGGCAGATTAGTGCTATTCGCCGCGGATCCGCCGCCGAGTCAACTCCGAGTTGACTCGGATTTGCACAGTAATTCTTGAATTTGGGTGTTTTGTTTTCCTGTATATTTTGTTTCTGCCCCGGTTACTTCAGTGCTGGCTTGCATTTGGGGTAGACACGGAAAAAGGTTGTCGATCAATATTCTAAGTTATTTGCTAATCGGGTTTTATCTGTAATGTTTAATGTGTTCGTAAACCTCCCCTAATTACTAGTATGTCGGTTAGCAGGGGGTTGCACATTTCTGTAATGGTTTTTACTGGCTTGTGTATATGAACTTGATTGGATCGTTGTGATGATTAGCCAGGGTTTGTAATGAGATTTTATATTCATTCATTCGATGTAAATTGTAATATGATGTAATATTCTTTTGAGGGGCACATCCGGACTGAGGTTGTAGCCACCGTTGTATTATTTCATTTACTGTTTTATGCTCCTAGGATAGACCCAGGTGGGGTGCACAAACTACCGGGTACTTTGAAGTGTTTAGTGGCCTACTCACGTTGTTGAGGGAGACCGCTTCACTTCGGGTACTTGGCGGGTAGTTTGCCGTACCCGTAGGGGTCTAGGGCGGGGTAATGGCTATTCATCACAACTGTGTAATCCGTCTTTCGTTGCAGGCTCAAAGGAAACGCGGATTGCTTGTATATCCAATAATGTTCATCTGTGATCTGGAATTTCTATTATTGCATCTGACGAATGTACAATATCTATATATGATAGCTATTAGACGTTACTTATGTTTTACACCCGCGCTAGCCCAGCCCCCGCTCTGTCGTTAGTTAAGTAACCTAACGGGTGAATGATGGGACCCAGTGGCGAATGCGGATGGCATAAGAGGAAGTTGTATTTTCGTTGTTTTCTGCAATGATAGGTTAATTGATGGGACGCATTATTTTAATGCAAGGAAAACAAACCAAAGTTGAATCGTTGGAACAATTTAAAAGAAACCACTCGGTTATTTTAAAAAAGAGCAGAATTTTTAATTGCGGAGATTTAACCACTCCTTTTAAATAGCTATCAGGTTCCTTCGATTATATCAAGTTCACTACGTTCACGGTTTCGCCAAAATCAGTCGTAGCCCTCCGTCATTTCATATGAATGGTCAGTAGTATTCAAGCTATGTTTGTTTGGCCCTTAGTCAAGACATAGTGATTGGTAGCTGCTGGGGTGTTCACATGTAGCATAGATAGATGCGTTAGTTTGGGACAGTCATATTACTTTGTTTGGCCCTTAGTCAAGAGTATAAACGGGTGGGTTCAAATTAACAAGATAATGATGGGTAGAATTTGACATGTGACTTATGATTTGTTGGCCCTTAGTCAAGGTCATAAGAACATGGGGCAAAAATCCACAAAGGGGGTTTCTAAAGAAACTGAAACTTACTAGTGTTGCATACCATTTGGAGTTTGATGAATGTTGGTAGGATTCCTTCAGTATTATCACACGATGATATTTGGATCCCGATTCTACTGTGAGTATCCACTACTCATCAGGAGATTCGTCACTTAACGATCAATGCTATAAACCAAGTAGGTGTCGAGAAAGGTGTCAGCGGGGCTACGACCCCAGAGAAAAGAGGTTATTTAATTAAGGAACTTCGCGAAAGCGTTGGAAACCTCCATCGAAGTACCGACACCGGCCTGACTGAACGGTTAAGCAAGTATTGTACGGTGAGATCAGTCCTGGCTAATTCTTCTTTTATGGTTTGAGGAAGGATTCGAGAAACAGTGGGAGCCATCCAGTTTAGATAAACTAAAAACCAATCTAAACTTGCAAGAGCATCATGATAAAGTGTTTCCTCTCTCTCTCTCTCTTTGCAGCGACCTTGTGACCATGACTAGGTTACATCTAGATAATAAAATGACTGAATCTGACTTATATGATTGGCAAAGGTCTGTCCAGATGTCCATTACCTATGACAAGCTGGACAACCCTATTACTACTCAAGCCCCCACCGTCCCAGGTCCAGTTTCCACCATCGCGGATATGGATATCCGTCATACAAGGGAAAAGGATAATGTGAATGCCCAGTGCCTCGTGTTGGCTTCAGTTGATGGTGTATACCAGAAACAGCACGAGAAGATGGACTTAGATTCCTCTTTCTCCATAACAAAGATTTATATGGAGAGCAATCTCGTATCGCAAGATATGAGACCTCGAACGAATTATTTCAAGCGAGGTTGGCTGTCGGGTCATCTGTAGGGGACGACGTCCTTACGATGACTAGCTATATTGATAAGCTCAAGGACCTGGAGACCACATTGGGAAACAGGTCATGCACTGACTTATTTCCACAGTCCCTACCCTCTAATTACACCCTGAAAGAAACCAGGGAGACACCCGCTCTGCTTAATGGAGGACCTTCTTCTTCTGCATCCAGGGCGAAAGCAAAGGGTGAAAAGAAGAAGACCTCCACAAAGCCGATATACGGTATCAGTGAAGTAGAAGGAAAGGGAAGAGCAAAAGTTTCGGGACTTGGTATATGTAAGGAAGGATGTTCCTATTGTTATGGGATTGGGTATTGGCAGAAAGATTGCAGGGCTTTGGAAGCCAGTAGCCAGAATACGAAGCATGTTGTGGCTTCGGCCTCGAGTGTGTTTGTGATTGAGAACTGTTTGTCAATTAACTCTACTTCCTGGGTACTAGATACCGAAGCAGGATCTCATATCTGTAATTCATTACATGCTTTGAGAAACCGTAGAGTTATCAGGGTAGGCGATTTGTCTCTCAGAGTTGCGAACGGAATGAGCGTGGACGCTGAATCCATGGGAGAATATCGCCTAGGTTTGACAAGTGGGCAGATATTGATTCTACGTAACTGTTTGTATGTACCTAGTTTGACTTGTAATATCATATCAGTGTCCTCACTTTCGAGAGAGGGATATGACTTTACATTCATAAGCGATGTAGTTCACATCCACCTAAATCAAGTTCTGATTGGGTTCGGTACATTAGATGACGGTATATACGTATTGAATCAAGCTCAGGTTTTCAATGTCCAGAACACACTTAAAAGAAAGTCTCCAGAAATAAATCAGGCTTTCTTATGACATTGTAGACTAGGTCACATCAATGAAACATGGTTGACGAAGTTACATAGAGAAGGATATTTGAATCCGTTCGAATATCAATCTTATGCTGCTTGTGAATCTTGTCTCATGGGAAAGATGACAAAGACTCTGTTTACTGGACACGGAGTAAGAGTGAGCGAGCTCTTGGGAATCATACACAGTGACGTATGCGGTCCAATGTCTACACATGCGCGAGGTGGTTATTCCTACTTCATTACTTTTACGGATGATTTCTCTAGGTATGGATATATCTTCTTAATGAAGCATAAATTCGAGGGCTTTGAGAAATTCCGAGAATACAAGAATGAAATGGAAAGACAGACAGGCAAAAGTATCAAGACACTGAGATCTGATCGAGGTGGTGAATACTTAAGCGCCGAGTTCCTGGGTTACTTAAAAGAGAATGGAATTCTCTCTCAGCTTACTCCTCCATACACACCACAACACAACGGTGTATCGGAAAGGAGGAATCGAACCCTATTGGATATGGTTCGTTCCATGATGAGTAAGGCTGAGTTACCGCGATCTTTCTGGGGTTATGCACTAGAATCAGTTGCATATCTTTTGAACCAGGTTCCAACCAAGACTGTGCCTACCACACCATATCAGATGTGGAGTGGGAAGAAACCCTGTCTTAAACACTTTAGGACATGGGGATGTCCAGCTTTTGTAAAAAAGCACCATCCAGACAAGCTCGAGGCACGCTCAGTACAGTGTAAGTTTGTGGGATATCCAAAGAACTCCAAGGGGTATTATTTCTATTACGCAGAGGAATAAAAGGTTTTTGTTTCTCGTCATGCCCACTTCTTGGAAGCTGAATTTTTAGAAAATCAGAAAAGTGGGAGCGCAATAGAACTGGAAGAAATTCCAGAACCACAAGCAGTTACTGAAAGTTTGGTAAAACAACAAGTTTCAGAAGAAAGGGACATACCAGCGCCTATCGGCAGAAGTAGTAGGCAGTCTCATCCGCCCGAGAGATACTACGGTTTTCTCATAGACGGGGATCGAGAAGATTGCATCATTGATAATAATGACCCTACTAGCTTCCAGCAAGCCATTTAGAGCGGCGACTCGGTAAAATGGCTGGCTGCAATGCGGACCGAAATGGACTCCATGTACACTAACAAAGTATGGACTTTGGACATTGCTCCAGATGGGGTAAAACCCGTAGGATGCAAGTGGATCTTCAGAAAGAAGATTGGTGTAGATGGACAGGTTGAAACTTATAAGGCTAGACTTGTTGCAAAGGGTTTTCGCCAAAGACCTGGTTTGGACTATGACGAAACCTTTTCTCCAGTGGCTATGCTCAAATCCATTCGGGTCCTTCTTGCCATTGCTGCCTTCCACGATTATGAGATCTGGCAGATGGACGTAAAGACGGCCTTCCTAAATGGTAATTTGGAAGAGTGCGTCTATATGGATCAGCCAGAGGGATTCATTCAGAGTGGGAGCAGCGGGAAAGTGTGAAAGTTGCTTAAATCCATTTATGGGCTAAAGCGGGCATCGCGGAGTTGGAACATCTGTTTTGATGATACTGTCAAAGAATTCGACTTTATCAAGAATCCAGATGAACCATGCATATACAGTAAGATTGTAGGGAGAGTTGTAGTATTCCTCATCTTGTACGTGGATGACATTCTCCTAATAGGAAATGATATTCCTATGCTACAGTCAGTCAAAAGATTCTTGTCACAGAAGTTCTCCATGAAGGACCTGGGTGATGCCACCTACATTCTGGGGATCCAGATCTATCTTGATAGATAAAAAAGGATGTTAGGACTTTCGTAGTCCAGGTACATAGACACCATATTGAAAAGATTCAGTATGGAGGATTCTAAGCGCGGTAACCTACCGGCTTGTCACGGAATCAACCTCTCCAAAGAGATGTCTCCCAAGACTGATTTGGAAAGGGATCGCATGTCGATTATACCCTATGCTTTTACGGTAGGATCTATAATGTATGCGATGTTATGTACCAGACCAGATGTAGCATACGCATTAAGCATTGTAAGCCGGTATCAGGCAAACCCAGGGGAGATGCACTGGATAGCAGTAAAGAACATTCTCAAGTACCTGAGGAGGACTAAGGAGATGTTCTTGGTGTATGGCGGAAAAGACCTCCAGATCGAGGCCTTTGCTGACTCCATCTTCCAGAGTGACAAGGATGACTCCAAGTCCATGTCGGGTTATGTCTTTACCCTCATTGGAGGGGCGGTCTGTTGGAAGAGTTCCAAGCAGGACACCGTTGCTGACTCAACGATGGAAGCGGAGTACATAGATGCTTGCGATGCCGCAAAAGAAGCTGTCTTGATGAAGAAGTTCTGTAGGGTTGCTAGGCACACGCACAAGGGTCCACGAGGCATCAACCATGCCCGATTTAAAATTTAGCCATGCCGAACAACCCAAAGCCGGATCTTTAAACTAGAGTTTATGCGAAAACAAGTATGTTAAACATTTTAACACTAAGTGAGAGGGATTACAACCTTTGTAGATCCGGTCCTTCACTTCATTAGCTCCGTGTAGATGTCCCCATCGCTGCGATCGTGAACTCCGGACTCTAGAGAAGCTTCACGAGAAGAACGAACGTGCTTGCTTCGATGACTTCGAGGCCGAAGATGATCTACGTCGGGGAGACACTAACTCAAGCTATTCCTTCACTAGGTCATGAACTTTGTGAAGAGAACACACTCTACTACATGACAAGTGGTAGAGGATGAAGAAGTAGGAAGTGGGCTCACTTTATAATTGATTTTCTCACACTTTTTCTCATGGCACCATTGGAGCTAGTAAGCTTTTCATGGAGCTTGATGAAGAAGAAGAAAGAATAATATCATCATATGAATTATTATCCTCTCAATAATGTAACCATGGGTGAGTTAATCTATCATGCTTAACTCATGTAGAGAATTAACCAAAGCAAGAGGTTAAGGGTTGGGTTAACTAAATATCCTTAAGATTGACAAAAGAGTTGACTTTGTCATTGTTTCCACAACCTTCATGAAAGCTTGAGAACTTTGACAAAGTCTTTCTCTTTTGTTATTCTTAAGATATAAACAAAACCCTAATCTTTATCCTAATCTTGGTATAAGTCTCATACACCCATCTTTGATGTATCATCAAGCATGATACAATCATATGTACACAAATATATATTACATATACACTTATGCACAATCAAGTGAGAAAATAAATCATAAGTGAGCTAATACTAGTTAATGTAATGTAATTTATCAAATATATAATTATACATTAAATTATTAAATCAACTCTTGATATAATAATCCGGCTATAACCGACTAATATCAATAGTAACAACTTATCGAATCAACACTTGATCCGATAACCCGGCTATATCGCATACAACCGATCAATGTCACAAATCACGAGAATAGAATACGATATCTCATATCGTATCAATCTCGGTCCCGCACATATCATATATGTGCTCCTACTCCATTTCGCTTAAGCCAGGAAACCCTTGTGTAGGACTCTAAAGACTCGTCAATATGCCGGCAGTAGGTGATGATCATATCAAACACCCACAAGCCGCAAGCGGTCTGCTAAACGTAACGGCCATCCGGGTATTGAGCGATCAGAAGATCAACAAGCAAGCCTGTACATTCTTCTATGAATCCAATCAGTAACACTCCCGTACAGTCCGGTCTCGTCGTCTGATATGTCGCATATCTCGCCTAGGGGTGGTAAACGTCAGAACCCAGTAGCTCGATAAGTCGTGTCGATATGAGGTTTATAACAGTTCGAGAAACTACTGATAACTCTTACCAGTAAATCTCAGCAACCCTGGCCAGGGATTTCCGGTTATAGCCAATCGAACACAGCGCAACATCAACTCCCTATACCGGGAGAGACGAATCCCCTCCTATCGCTCATTGCCTCCATGTGATTCGGGACTGTACCCAAATGCCACCTTTTTGCATGCCCTCTTGGACGTGGTATGATGGAAATCAAAGCACAGTGGGAATCACACAAGACTCTATGACGATCTCGGGTCAATAGACTACTCTGTACCAGTGTCACCGGAGAACTTCCATCTGACGTGAGGTATAATACCATCTGGGAGTTCTCGGCGAGTCCGTCCAGTGTACCCAGTCTCCACTGAGCACCCGTACACCATCCTTGATGTCAAACACCGATGGATATGGGATCATCCATCGCCCATCATATAGGTCAAGATGCGTATACGCTAGTCTACTCTGGTGCATCGATGCCCTGTCTCGATACACCCTCGACTAGGAACAGTTATAGGATGTACTCGCCGAATACCGTGGCCCCACTAGTATGATCTCATTATAGTCCCAGTAGTCGAGTACATATCCTAAGGGCTTTATCAACATGTAACATAGAGACAATCAGAGTACATGTTAAGATAAAGTACAACCAGATAGCATACTATCATGTCGAGCAAGAAAGTCCTCTCTATATATGTCCTAGCATCCACTACAATATACATCGTATGTACAGTAATGGCCTCTAGGGCATACATATAACTAACAATCTCCCACTTGCACTAGGGCCATCTGTTGTGGTATCACATACCCCACAATTAGCTGCGGTTGAAGTATCTCATACTCAACCATTCCATAAAAGTCTCTACTGGGAAAAAGGCCTTCGTGAGTGGATCCGCGTTGTTGTCCTCTGTGTCTACTCTCCTAACCTTGATCTCCCTGGAGATCAACCATCTCCATGATCAGGTGATACTGCCTAAGAATTATATCTGGATTTCTGATGGGACGGTAGTTCCTTGGCTAAAGCCACAACTCCATTGTCACACAATGGTAGGAACGAAGATCATCTCATGAACTTATATATCCAGACTGCCTCTTTGGTAGCATCCTTGGTAACGATGTATCTTACCTTTAATTGTCTAGTAAGTCACGGTATCTAGCTTGGAACTCTTCCAACATACCGTCCCTCCACTGAGGGTATAGACAATGCCTGGGACTGACATTCAGTCGTCCTTATCACCCTGGAACCTTTCCAGTGATTCTCCCCAGGATCGATTGATACCATCTCACTACAACTAGTGAGTATCCTAACATCCAATTAGATCTATCTCATAGATCCAAAATCTAGGATTCAGGAGGTATCACTATGATCCTATATGGAGAATCCTTGTGATAAGTGGAGATTGACCGAGCGTAGCATAGGAAATTCCTTCCCTATCAAGAGTATGTCATCCACGTACTCTACGAGGATCACCACCATACTCCCTACTACCTTTTTGTATATACAAGGTTCATCTACCATTTTGATGAAGTCAAACTCTTTGACTACCACATCAAAACAGATGTTCCAACTCCGCGATGCCTGCTTTATCATATAAAACATCTTGCACACGTTTCCGCTGCTCCCACTGTCTACGAAGCCCTCTGGCTGTGTACTTATAGACGCTCTCTTCTAAAACATCATTTAGAAAAGCAGTCATGACACCCAACCACCAGATATCTAGTCATGGTATGTAGCCGTGGCAAGTAGGATCTGGATGGACTTAAGCATAGTTTTGAAAGTCTCAACTTTTCCATGTACACCAAGTAATCTTCTCAAGATATACTTGCTCCTGATGGGGATTTAACCCTTCAGATAAAGCAACCAAAGTCCATACTTTGTTGGTGTATAAGGATTCCATCTCAGATCACTAAGCATCCAGCCATTCTTACAGAGTCTCACTCCTGATGGCCAGGTCGAAACTAGTTGGGTCATCATCTCATGATGCAATCCTCGCTCCCACTGTCATAGAGAAACCGAAGTATCTCTCAGGTGGGTGAGGAACCGTACTAGATCGGCGGAGAGGCTGAGGTTCATTGGTTACTATTGAATCCTTTGGTTCTACCAAATCATCAGCTGCAGTTTGTATAGTTGGAACCTTTCAAGTTCTACATAACAGACCTTGCCTCGAGCTTGTCCGGATTTTGCTTTTAGACATAGTCCGGACAACCCCAAATCTTAACAAACTTAAGATATGGGCCATTCCCTTTCCATATCACATATGAAGTGGTAGACAACTGATTTGATTTGAACCCTATTCAATAGGTATGCAGCTTCTCAAGCGCATAACACCCAAAAGGAAATAGGAAACTCAGTAGCACTCATCATAAAGCACACCATATCACATAGGGTGCTATTGCTCCGCCCCGATACACCGACGTGCTGTGGTGTATACGGAGGAGTAATGCTGAGAGAGAATCTCATTCTCCTTTAGAATAGTCTAGGAATTCCGCGCTCAAGTATTCTCCTCCTTGATCACATCAAAGGACATAATACTTTTACCCGTATTTTGGTTCTCTACTTCTAACTTACATTCTGTGAATATCTCAAAAGGTTCGGACTTGTGTTTCAACAAAAACATATGTCTGAATCTTGAGAGATCATCAGAGAATGTAATGAAGTGCAAAGAACCGGTCTTGGCATGTGTAGACGGGGGACCATCATACATCATCATGTATCAATCCCAAGAGTTCACTAACTCTTTCTCTGTTTCCAATAAACAGAGCTGTGGTCATCTTATCTCTGTGACATGACCGGCAAGTTTCATAAGATGTAAATTTAAACTAATTTAAATATGCATCTAAATGTAACTTGGCTAGTCGGGTCGCATTGATATGACCTAGTCTACAATACCTCAAGAAGGATTCGTTCATTTCTGAACTCTTCCTCTCGTGTGTGTTCCGTACATTAAGAACTGTGGTTTGTTTAGAACGTCAATGCTTTTAGATAATGTGCCTGAACCGATCAACTCTTGATATAGGAAATGTTCAAAGCATTATCCAACAATACAAAATTATATCCTTTCTTTACTAATAAAGAGACTGATATGATGTTGTACATCAGCTTCGGTATCTAATAACATTCATTCAGAATCAATGTATTCTGGTAATACAGGGTGACAGTGACCAACAGACTTGGCTGCAACACTTGCACCGTTTTCTGTCTCATAAAACTTATCACCCGTTCTCAGTTCTCTACCTTTCTGTAGCCCATGTAACAGATTACATATGCGGGATCCTGATCCGGTATCACATACCCAGGACGTAAAGGATACTGAGAAACAGTTCTCTGTAATGAACACACCCGAAGATGATGCATCAGCATGCACTTTCTTCGTTTGGGCGGCACGGGAAATCTGGTATTCCTAAATTTCCTGCTTTGTCTTATAACAATTATTGTAAGTGCACGGCGGCGCCCCGGCCGTCAATCCGACGCCGGAATGCGGAAACGGTGATAAACTTAAATTTTTGCGGACTTTGCAAACCGACACCACCGCGCACTAAACTCCGGATCGAACCATTAACTAGTCTACGCTACAAAAAGAAAGGGAAGAGATGTATACCGACGATCCTAGTCCTCCGGTCTTCATCTCCACTCCGATCTCCTCGCGGGATCTCCGTCCGTCTCCTCCTCGTCGGAAAGGGCACCACGAAGCCGGGTACTTTTACGGGCTCCCGCCTCTATACCGAGGCAACTCGCGCATGAAGCCGGCAACTCGACATGCCCAAGGCTTGCTGTAGGATGTGTAGGGTTTATGTCTCATTGGGGTTTTGGTTGCCTTTTGAAGATGGAGGAATGAAGGTATGAAAAATGGTGCTTTCATTTTTCTTGGCATGAAAAGAGATCAAGAATGAAAAACACTCTCAAGGATGAAGCTCTCTCCTTCTCTTTTCTTCTTCTCACTCAACCATGAAAAAACTTATGAACTTAGAAAATGGAGGAGGAAAGAATATGAAGCAATAAGGGAGGTGAGTGTAGGAGATGAGAAGAGGTGACCACATCAAGGGACAAAGAAACATACAACCATGCCTTTCACTATTAAACCCATACCCTCACTTTATCACAATCAAATCTCATAAAGCAAAAGCATGGTTGAAAAGAAAATGATAGCTATCATAATCAAACATTTACAAGAAACCCCCTCCACAAATGTTATTTGCACAATTGCAAATAACCCCCTCCATCGGAAAAGTCCGGCCGGGAAAGAACAAAGGAAAACCGGCCGGAACGGAATGCAAACTGGCAACTCCAGAAAACTGGTCCCGTAATAAATTACAGGAAAAACCCCAATACTGTGCATACACACCCGCATCTGTATTCCGACCGAAATACAAATGCAATGAGACAAAATCTACACTGTACTAAACTAGGACCGGCTTAAACCAAAGCCGGCTAGTAATATCCGTTCGATCCTGATCCGTGCAATACCGCACGTATCTGATCGAACCCTGCCATAAACCTATACGGCTACTAGTACAAACCATCTGATCCTGATCCGTGCAATACCGCACGTATCTGATCGGACCCTGCCATATCTCCATACGGCCTCTACAACGTTTCGCCCGAAACTTGAGTAACTGAAAGTGTGGTGGACTCTAAAGACTCGTCAACACCTTGGTTGTGGATTTAACCACTAGCACGTCAGAGGTATAAGCCAATACGTGACGGGCTACCAGGTACTGACCAAATGGGACGTCGATGAGGAAGCTCACCCCGACACCCAACTGAGCCTGTCAGTGACAATATCCGTGCAGTCCGGTCCGTTCGTCTATGAGTATCGCATGGCGGGCCTAGGGGGTTGGTAAAAGTCAGACCCCCAAAAGCGGTACAAGTCGTGTCGGAGTGTAGCCCAGAACACCCTGAGATACTACTGGAATACCTACCAGTAAATCTCCTTGCCTTGGCCAAGGACTTTGTGTAATGGCTCTCCTAGACACAGCACGACCTCACCCCCAATACCGGGAGAGACGACCCCCTGAAGATACGCTCACTGCCTCCATGTGGCTCGGGACTGTACCCAACTAAAACCTGTTTGCACGACTCCTTTGAGCCGTGGTAGGGTAGTAATCAAAGTACAGTGGGAACTCACATGAGACAAATGACGATCCCCAGGTCGATGAACTAACCTGCACACATGTCACCAGGGAACTGCCATCTGACGTCTGGTATATGACCAACTAGCATGTTCCCGGCGAGTCCTGTCCGGTGTACTCATAACCCAATGAGCACCTGTATACATCTTAGGTGATCCAACTGACACCAGTGGCTTGTGAGACCGGCCACCGCCCCTCGTCGGGGTCTCGACTGTATACACTAGTCTACTAATGGAGTATCGATGCCCGGTCTCGAAACTCCCACGACTAGAGACCTTTTAAGGATATGCTTGTAGACCCCCAGCTCCCACTTATATGATCGCCCTCATACTGCTGGTGGTCAAGCAAGAATCCTAGGGGCTCTATCAACGTGTAATAGCGACGTGTCATGTCACCTAAAGCAGTACACGATGATAAAGGTAAACCAGATAGCATACTATCATCTCGAGTAAGACTGTCCTACCGGGATAGGTCCTCCCTCAATCATTACAATCACGTACCTGTGACCTAATAATTGACTCTGAGGGCACTATCTCCAACAATCTCCCACTTGCACTCAAGGCTAATTATTGCGATGTCGCATACTCACAGCCCGTGTGATACCGAACATCCAACTCCTCTACTAGTCAGTCTCACAAAGCTCGTTTGCGGAACTATTGCGTTCGAGGAATAGCCTCAGTGAGTGGATCCGCTTTGTTGTTTCTTTCCATGTCTCTCTATATCTCATGTTCGCGGAGAAAACCATCTCCCGAAATGAGCAATACCTGTCTTAGAATGTGTCTGGATGTCTGATGGGACATAGTTCATAAATGAACTCCAAATCCAAACTTCTTAGACTGTATCGTCAACTGAACTTAATCAGTATCCTGCGCGCCATGCCTCCCTCAGTATTGCTTTGGACCACCTGTCCAAAATACTGCCCCTCATCAGAAGGAAAACTATAACTCTGACAACCTCCTTGTCGTCCATGTCACCTTGGAAGCCTGGAATGATAACTGTCTCCTGAATGAGGCTGTCGTTATCATATCCCTAGAACATCCACTTATGTTCTAAAACTGCTTCCGACTGTTTCTCCAGGATTGGATTAATGTCAACTTATTGCATCTTGTGCAAGAACAACATCTGGTGTGGTACTTGACATCTCACGATTGACTCAATTGCCTAAGCAAGTGATCTGCCACTCATGCACGTCCCTCTCCCCTTTAGTCTGTAAGACACCTTTGGAGAGGGTGACTCCATTACCTGCAGGTACACTACCGTGCCAGGAGTCGTCCATCCTAAATACTCTTAGAATGCTGTCAAGTACCCTGATTGGGAAACCACCCAAATCTAGATCTAAAACCATAGATCTAGTAACCAGTATGTCTGATATAAAATCCATGTCCTTTGTGGAGAAACCACTGTGTGACGACCAAAGTATAACCGATCGTAGTGTAGGAGTTTCTTTTCCTACTCTGTGTATGTCATCCAGATACCAGGACATCACACCCTACTACCTTCTCAACAGATCCATCCCCTATTCTGATGAAGTCAAACTCATGACTGTCACGTCAGAAATAGATGATCTATCTCCGCTACATCTGCTTTAGTCTATAAATAGACATAAGCTACCTGTCCACCAATGCTTCCGCTGCTCCCACTGACTACGACAACCCTCTGGCAGAGTCATATAGACGTACACTTCTAAAACTAGTTTAGAACGACGCTATACTCATCCTCCCGCCGGGTCTCGCAGCCTGGAACAACAGCAATGGTAATTGTGGGTAAACAAGAACTTCCCTGTCACCGTCCTTGAGGCTACCGTAGTACCTCTCGGGTGCCTGAAGTTACCCACCGTATCTGCGGAGTGGCCAATGGAATGTCAATCCAGATTGAATCTTTAGGTTCCTTATCAAATCTTCAGTAATCGTTTGTGGTTCTGGAATTACTTCCAGTTCTACCATACTCCCACTATTGTTTTCTTGAAAAAATCCATTTTTTATAAAACTGTGGCGAGTCTAGAACAATATCGCTATTGTTCATCCAGATGGCAGAAAGTCAACCCTCGTCATAGCCTGGGTCAACCCACAAACAGCCATTACAGAAACGTGCCTTGAGTTGTCCAGTGTCTGGTTTTAATCATAAACCGGACAACTCCCCGTACCTTAACATCGTTAAGATATGAACTGTTCTATATCCAATATAGAAACAGAGGCACTGATTTAATTGAACCAGATTCACATCATGCAGCTGTCTCCAGTGCATGTCAACTAAATGGAAAGAGGCCGATCAGCGTTACTCAACTTAGGAATACTTCCAATTATGAGTAACCTGAAAGAGAAGCAAGATCTCTTTATCATTACTATCAACTGAATACCATACACAAGTATCTACATCTTCGATCTCTTTGAAGAATCCCGATACTTGCTATACCTGGTTCTCTACTCTATTCAAATACCTATAACTCCTCAAAACTTAGACCCTGTGTTTCCACGAAACACCGGTCTAAAAATTAGAGGAGTCATAAGTAAACCGAATATAGTACGAGGACCATCCCCTCTGTCCTGATGGACCCTGGACAACATACAATACTCTGTATAAGTCCCTTGAGTCTGATAACTCATTCACTGCGTGCCGTAGGTTGAAAACTGTACTTATGGTTAAGAAGAATTACACCGCTGTTTAATGCTCCTTACCTAACCATCCACTGATATAGGTAAATGTCGTAGACATAATTTCAGAAAGGTATATCTCACTCTATGAAAATAGACGTACAGATATATCAATTTGAAATTGGTGCATAACAGCGGATATTCAAAACCAAATATTTGCCGACCGGCAAACAGGCCAGGTGATTTCCTCAAATATCACCGATTACAACGAATCCCGATATAATGAGGATAATCACCCAATTCCCAATAACCTACTCCCACTCATCATCTGTAAAACCATACAGATGTGAGAATCATACCTGGTAAATACATACCCTGGAGTAAGTGTCTAATTGGGAAATCAGTTTTCTTTTAATAGTACACAGTGAAACTGAAACATTGAAATGTTTCGTTGGGGTATCCTGGTATTCCTAGTAATGCCTCTTCCAGATTCACGACTGTAACCGTATAGTTCTTTGCCACCTCTCCAAATCCCTTCATATGTCTTTAGTCTTTACCTTCTGTACACCCCTTAAGCCAAATGGTTTTCTTCCTTCCCTACCGTTCGGCACCAGCCTATAGTTTGGAAGAAGACTATCCAATAAGCATAATGGGTGTACTGTCCCAATCCTAGGAACACTCGCAATGAGAGAGGGTGAAGATAAAAGACACCTGAATGTACTTTATTCCTATTTCTCCTGAACCAGGATCCATCCCCGAACTGGAACAAGTTCCATTCGAGTTCGTATATAACCATACGATGGAGTATCCAAATAAACTGTGGATCTTCGTAGTGATACGGAGTGTCCTGGAGAAATACAAAGGTGATGTGGGAGTGGTAACGAAATATTTGGTTTGGTCGTGAATATCTGTTGCAATTTACTTTGCCCTCTTACTAATCCCTTGCTTTGTCTGAACTTAATACCTTCTGCACACCATCGTTATGCTAATTGGTTTTCTTCATTCCCTACCGGTCGGCACCAGCCTAAGGTTTGGAAGAAGACAATCCAATTTGCATAATAGGTGTACTACCCCTAAACCAAGGAGTACTCGTAACCTGAGAGAGGGTAAAAGGAAAAGACAACTGAATAATCCTATCCGTTTTCTCCAGAACCTGAAACCATCCTCGAATAAATTCTTTCGAGTTCGTATCTAACCATACGATGGTTTTGTCCAATGGAAGTGGACGTTCGTAGAACTACGGGGTGTCCTGGAGAAAAGGGTAAAAGTAGGAGTGGCAATGAGGTCTGCAACTCTGACAATCCAAAAGCCGGTGTTTAAGAAGGTTCGGTCAACTTGGTCACTGAGTCAAAGTCTTAGGGTCGGGTCAATGGTCGCTGCCAGATAGAGAGAGAAAAGAAACACTCAGCGTGCACTCTAACCTAGATCAGAATGGTCACCAATTTATCTAATCTGGAATCCTCCCACTGTACCTCAAATTCTCCTCCAAACCTAAAAGAAGAATTAGTCGGGGTCACCCGAGGAGTAAACTAACTCATCAGTGGGAATCGGGATCCAACTCTCATCGCATGACAACGTGACGGAATCCGCTCACGGTATCACACTCCAGAAGGTATGCGCATATCTGGCAAGTTTCAGTACTTTTGAAACTCCCGATGTGATTTCTGCCCCATGCTCTTATGACCTTGGCGTGAGGTCAAAATATCATAAGTCACATGTCAAGTTCTGCCCATCATTATCCAGGTTAATTTGAATCCACCCGTACATACCCTTGACGTAGGCCAAAATAGTAGTACGACTGTCCCAAACCAACGCATCTATCTATGCAACAGATAAATACCCGGCAGCTACCAAACACTATGCCTTAGCGTGAGGTCAAAATACATAGCTTGAATACTACCGAATATTTAACTGAAATGATGGAGGGCTACGAATGGTTTCTGGCGAAAACCTTTAACGTAATGAACTTGATATCGTTGAAGGAACGGATAGCTTTTTAGAAAATATAGTGACGAAAACCTTTACTAAAGAGGTCACTCCCGGTGAAGGGATCTCGGCTCTTTCCCCGTAGAATGAGGTGCAGGATATTCCAACTGAATACCACGGTGCAAAGCAAAAGTAATCGGCTATAGTGAAGTTAATGCCCTGACGCAAACTTTTTGTCCAAGGGGTCACTCCCGGTGAAGGGATCTCGGCCCTTGCCTCGTCGACTGAGGAGCTGGATATTCTAATGAATACCACGATGCAAAACAAAAGTAAACGTCCTTGCAATAACAGCTTTTTGAAAAGTGTTCCAACAACATCAGATTAGGTTTGTTTTTAACTTGCATTGATCCGAATCAATGCAGTCCCATCAATTGATCACACCACAAAGAACGAAAATATACTGACGTACGTATATGCCATCCGCATTCGCCACTGGGTCCCGTCATCACCCGTTAGGTTAGCTAACTAACGGCAGAGCGGGGACTGGACTAGCGCGGATGAAAAACATATACAACATCTACTAATATATATACCAATATATAGTATTTCGCTCAAGGCGTGAATAAAATGCAACATCACAGAAATGTACAGCATCACAGAACAATACAGATATCTGGGATCCCCGGGTTTCACAGAGCCACTACTGAAACCCGACGTTCCCCTGGTCGTGTGGATAGCCTGTGCAATGAAATCCTAGACCCCTACGGGCGCGGCAAGTCACCCGCCAAAACCTGAAGCGAGGCAGCCCCCTTCAGCGCCGTGAATGGACCACCCAGCACTTCACGGAATCCGGCAACTTGGGCACCCCTCCTGGGTCAACCTGTACCCCCTACGAGTGCGGCGAATAGCCCGCCAATCCTAGAGTGAAGCCCCCTCCGTCTCAATGCCATGAGATGCGGGCTTGTTGCCCTCCAGAACCCGGCTATCCGTGCACCCCTCCGCGGGGCAATCCTAGTACAGAAAGTAAAATATACATACACCGGGTACATCGACCGCAACCAGGTCGTGCCCCAAAATAATAATACAGTCAGGCAGTGACGGCAGTCCACATGTCGGACGCTCGCCCCGCAATATCAAATGTACATAATACAACAAAACTGTACTAGCATTGCATCCAGGCTATCCCCACGACCGATCCGCAACATCACAGCAAATACATAGAACACCAACGTGAAAGTCACGTTCGCAAATCCGTCTAACCGGGCTATAGCAGTTAGACCGGATTTACCGATCGAGTGACATTCACGGTCGCAGATATAATGTAAATACTGTGAAAAATGTGTTTAAAAAATTTCCGATTGATCAAACAATTAACAAGTGGGCCCCAAAGAAAACTGTAGCACTCACAGAAACAATTGGCCCAACTTTAATATTCCAAAGCCCATATTTTAAGCCCAGAAGGCCTCTGTAAAAAAATGGTGAAGTGATGTGAATAGTGCGCGGCGGAAGGGCCGCACAAAGGTGGTTTTCGCGGCGGTTCCGCGCTCCAACTGTGGAGTTACTTCGTCAAATTTTTACAGAGCTCTTAGATTTTCCAGTACATCAATATTTTACAACCTGAAAAATTTTTCGAGACCAAAAATTTTCAACAGAAACTGTCGTGGGCAAATACGGGTTTTGGGACATTTCGATCGATCGGAACTGAAAAACACATTACACAAAGCTAGACTAAGTTAATGGCGAGGCTCTGATACCACTGTAAGTGCACGGCGGCGCCCCGGCCGTCAATCCGACGCCGGAATGCGGAAACGGTGATAAACTTAAATTTTTGCGGACTTTGCAAACCGACACCACCGCGCACTAAACTCCGGATCGAACCATTAACTAGTCTACGCTACAAAAAGAAAGGGAAGAGATGTATACCGACGATCCTAGTCCTCCGGTCTTCATCTCCACTCCGATCTCCTCGCGGGATCTCCGTCCGTCTCCTCCTCGTCGGAAAGGGCACCACGAAGCCGGGTACTTTTACGGGCTCCCGCCTCTATACCGAGGCAACTCGCGCATGAAGCCGGCAACTCGACATGCCCAAGGCTTGCTGTAGGATGTGTAGGGTTTATGTCTCATTGGGGTTTTGGTTGCCTTTTGAAGATGGAGGAATGAAGGTATGAAAAATGGTGCTTTCATTTTTCTTGGCATGAAAAGAGATCAAGAATGAAAAACACTCTCAAGGATGAAGCTCTCTCCTTCTCTTTTCTTCTTCTCACTCAACCATGAAAAAACTTATGAACTTAGAAAATGGAGGAGGAAAGAATATGAAGCAATAAGGGAGGTGAGTGTAGGAGATGAGAAGAGGTGACCACATCAAGGGACAAAGAAACATACAACCATGCCTTTCACTATTAAACCCATACCCTCACTTTATCACAATCAAATCTCATAAAGCAAAAGCATGGTTGAAAAGAAAATGATAGCTATCATAATCAAACATTTACAAGAAACCCCCTCCACAAATGTTATTTGCACAATTGCAAATAACCCCCTCCATCGGAAAAGTCCGGCCGGGAAAGAACAAAGGAAAACCGGCCGGAACGGAATGCAAACTGGCAACTCCAGAAAACTGGTCCCGTAATAAATTACAGGAAAAACCCCAATACTGTGCATACACACCCGCATCTGTATTCCGACCGAAATACAAATGCAATGAGACAAAATCTACACTGTACTAAACTAGGACCGGCTTAAACCAAAGCCGGCTAGTAATATCCGTTCGATCCTGATCCGTGCAATACCGCACGTATCTGATCGAACCCTGCCATAAACCTATACGGCTACTAGTACAAACCATCTGATCCTGATCCGTGCAATACCGCACGTATCTGATCGGACCCTGCCATATCTCCATACGGCCTCTACAACGTTTCGCCCGAAACTTGAGTAACTGAAAGTGTGGTGGACTCTAAAGACTCGTCAACACCTTGGTTGTGGATTTAACCACTAGCACGTCAGAGGTATAAGCCAATACGTGACGGGCTACCAGGTACTGACCAAATGGGACGTCGATGAGGAAGCTCACCCCGACACCCAACTGAGCCTGTCAGTGACAATATCCGTGCAGTCCGGTCCGTTCGTCTATGAGTATCGCATGGCGGGCCTAGGGGGTTGGTAAAAGTCAGACCCCCAAAAGCGGTACAAGTCGTGTCGGAGTGTAGCCCAGAACACCCTGAGATACTACTGGAATACCTACCAGTAAATCTCCTTGCCTTGGCCAAGGACTTTGTGTAATGGCTCTCCTAGACACAGCACGACCTCACCCCCAATACCGGGAGAGACGACCCCCTGAAGATACGCTCACTGCCTCCATGTGGCTCGGGACTGTACCCAACTAAAACCTGTTTGCACGACTCCTTTGAGCCGTGGTAGGGTAGTAATCAAAGTACAGTGGGAACTCACATGAGACAAATGACGATCCCCAGGTCGATGAACTAACCTGCACACATGTCACCAGGGAACTGCCATCTGACGTCTGGTATATGACCAACTAGCATGTTCCCGGCGAGTCCTGTCCGGTGTACTCATAACCCAATGAGCACCTGTATACATCTTAGGTGATCCAACTGACACCAGTGGCTTGTGAGACCGGCCACCGCCCCTCGTCGGGGTCTCGACTGTATACACTAGTCTACTAATGGAGTATCGATGCCCGGTCTCGAAACTCCCACGACTAGGGACCTTTTAAGGATATGCTTGTAGACCCCCAGCTCCCACTTATATGATCGCCCTCATACTGCTGGTGGTCAAGCAAGAATCCTAGGGGCTCTATCAACGTGTAATAGCGACGTGTCATGTCACCTAAAGCAGTACACGATGATAAAGGTAAACCAGATAGCATACTATCATCTCGAGTAAGACTGTCCTACCGGGATAGGTCCTCCCTCAATCATTACAATCACGTACCTGTGACCTAATAATTGACTCTGAGGGCACTATCTCCAACAATTATAAGTTGGAGCGGGACCAACGTTCCCCAGCTCAGTATAACAAGCAGGTTCGGTCAATATATCCGTATTATTATCTTGATTAAGGCGTGATATGGTCGCTGCCTGGAGAGAGAGAGAAGAAAACACTCAGCGTATGCTCTTGCAAGATTAGATTGGTTATCTAATATATCTAATCAGGATGTCTTCCACTGTTTTAATCAAATCTTCCTTCAAAACCTAAAAGGAAAGACTAGCCGGGATTAATTACACGCTACAAGTTCGCCAATCTTTCAGCCAGGCCAGTGTCGGTACTTTGAGGGAGGTTCCCCGTGCTTTCGCACGGACCTAATTAAAGTAAACCTCATTTTCACAGAGGCGTAACCCCGTTAACATCTTTCTAGACACCTACTTGATCGGCTAATTGTAATGTGTAAAACTCTCCCAGGAGTAACTCTTACTCGCAGCGAGTATCGGGATCCAACTATCTCATAGAAGTTATGCAATCTCATTGCAAATTTCAACATTTGAAATTCCCAATAATATTTTCCCCTAGCGTCTTATGACCTTGACGAATGCCAACGAACCATAGGCTACTAGTCAAGTTCAACCCATCATTTCCCGATTGAATTAAACCCACTCGCACAACCCTTGACGAATGCCAACAAAGTCGCATGACTACCCTAACTTAATCTGCATCATATGCATAAGCAGATAAGCATAAATAGCTACCGCACACTACGCCTTGACGAAAGCCAACAAACGTAGCACGAATACTATGAAGTACTTATCTGAAATGACGGAGGGCTACGACAGGTTTTTAAGAAAACCATTTGCGTAATGAACTTGATATCGTTGTAGAATCGAGTGATTTTAAATGGAGTGTTTTTTAGGCTTTTCTAGTTTTGCTAAAGGGGTCACTCCCGGTGAAGGGATCGTCGGCCCTTTCCTCATCGAATAAGGTGCAGGGTATATCATATATACCGCTGTGCGAAGCAAGAACTATAGAAGCAATCAAAAGACAAACCGAGTTTGTAGCATCTGCTAGTTTCACTAAAGAGGTCACTCCCGGTGAAGGGATCTCGGCTCTTTCCTTATCGAATAAGGTGCTGGATGTTCTACAAGGAACACCGCTATGCAAAGCAAGAACTAGAGCTACCAGTTTGTAAACAAGTTTCTACAACATCTTAGGTTTCTTTTATTTCATTAATCTTATTAATGAAGTCCCATTTTAATATGCTTCACAAGCAACAGATATGAAACGAAATCAACAATATATAATATATATCTCATATATATATAATATAAACATTCGTCTCAGGAAGTAATATGATCTCATCACAGAACATTGCAGCAGAAGAACATATATGAAATATTGGATATACTAGGACGTCCGTGTTTTAGTACGAGCCTATATAAAACAAGGATTCCACGGTCGTGATGAATAGCCAAACCCATATTTTTAGACCCCTACGAGAGCAGCAAGCAACACTGCCAATTCTAGGGTTAGGAGACCCGGTCTCGACTACTCGAGGTGGTCTCCCACTGGACCCTAGAACTCGGTTACTTGTGCTCCCCGCCTTGGGTCTACCTAATGCGGAAAAGTAAATAATATACAATGGTAACATCATCCTCAGCCCAGAAGTGCCCTAATAAAATAATATTACATACAAATGAATTTTACATGAATGAAAAAGAAAAAACTCTCATCTCACATAAAACCCCCGGCTATTCAGAACACGACGATCCAATATAACATATCACAGCAACACATAATATCTCATATCATCAACGAAAGCAAATATGCATATCCCGATTGTCGTTGATGTATAGCAACGAAGCCGGCGATACACCACATACTATGCTTACGGTCACAGAAAAGAAAGTGTAAAACTACAACAGTTGGAATCCGCAACCTCCTTAGACATCGCATGCCTAACCAAATGAATTCCTTAGACATCGCATGCCTAACAATTATAAACCCCGCATTTTAGTCTCATTATCGAAAACTCTTTTCAATATCAAGTCGGGAAATTCAACAAGATTCCCGACATCCTGATCGAATGCCCGTCGCAAACTTTAGTAGACGGCCGCACCCCCGGATGCCGTCGACGAAGTGCACTAAGGCAGAACACCGCTCCCGTGAGCACCCGAACGGATGCTTTTGGCGACGGGGTTCTCCTACAGTCACTTGGTCGGGGCTATGGGGCGTGGCAGTCTGTTAAGTTTACCCGGCGAGTATCCGCGTATGCTACGTGATTGCGATGGAATTTTGATCACATCAAAATTCCGTGGCAACCGATCATCTGAGACTGAACTGCTAGATTTATAACATTCAAATTAGTTATCTCATAACTACCTGTGGATTCCAAATATTGTATCACATTTCAGATAAATAGACAATGTTAAACTTTCCGATTGAATAATCAAACACCCAAGATTTCCGCAATATATCTCAACACTTGAAATCAGTTTAAAAACATTCATCACATGCCACAGTACCAATGGTCCAGCCGTAGAAGGGTCAAGCCAACGCCTCACATGTAGCACGCCGTACTGCCACAAACCCTAAGGTTTAGAGGCAGTTCAAGACGGTCACATAATCGAGTTAAGGTCTTTTGTCTTCTAGAGGGTCCACCGCGTTACTTGCACGACTTAGAACGTTCTTAAACTCGAGAAAAAATCAACTTTTGAAAAATTTTCCGACAGAGGAAAAAGTGAGTTATTGATATTCGTTCGAACTTTTTAATAGTTTCTAAAAATTACCCGGACAAACTAAACAAAGTTAAATTATCCGATCGAATCAACGAGTCCCCATTACAACCCTAGAAAACTCAACACTTGAGTGGAATTAAAAAATTCCCAGAAACAAATGACAAGAAAGGACCTAAGAATAAATATATGAAGTTTCAGGGACTGATTCACAATTTTGGCCATGGAACCGCCGCCAAACCCTTGGTTTGGCCGCGGTTCCGCGGTCATTTAGGAGCATTAGTGGACCGTACTTCACAGTAATTCTTACTTTTTCCTGCTTAATTTTCTGAGCATTTTTAATTCATAAAAAATCACATTTTTGAAAAATATCCAGAGAGGGTTCGTGTCGGGGTTTCCGGGTTTGATCGGACTTTAAACTTCGCCTAGACTTCGCCTAAAGCTCTATCTTGGCTCTGATACCACTGTAGGGTTGCTAGGCACACGCACAAGGGTCTACGAGGCATCAACCATTCCCGATTTAAAATTTAGCCGTGCCGAACAACCCAAAGCCGGATCTTTAAACTAGAGTTTATGCGAAAACAAGTATGTTAAACATTTTAACACTAAGTGAGAGGGATTACAACCTTTGTAGATCCGGTCCTTCACTTCATTAGCTCCGTGTAGATGTCCCCATCGCTGCGGTCGTGAACTCCGGACTCTAGAGAAGCTTCACGAGAAGAACGAACGTGCTTGCTTCGATGACTTCGAGGCCGAAGATGATCTACGTCGGGGAGACACTAACTCAAGCTATTCCTTCACTAGGTCATGAACTTTATGAAGAGAACACACTCTACTACATGACAAGTGGTAGAGGATGAAGAAGTAGGAAGTGGGCTCACTTTAGAATTGATTTTCTCACACTTTTTCTCATGGCACCATTGGAGCCAGTAAGCTTTTCATGGAGCTTGATGAAGAAGAAGAAGAAGAAATAATATCATCATATGAATTATTATCCTCTCAATAATGTAACCATGGGTGAGTTAAGCTATCATGCTTAACTCATGTAGAGAATTAACCAAAGCAAGAGGTTAAGGGTTGGGTTAACTAAATATCCTTAAAAATGACAAAAGAGTTGACTTTGTCAATGTTTCCACAAGCTTCATGAAAGCTTGAGAACTTTGACAAAGTCTTGCTCTTTTGTTATTCTTAAGATATAAACAAAACCCTAATCTTTATCCTAATCTTGGTATAAGTCTCATACACCCATCTTTGATGTATCATCAAGCATGATACAATCATATGTACACAAATATATATTACATATACAGTTATGCACAATCAAGTGAGAAAATAAATCATAAGTGAGCTAATACTAGTTAATGTAATGTAATATATCAAATATATAATTATACATTAAATTATTAAATCAACTCTTGATTTAATAATCCGGCTATAACCGACTAATATCAATAGTAACAACTTATCGAATCAACACTTGATCCGATAACCCGGCTATATCGCATACAACCGATCAATGTCACAAATCGCGAGAATAGAATACGGTATCTCATATCGTATCAATCTCGGTCCCGCACATATCACATATGTGCTCCTACTCCGTTTCGCTTGAGCCAGGAAACCCCTGTGTAGGACTCTAAAGACTCGTCAATACGCCGGCAGTAGGTGATGATCATATCAAACACCCACAAGCCACAAGCGGTCTGCTAAACATAACGGCCATCCGGGTATTGAGCGATCAGAAGATCAACAAGCAAGCCTGTACATTCTCCTATGAATCCAATCAGTAACACTCCCGTACAGTCCGGTCTCGTCGTCTGATATGTCGCATATCTCGCCTAGGGGTGGTAAACGTCAGACCCCAGTAGCTCGATAAGTCGTGTCGATATGAGGTCTATAACAGTTCGAGAAACTACTGATAACTCTTACCAGTAAATCTCAGCAACCCTGGCCAGGGATTTCCGGTTATAGCCAATCAAACACAGCGCAACATCAACTCCCTATACCGGGAGAGACGGATCCCCTCCTATCGCTCATTGCCTCCATGTGATTCGGGACTGTACCCAAAAGCCACCTTTTTGCACGCCCTCTTGGACGTGGTATGATGGAAATCAAAGCACAGTAGGAATCACACAAGACTCTATGACGATCTCGGGTCAACAGACTACTCTGTACCAGTGTCACCGGAGAACTGCCATCTGACGTGAGGTATAATACCATCTGGGAGTTCTCGGCGAGTCCGTCCAGTGTACCCAGTCTCCACTGAGCACACGTACACCATCCTAGATGTCAAACACCGATGGATATGGGATCATCCATCGCCCATCATATGGGTCAAGATGCGTATACGCTAGTCTACTCTGGTGCATCGATGCCCTGTCTCGATACACCCTCGACTAGAAACAGTTATAGGATGTACTCGCCGAATACCGTGGCCTCACAAGTATGATCTCATCATAGTCCCAGTAGTCGAGTACATATCCTAAGGGCTTTATCAATATGTAACATAGAGACAATCAGAGTACATGTTAAGATAAAGTACAACCAGATAGCATACTATCATGTCGAGCAAGAAAGTCCTCTCTATATATATCCTAGCATCCACTACAATATACATCGTATGTACAGTAATGGCCTCTAGGGCATACATATAACTAACAAGTTCCTCACAGAACTTCAGGTGGTTCCTACCAGTGTTAATCAAATACCTCTGTATTGCGACAACAACGGCGCTATAGCTTTAGCGAAGGAACCCAGGTCCCATCAGAAGTCCAGACGCATCTTAAGGCGGTATCACCTGATCAGGGAGATCGTAGATCACCGGGAGATCGAGGTAAAGAGAGTAGATATAGAGAATAACACCGCTGATCCATTCACAAAGGCCATTCCTCAGACGCAGTTCGAGAGGCTATTCGAGATGATAGGTCTGCGATATGCCAGTACATGGCCCTGGTGCAAGTGGGAGATTGTTAGTGTTTATGCCCTAGAGGCCATTACTGTATCATACTAGTTTGTATATTACTTAATGGAAGCTTGGGATATTCACAGTTGTATTGACAGTCTTGCTAAAAATGGTAGTATGCTACTTGGTTTATGTCTACTTTAATATGTGCATATGTTTCCTTTGACGTATCACTTATACATATTAGTAGAGCCTTTAGGATCTTTGCTTGATTACCAGCGTTGGGATGGCAGTCACCCAAGTGGGGGCTCGGTAGTCTATAAGAAACATCCTAAACAGGTCCCTGGTCGTAGGATTATCGAGACAGGGCATCGATACTCTGGAGTAGACTGGTGTATACGCTTCTCATCCCAGCATAGGGAGATGGTCTGTCCCACAGCCATCAGTACGTCGTACTGGAGATAGTATGCAGGTGCTCGTTAGGTTACGGGTACACCGGACAGGACTCGCCGGGAACTGCGGGTTGGATTTATACCCATCGTCAGATAGCAGTTCCCAGGTGACATGAGTACAGCTTAGTCCGTCGACTTGGCACTGCTACTTCGCCTCAGGTGTGTTCCCACTGTTCTTAGATTACTACCCTACCATGGCTCAAAGGAGTCGTGCAAACAGGTAGTAGTTGGGTGCAGTCCCGAAGCACTTGGAGGCAGTGGCGGTTAGACAGGATTTGTCTCTCCCGGTATTGGGGGTTGATATCGCGCAGTGTATGGATAGCCATTACGCAAAGTCCCTGGCCAGGGCAAGCGAGATTTACTGGTAGGTTCCAATAGTTTCTCAAGATTTAATGGGCCTCACTCCGACATGACTTATACCGCTATTAGGGGTCTGACGTTTACCGCCCCCCTAGGCTCGATATGCGATAGTCCTAGACGAACAGGCCGGACTGTATGGAGATTGTCACATCAGGCTCAGTTGGAGTTCGGATAGGTTTACTCATCGTCCTTCTTATCGACATCTACTGGGGACCGTTACGTACAGCTAGTACCGCTTGCGGCCTGTGGTTAAACCAGCTGCCAGCGTAGTGTCGAGTCTTTAGAGTCCCACGGAGAGAGTTTCCCTTCACCGGGCAAAAGGTGTAGAGGCCATATGGTTTTACGGCAGGGCTGCGATCACTTACGTACACTTGTGCACGTATTATGATCGGGCAGATAATACTAGCGGGTTTTGGTTTAAGCCAGATTCTAGTATTATACAGATGGATTTATTCAGTCAAAGATTATCCGTGTTTTTCGGAAATACGGATGGGAGGGGCAGTCTCGTAATTTGTCGGGAAGCTTCTAGAAGAAGATGATTCATTTGTTTTTATTTCTTTTTAGGATTTAAACAAATGAGGTGGAGAGATGAGGTGTAGGTTTTCATTAAATGGATAATGACTCATGAGATGATTCATCTCATATGAATTAAATGAAGCATGCTAGATATTATGATAGATATTTGTTATGATATTTTTATATTTATTGCCCCCGTTAATAAATTTCCTTCCAAGCTTATAGGTTTTTGTGATCCAGCAGATGGCAACAGTGAGGAAACTGTTGAAAACAAGTTTGGGGGAGGTTTGTGCTTATTTACGCATCACTTTGCATCCTACTTTGCATAAGCACAAAACATTTAAAACATATAAAAATTTTAAAAAAAATCAAAAGATAAAAATATTTAATATTTAACTTTATAATAAAAGATTAGATAGTGAAAAATTACATCCAAAAGATTGGAAGAATTTAAGAAAACCAAGAAAATTAGAAGTTTTCTTAAACGAACTAGTAATAAGTAGTTATGAGCCGTTGTCCCAAGGGTTAGTAAGATGAAGGAAGTCTCTAATATGAGAATAAAAATAAGTCTGAAAAATAGTTCCTATTCTGGAAGCCAAACATTTGAATGTTGATACCCTACTATACGCACTTACACACGTCTTGAAACTCGGGATGGTAGAGGATACCTTGAAATGCTCTTGTCTAAAAGCCAAAGTATGAAGGAAATAATAAATGGAAAATAAAAGATAAAATGGTGTAGAAAAATGAACACTGGTTTTGTTATCATAAAGGCAGCAATAAAAAAATATAGCGAGGGTGCTTCATCACGTAGTACCTTAGACCAACTAGTTTGGAAGTCACTGCTAAGCCTTACGTGGTGCAAGACGAGGAAAATACTAATACACCTAATCAGCAAGCACATGCGTAATCGGTCGGTTAGTACCTCAAGAAGTATTAACGGCCGCATGAAAAATGTGTGAGCAATCCCATCTAAATATTCACCGATTAAAAAGTACTGAGGTAGATGGATATGAGTATGATAGCTTGAATTGAATTCTCCGAGTGTAGGGATGTCTTTTACACACACGTAAGTGTATATGTTCGATGTTTGGAAAAAAGGTAGGAATGAAAAATAAAGACGATGTTTTATTAAGGGATGATGTGATTTCTAACATCTTTTCATGACTATTAAGATAGGGCTCATGACAACCGAAAAGCTAGTGTAGTTGGAAACTCTAATTTTCAAAGTCTTTCTTTTATAATTCTTATCTTTACATGTAACTTTCACGGTCTTCCTTTTATTATGGGATTTTGTGGGTGCAATCCGCTGAAAACCCTCAGGAGACAACACTCCTCCTACTAGGGACACCTATAGGTTTAAAGGCTTGTTGCACGTGCTCAGTGCAATCGTGTTGCCTACGAAAGTGTGCTAGTTAGTTTTTTTTTTCTTAATAAAATTTTCTCCTTCACCAAAATAAAACATGTTTGCTCGAGACGACCAAAATTAAGTTTGGGGGAATTTGATCAGTCGAAAATATTGCATTTTTAACACATCAACTTCCCTACTCTTTGCAATTATCTAAAAGTATTTGGTATAAATATAGCACATATTAGCAATTTATCTGTAAAATACCAAATAACATGTGTTATACATTATAACCGGCATTTTGAGGGAAATTGAGTGTTTATTATTGCATGCATGATCTTTATATATCAAACACTTGTCTCGAGATTATGTGCAGGAAATTCTCTAGGTAAAAGAGCCAGAATTGATAAAAATGCTGATAAAATATATCAAGTCCAAGACCTGAGATCTGGCAGTGAACTAGAAAGAATAATAAGATTCCAGACATCAGGAAAGTTCCAAAAAGTCAACACAAAATATCCCTGAAGAATTCAACCAGAGAGCTCACTATACGGCCGCGGATCCGCGGCCGAGTCAGGCCGATCCGCCGTGGATCCGCGGCCGTTCTGACTCATCGGCGGTTGGTAATTTTCACCGAGGCTTCTTTTCAACAGCAAAACTTCTTCAAGACGCTTCAGTCCCTAGAGTTCTCCAGAAGCTTCCCTTCTAACAGCCAAGCTTTTTGTGCAAGCTTAATACCTACCAAGCTTCTCATGCAAGCCTCATAACAACCAAGCTTCTCATGCAAGCTAGCTAACTACCTCAATCTAGAAACTTCTACATAACTGCCTAGCTTTCTATGCAAGCTTCATAACAACCAAGCTTCCAAGGGAAGCTAGACCTAGCTTCTAGTGGAAGCTTGAGGGAAAACTACAAAAGGGCATCTAGGGAATCATTACAAGGGTTGTTCATTAGTTGTTGAGTGTAGTTCATTAATTAAGGTTGAATATTGAGCTAAATTTCCACAAGTTGAGTGACACAACTTGATCCAAAACCCTAGCCCAAATTCAAATCCAAAGCCAAATCAAGATCATTTTGAGAAGCAAATCAAGCAAGCAACCATCGATCCTTTATCCGCGAGGCCAATCTTCATCCGAGCAAGAGATCCACGACGATCCACGACTCATGGAGATCGAGCGGAGCGAAATTCGACAGATCTAGTTACCTCTTCAAAAGGAGCGATCGAGAGCAACATCTTGTAACCTCGAATTGAAGGAATGTGTAATTAGTCGTCGATTGAATAAAGGTGATAATGGTAATTCTTGCTTTCTTTACATTCTTGCGTTATGAAACTTCTTGATTCTTAATTCATTAATTTTCATGATGTGTGAGTGAAATCTCCGCTTGTGGAGGATTCGAGAGAATCGGTAGATCTAGTGATGATAAGATCCTTTTACTAATCTTAAGTCTTATGAGATTTGTGAACTTTAGAAAAAAGAATCATCAATGACCTAATTTGGAGCGAGATCACATTCTTGATAATTTCGTTGCAAACTAGGGATTAAATAATTGATGATTCTCTTTGCTAAAGGCTAGATCCAAATGGTGATCAATGAAAAAACAAGAGATAAATAAGGAGAAACCCTAGTTTCTTCAGTAGATCCCTAATCTTCATTCGTCACCATCGTTCTAGCTACAAATTATCAATAGATAAGATTAGTCATCTCTAGATTCATCATTACTACTAATTTGATCGAATCGTATAAGCTATTTTACAAATCTTGATAACTAAATCGATTGGGATATTTCTTGATTCTTGATTCTAGATCTATATTCTTTATGTTTTCTTAAAATCAAAACTCATAAATCTTGAATCAACTTTCTTGCAATTTCTTTTATCTTTTCATTTCGACTCATCTAAAACAAGATCGATCAAAACACACATCTCAGTGGACGATCCGTATTCATTAACGCACTACATCGACACCGTTAATTGATTGCGGTATAAATTTCTTTGATTGTGATCTTTTACACTTTTCAAAACACGACACACAAAGACGATTCAATCAGGTCTACAGACAAACCTGTACCAGTGTCACATGAGAACTGCTATCCGACGATAGATATAATACCACATAGGAGTTCTCTGTGAGTCCGTTCAGAGTACCCATTCTCCACAAAGCACCCGCATACATTCTTTGGTATCACCTCAACAGATGGATATGGGAACATCCATCGCCCATCATATGGGACAAGAATAGTATACGCTAGTCTACTCTGGAATATCGATGCCCCGTCTCGATACACCCTCGACTAGGAACAGTTCATGGATATGCTTATAAACTACACGTGCCCCACTAGTATGATCTGCATCATAGTCACTATTAGTGTTTATGCCCTAGAGGCCATTACTGTATCATACTATTTTGTATATTACTTAATGAAAGCTTTGGATATTCACAGTTGTATTGACAGCCTTGCTAAAAATGGCAGTATGCTACTTGGTTTAAGTCTACTTTAATATGTGCATATGTTTCCTTTGACGTATCACTTATATATATTAGTAGAGACTTATATATATTAGTAGAGCCCTTAGGATCTTTGCTTAATTACCAGCGTTATGATGGCAGTCACACAAGTGGGGGCTGGGTAGTCTATAAGCAACATCCTAAACAGGTCCCTGGTCGTACGATTATCGAGACAGGGCATCGATACTCCGGAGTAGACTGGTGTATACGCTTCTCATCCCAGCATAGGGAGATGGTCTATCCCACAGCCATCAGTACGTCGTACTGGAGATAGTATGCAGGTGCTCGTTAGGTTACGGGTACACTGGACATGACTCGCCGGGAACTGCGGGTTGGATTTATACCCATCGTTAGATAGCAGTTCCCAGGTGACATGAGTACATCTTAGTCCGTCGACTTGACACTGCTACTTCGCCTCGGGTGTGTTCCCACTGTTCTTTGATTACTACCCTACCACGGCTCAAAGGAGTCGTGCAAACAGGTAGTAGTTGGGTGCAGTCCCGAAGCACTTGGAGGCAGTGGCGGTTAGACAGGATTCGTTTCTCCCGGTATTGGGGGTTGATATCGCGCTGTGTATGGAGAGCCATTACGCAAAGTCCCTGGCCAGGGCAAATGAGATTTACTGGTAGGTTCTAGTAGTTTCTCAAGGTGTAATGGGCTTCACTCCGACACGACTTATACCGTTATTAGGGGTCTGGCGTTTACCGCCCCTCTAGGCCTGATATGCGATAGTCCTAGACGAACATACCGGAATGTACGGAGATTGTCACATCAGGCTCAGTTGGAGTTCGGATGGGTTTACTCATCGTCCTTCTTATCGACATCTACTGGAGACCGTTACGTACAGCTAGTACCGCTTGCGGCCTGTGGTTAAACCTACTGCCAGCATAGTGTCGAGTCTTTAGAGTCCCACACAGAGAGTTTTCCTGCACCGGGCAAAAGGTGTAGAGGCCATATGGTTTTACGGCAGGGCCGCGATCACTTACGTACACTTGTGCACGTATTATGATCAAGCAGATAATACTAGCGGGCTTTGGTTTAAACCAAATTCTAGTATTATACAGATGGATTTATTCAGTCAAAGATTATCCGTGTTTTTCGGAAATACTGATGGGAGGGGCAGTCTCGTAATTTGTCGGGAAGCTTCTAGAAGAAGATGACTCATTTGTTTTTATTTCTTTTTAGGATTTAAACAAATGAGGTGGAAAGATGAGGTGTAGGTTTTCATTAAATGGATAATGACTCATGAGATGATTCATCTCATATGAATTAAATGAAGCATGCTAGATATTATGATAGATATTTGTTATGATATTTTGATGCTTCATATTATTCTAAGATTAGACATTATTCATTTCATTATCACAAAAGCTTTCTCTCTCCTCAAGTCTTCATCTTCTTCCTCAAACCCTAATAGCTCTCATGAGTTGAGAAACCTTGGGTTTAAGTGACTAACTAATCCATCTTATTATTCTACACCCTCTAGGACTTCTAGATTAGCGATCTAGAAGCCGTAGTTATCTCAGATTCGAGATAGAAGCTCGGACTATAGACTCTCGGGTGGATCGTCTTTGACTCGAGGAGGCCGTTGAGGTGCCGACGTTCCTTAGAGCCTACGAGGCGTGGAGGATAACGATGATGACCCGAAGGACAAGTAACGTGAGGTATAAATTCAAATCAGAATAGTTAAACCTTTCATAGTTTTCTAGTAATGGTTTAGACACGATCGGTGTGCTCAAGTCCGTGTTACGAAGCTTTGATAATTGTTTTTCATATATTCCACCTCCCCGCAAGCTCGTGGGGTGCGTAACATGGACTTACAGTCACAATAGTCAAGCAAATATCCTGAGGGCTTTATCTGTCATGCCCCGCTTCCCAGAGTACGCAAGATTGGGCACGTGACATAGCCAACCATGCTACCTGTGGTTAGGAAGTATCCATCCACAGTCACATTACGGTTGTAAGGATATCAAGAACAAGATAATAAGCTAATCTAATACATGTCCAAATCCATAATAACAAGAATCAATAACAATAAGTGCGGAAGCTAATGATCCAATACAATGAATAAACAGTACGTCCCATAATGCGGGCTCACATCTGGAAATGAAATGAATAACTAAATCCTAAGGAACTCACAGTTCAGCCTGCTGGCTGAAGTACTCCTGCTCGGTCGTAGACAGTGGTACGGAATCTGGGCCATGCAAAACCCAGACGTCAGCGCGTCATGACATCAAGTATATAGTATAAACATGGTAATAAGCAATGCAAGTATGAACATGAATAAAGCAGTAATAGGAGATAACAAGCAGGGTAATGTGCAATGGTGACTAAACTATCCTATCAGGTTTTCTACTCTATAGTCTTTGAAACCAATTGATGAATCGTCGATGTAACTCAATAGTATCCCGTGCATACCCGGGATCACGGTCACAATATTCTCGGCTGCAGCCGAGACATGCCGCTAGGCACAAAATAGAAAAGTGTACACTCGGTAGTACCCCGTACATACCCGGGATCACAGCCACAATATTCTCGGTCGAAACCGAGACATGCCGTTAGGCACAGAATAGGAATGTGTACACTCGGTATTACCCCGTACATACCCGGGATCACGGCCACAATATTCTCGGTCGAAACCGAGACATGCCGTTAGGCACAGAATAGGAATGTGTACACTCGAACGGTAGTGAACTGTCGAGTTACAAGTCAGGTTCATCTTTGATTTCCCCATACCCCCAAGTTATATATGTCAGGTCAGGTATTCAGTAGTCAAGGATCAATGCCAACACATGATCAAAAGTAGGTCTGTCTGGATAGACAGCAGGAATGGTCCAAAAGAACCCCAGGTCATGTTGTAGTCCAATAGGTTGGGTCAGTATGTATAGGGTGTCATGTCCGGTGTATCAGTACATGTGTCAGGTGAATCAAAATCGGGTCAATATATGATGCAATCAAACGTATGCTGATAACAGGTATAGTAACGATTAAGGAACAACAGCAGGAACAGTAAATTACTCCATGTAAACACAGTGATGCTTTGTATTCTCTTATTAATAGGTTCACGCACCTTTGGGGTGCAAAAGCCACAAGGTAAAGCAATATCCACAATCATAAAGTAATGAAGCTACATGAATTTACGCTAAGTATAATAATTGTCTCATGAATGATTTAACAATTAAGCAGATATGATCCAATTGTTTTATTTAGTTGAAATATGGATTGATAGTGGGTTAATTAATTACGAGAAACTATTATAACGATTCCATGTTAAAGATAACTGCAACTGTCAATTCTAACTTATAATATAATATCAATTACCATCATTAAGTTGTAGTATTATAAAGTATGATATTCAACTGCATGGCAAGACTAGATCTCGCACGCTAGCATGTTAAAGCAACTATTCAGATGGCTCCGTTTGAAGCGTTGTATGGGCGTAAGTGCCGTTCACCTGTCTGTTGGGATGATGTTGGTGAACGAAGGTTACTAGGACCAGATTTGGTGGTACAGACAGTCGAGAAGGTGAATACAATCAGGAAGCATATGAAGGCAGCTCAAGACAGACAGAAGAGTTGGGCCGACACGTCAAGAAGACCTCTAGAGTTCGCCGTGGGTGATTTGGTATTTCTGAAGATATCACCGACTAGAGGGGTGATTCGCTTTGGAAGTCGGGGAAAGCTTAGTCCTCGATTCGTTGGACCCTTCGAGATTTTGGAGCGTGTTGGAGAGGTATCGTACCGGTTGGCGTTACCACCGTCATTAGCAGGAGTTCACGATGTGTTTCATGTGTCTCAACTACGGAGGTATGTTCGTGATGAGACTCATGTCTTGGATCATTCGGAGTTGACTGTACGGGAGGACCTAACCTTTGAGGAGCGACCAGTTGAAATCAAGGATCGAAGGGAAAAGGTTCTTAAGAACAAGGTTATCCCTCTTGTACTAGTTTCTTGGGGTAATCGATTGCATGGAGAATCCACTTGGGAGCGAGAAGACGAGATCCGGCAGAAATTCCCTCACCTTTTCCAGTAGTTAGCTATCTTGTATTCTCGGAATTTCGAGGACGAAATTATTTTGTAGTTGGGTATGATGTAACACCCGAGCCCAATAATACTATTTATATTACAAGTTGAGGGTTTTATATTGCTCTTTTCCAATTATCCTGATTTTCTGGGGTTTATTGCTAAATTTTAACCGGTTAAGTCATTTTGGCACATAACAAATTTTAACTCCTAAAATGAAATTTGAAATATCCATGTTGGCCTACTCGTCGCCACTAGTCGCGTGGTAGCGTCCGCGTGTCGAGATTCTGTTCCGTTTGGCTAAACGGGCAAGTTTGGACGACTACGCGCGCGTGCAAGTGTCCGACTTGGGGGCATGCATTTTAATCATTAAACACCTCTTTTCAAAATTTGGAACCCGCTTAAAATCCTATAATTTGAATTTGGAACATTTGGGCGCAACCCGGGCGCAATTTGGAAATGTTTCATTTCGCGCCAAAAAGGCCCATTTAAATTTAATACCTTAAACTAAATATATACGAATATATATTTTATTTACCTGCTATATCTCTCCAACTCCTTCAAATTTAATTTCAAATCCCTTTTAAATCTCTCGTGGCCAATCACAGCGGGGGAATGTACCCGCGTGGGCCCCGCCTCCCTTTCCCTGTCTCTCTCTCTCTCATCATCATCAAATCTTTTCTCTCTCTCCCTTCAATCTCTTTCTCTCTCTTCCTCTATAAGTTTTCATCCATGCAGCCGCCCCTACGCATCCTCTTCTTCACGAGAAAACGCCTCAGAACCCTAACCCTAGCCCCTCGTTCTTCGCCGTCGACCTCCCCGCGACCTCGCCGTCGCCGCCCTCGCCACCACGAGACTAGCCGCACCCACTTACCTCCTTCCTCCGCCGATTCCCGCACCTGCACCCAACCCCGACGACGCCTCCAACCACTGCAGAGCCCGACGCCGACGCCGCCTCTCGTCGCCGACGACTCCCGCGACTCCCTCTCACCCTCCTTGTCCCGACCTCGTCGTCGCTTCCCTCCTCCCCTCGCCGGACCACCAACCCGAGCCCATAACCCCATCACCTACCCTCTGCAGTTCGCCGGAGAACGCGCCGTCGACCCTCGTCGACGTCACCCGCGCCACCTCCGACCACCTCCTTCTCCCCTCGACCACCAGAGCCGACCACCACCCTTCTCTACTCGTCGCAACACCCTCTCCAGTGAACCCCGAGGCTGTTCAGGCCTTCGCAGCCGCCGTCGCTGCCTCGCCGGCGTTCCAGCGCCGTCGAGCTCGCCGGGGGTACCCTGGTATCTCTCTGTAAGCTTCCTCATCTTCCCTTTTGTGCATTAACCCCCCGCTGATCGTATTAAGTTTATCATTGTTGCTAACTTCGTTGCCGTTGTTTTTGCCGGAATCCGACCGTGCCGTCTTTGGAACCCAACGCTCCAGCGAAGTACCCTGGTCCGTGTGATCCCGTTGTTCTCTGTTGGGACTCGACCCGTGGCCCGTGCACCCATATCGTGTTTTCTGCCGACATCGCATCCGTGTTCCGGTTTGCAAAACCGTCGAGGCAAGTATCTGAATACTTGCTTTAACATGCTAGCGTGCGAGATCTAGTCTTGCCATGCAGTTGAATATCATACTTTATAATACTACAACTTAATGATGGTAATTGATATTATATTATAAGTTAGAATTGACAGTTGCAGTTATCTTTAACATGGAATCGTTATAATAGTTTCTCGTAATTAATTAACCCACTATCAATCCATATTTCAACTAAATAAAACAATTGGATCATATCTGCTTAATTGTTAAATCATTCACGAGACAATTATTATACTTAGCGTAAATTCATGTAGCTTCATTACTTTATGATTGTGGATATTGCTTCACCTTGTGGCTTTTTCACCCCAAAGGTGCGTGAACCTATTAATAAGAGAATACAAAGCATCACTGTGTTTACATGGAGTAATTTACTGTTCCTGCTGTTGTTCCTTAATCGTTACTATACCTGTTATCAGCATACGTTTGATTGCATCACATATTGACCCGATTTTGATTCACCTGACACATGTACTGATACACCGGACATGACACCCTATACATACTGACCCAACATATTGGACTACAACATGACTTGGGGTTCTTTTGGACCATTCCTGCTGTCTATCCAGACAGACCTACTTTTGATCATGCGTTGGCATTGATCCTTGACTACTGAATACCTGACCTGACATATATAACTTGGGGGTATGGGGAAATCAAAGATGAACCTGACTTTTAACTCGACAGTTCACTACCGTTCGAGTGTACACATTCCTATTCTGTGCCTAACGGCATGTCTCGGTTTCGACCGAGAATATTGTGGCCGTGATCCCGGGTATGTACGGGGTAATACCGAGTGTACACATTCCTATTCTGTGCCTAACGGCATGTCTCGGTTTCGACCGAGAATATTGTGGCCGTGATCCCGGGTATGTACGGGGTACTACCGAGTGTACACTTTCCTATTCTGTGCCTAGCGGCATGTCTCGGCTGCAGCCGAGAATATTGTGACCGTGATCCCGGGTATGCACGGGATACTATTGAGTTACATCGACGATTCATCAATTGGTTTCAAAGACTATAGAGTAGAAAACCTGATAGGACAGTTTAGTCACCATTGCACATTACCCTGCTTGTTATCTCCTATTACTGCTTTATTCATGTTCATACTTGCATTGCTTATTACCATGTTTATACTATATACTTGATGTCATGACGCGCTGACGTCTGGGTTTTGCATGGCCCAGATTCCGTACCACTGTCTACGACCGAGCAGAAGTACTTCAGCCAGCAGGCTGAACTGTGAGTTCCTTAGGATTTAGTTATTCATTTCATTTCCAGATGTGAGCCCGCATTATGGGACGTACTGTTTATTCATTGTATTGGATCATTAGCTTCTGCACTTATTGTTATTGATTCTTGTTATTATGGATTTGGACATGTATTAGATTAGCTTATTATCTTGTTCTTGATATCCTTACAACCGTAATGTGACTGTGGATGGATACTTCCTAACCACAGGTAGCATGGTTGGCTATGTCACGTGCCCAATCTTGCGTACTCTGGGAAGCGGGGCGTGACATGGATTAGTTAAACCTTTCGTAGTTTTCTAGTAATGGTTTAGACACGATCGGTGTGCTCAAGTCCGTGTTACGAAGCTTTGATAATTGTTTTTCATATATTCCGCCTCCCCGCAAGCTCGTGGGGTGCGTAACATGGACTTACAGTCACAATAGTCAAGCAAATATCCTGAGGGCTTTATCAACATGTGCAAATGAATAAAAGCAAGATCAAATCAACATGTCAGATAAAGTAAACAAGATAGCATACTATCATGTCGAGCAAGAAAGTAATCTATATATATATATACATGTCCAAGCATCCACTATACATATAATGGCCTCTAGGGCATACATATATCCAACAAGAGTCTTGTGTGATTCCCACTGTGCTTTGATTTGTTAGTTATATGTATTCCCTAGAGGCCATTACTATTCATAGGATGTATATTGTAGTGGATGCTTGGACATATATAGGGAGGACTTTCTTGCTCGACATGATAGTATGCTATCTGGTTGATCTTTACCTTAACGTGTACACTGATTGTCTCTCTGTTACATGTTGGTAAAGCCCTTAGGATGTGTACTTGACTACCTCGACTATGATGCGGATCATACTAGTGAGGACATGGTAGTCCATAAGTACATCCTTCAAAGTCCCTAGTCGTGGGTATATCGAGACGGGGCATTGATATACCAGAGTAGACTAGCGTATACCTTCTCGACCCATACAGATGGGCGATGGATGATCCCATATCCATTGGTGTTTGACATCAGAGATGATATACGGGTGCTCAGTGGAGACTGGATACACTGGACGGACTCGCCGAGAACTCCCAGATGGTATTATACCTTACGTCAGATGGCAGTTCTCTGGTGACACTGGTACAGAGTAGTCTGTTGACCCGAGATCGTCATAGAGTCTTGTGTGGTTCCCACTGTGCTTTGATTTCCACCTTACCACGTCCAAGAGGGCGTGCAAAATGGTGGTTTTTGGGTACAGTCCCGAATCACATGGAGGAAATGAGCGATAGGAGGGGATTCGTCTCTCCCGGTATAGGGAGTTGATGTTGCGCTGTGTTCGATTGGCTATAACCGGAAATCCCTGGCCAGGGTTGCTGAGATTTACTGGTAAGTGTTACCTGTAGTTTTTCGAACTGTTATAGACCTCATATCGACACGACTTATCGAGCTACTGGGGTCTGATGTTTACCACCCCTAGGCAAGATATGCGACATATCAGACGATCAGACCGGACTGTACGGTAAGTGTTACTGGTTGGATTCACAGGAGTATGAGCGGGCTTGCTCGTCGATCTTCTGATCGCTCAATACCCGGGTGGCCGTTACGTTTAGCAGACCGCTTGCGGCTTGTGGGTGTTTGATATGATCATCACCTGCTGCCGGCGTATTGACGAGTCTTTAGAGTCCTACACAGAGGTTTCCTGGCTTAAGCGAAACGAAATAGGAGCGCATATGAGATATGTGCGGGACCGAGAATAATGCGTGTATGTGATACCGTATTCTATTCTCGCGATGAATGTATCGAATGGTTTTATGCGATATAACCTAGTTATCGAATCAAGGATTGATTCGATAAGCCGATACATTGGATATTAGTCGGTTATATGCGATATGACCGGATCGTTAAATCAAGTGTTGACTTAATGATTTAATGCATAATTATATATTTGATATATTACTTTGCATTAACTAGTATTGGTTCACTTAAGATGGATTTTCTCACTTGAAGTTCACAAGTTGTATATGTGATATACTTTTGTGCACTTGATTGTATCATGTTTGATGATACATGCTTACTTGAGTTTGTGTAAAGATTAAACCATGGTTATTTAAATGGTTAGGGTTTTGTTTTTCATATCTATTTATTAATTTATTTATTTATTTCTTTTTGGCAAAAGAAAAGAAAAATGGTGGCTTTCTTTGGATGCAAGTTGAAGCTTCATGAAGCTTTGACTAAGTGACCATTTTGTCTTCATGCTTAACCCTAACCATTCCATCTAACCATGATTTATTCTCTACACTTGACCATGGTTGCCACATGATAAGTATTGTTTTTATTTTCTTTTTGAAAAGAACTTATCATAATATTCATCTTCTTCTTCTTCTTCTTCACTTGAAGAAAACCTTGCTTTATCAATGGTGACTTGATGAAAAGAGTGAGAAATCCAATTCTAAAGTGAACCCACTTCCTATTTCTTCATCCTCTACCTATTTCCAAGTAGTATAGGGTGTTTTCTTCACAAGTTCCATGACTTGGTGAAGTGGGAGCTTGATCTAGTGATGCCTCGACGTAGATCATCTTCGGCATCGAAGCCGACGACCAAGCCCGCCCAATTCTCCGATGAAGCCGATGCTAGAGTCCGGGATGCGATTTGTACAGCGAGGGGACTTCATCACGGAGCTATGGAGGTGGAGAACCGGATCTACAAAGGTTGTATTTCCGTTCACTTAGTTAAGTTGTTAACTAGTTGCTTGTTTCGCCTAAAATTCTAGTTAACGATCCGTATTAGTGTTTCCCGGCACTTGTAAAAATTTAAATTGGCATGCTTGATGCCTTGTGAGACCTCATTAGTGTGCCTAGGAACCCTACACGATTTCCACCTTACCATGGTCAAGAGATCATGCAAAACGGTGGTTTTTGGGTACTGTTCCGAGTCACATGGAGGTAATGAGCGATAGGAGGGGATTCGTCTCTCCCGGTATTGGGAGTTGATGTTATGCTATGCTCGATTGGCCATAACATGAAATCCCAGGCCAGGGTTGCTGAGATTTACTGGTAAGTGTTATCATTAGTTTCTCAAACCGTTATGGACCTTACATAAGCATGACTTATCAGGCTATTGGGGTCTGACGTTATACCACCCTAAGGCTGTAATATGTGACATATCATACGAAGAGACCGGACTGTACGGTAGTGTTACTGATTGGATTCACAGGAGTATGAGCAGGCTTGCTTGTTGATCTTCTGATCGCTCAATACCCGGGTGGCCGTTATGTTTAACAGATCGCTTGCGGCTTGTGGGTGTTTGATATGATCATCACCTACTGCCGGCGTATTGACGAGTCTTTAGAGTCCTACACAGAGGTTTCCTGGTTCATGCGAAACGAAGTAGGAACACATATGTGATATGTGAGGGACCAAGATTAATGCGCGTATGTGATACCGCATTCTATTCTCGCTATATGTGATATCGGTCGGTTATATGAGATATATGGGTTATCGGATCAAGTGTTGATTTGATAAGTTGATTCATATAATATTAGTCGGTTATATGTGATATAGCCGGATTATTAAATCAAGGATTGATTTGCTAATTTAATGTATAATTATATATTTGATATATTAACTTACATTAACTAATATTTGCTCACTAAGTATTCTTTTTCTCACTTGTGTGCATATAGTATATATGTGATATATATTAATGTACATTTAATTGTGTCGTGATTGATGATACATGATTCATGGGTGTATGAGAATTACACCATGCTTGATATAATGTAGGTTTTATATTTATCTAAGTAATTCAAAATTGGATGGATTTTTGGCATGGCTACAAGCTTGTAGAAGCTTGTAGAAACATTGACCAAGTCCACCAGTTTTGTTTCACTTGTAAATATTTATTGACCCAACCATTATACTAACCATAGTCAAGTCTCTACAAGAGTTAGTGTATGACACTAACTCACCCATGGTTCACATTCTCACCTCATGAGTTCATTCTTCATCTCATCACTTCATCTTCTTCCTCATGAGAAAAAGCTTGATAGCTTTTTCTATGTGATGAAATAATGTGAGAAAAAGAAATCTAAAGAGAGCTCATTTCCCACTTCATCATCCTCTACTACTAGCTATTTAGTTTAGGGTGTTTGCTTCACTAAACCCTAATTTAGTGAAGAGGTAGCATGAGCTTGAGTCTCCTCGACGTAGATCATTTTCGGCCTCGAAGACTTCGAGAAAGTTTGCATCTTTCACCTTGTGGTTCCTCTCAAGAGTTCGGGAGATCATTACTCGCAGCGAAGGGACTTATACATGGAGCATTTGAAGTGAAGGATCGGTCTACAAAGGTTGTATTCCGTATTCACTTAGTTGTAAAGTTGTTTACTTTGCATGTTCGTTTAAAACTCTAATTAAGATTTTAGGGTTAGGGTTCTTTAGTTTGGCAAAATTTTGAAAACGGTATGGACGATGCCTCCCGAAACCTTGCTGCCTTGCTAACTAACCCAACAGTATTCTCCTCCCCGATCGAATCGAAGGATTTTAATACTTTTACCCATTTGGTTCTCGACTTCATGCTTATATTTTTTGAATTTCTCAAAAGCTTCAGACTTGTGTTTCAACAGTAACACATGTCCGTATCTTGAGAGATCGTCAGTGAATGTATTAAAGTACGAGTAACCATTCCTGGCATGTGTATACATGGTACCGCATATATCACTATGTATCAGTCCAAATAGTTCCATAACTCTTTCTCCGTGTCTAGTAAACGGAGTTTTGGTCATCTTTCCTTTGAGACATGACTGTCAAATTTCATAAGATGATAATTCGAACGGATTCAAATATCCATCCTTATGTAACTTAGCTAGTCGTGTCGTATTGATATGACCTATTCTACAATGCCACAAGAAGGATTCGTTCATTTCTGAACTCTTTCTCTTGTGTGTGTTTTGTACGTTAAGAACTGTGGTTTGATTTAGAACGTATATGCCATTATTTAACGAGCCCGATCCAATCAACTTTTGATTCAGAAAAATGTTCATAACATTATCCTGTACTACAAAATTATATCCTTCTTTACTTAATAAAGAAACTGATATAAGATTGCATATCAGGTTCGGTATGTAATAGCATTCGTTCAGAATCAATGTATTACCATTTGGTAATACAAGGTGATATTCGCCAACCGCTTTGGCTGCAACATTTGAACCATACCCTACTCTTACAGAATGATCACCCATTCTAAGTTCTCTATCTTTCCTCAGCCCATGCAACATATTGCATATGTGGGATCCCGATCCGGTATCTAATACTCAGGACGTAGAGTGTACTGAGAAACAGTTCTCGGTAACTAACACACCCGAAGAAGATCCATTAACATGCTTATTCTTCTTTTGGGTGGCGTGGGAATCCGGATATTCCCTTATTTCCAGCTCGGACTTATAACAATTATAAGAAAGAACGGAACCAACGTTCCCCTGCTCAGTATAACAAGCGGGTTCAGTCAATACATCCATATTATTATCTTGATTAAGGCCTGACATGGTCGCTACCTGGAGAGAGAGAGAGAGAGAGAAGAAAACACTTAGTGTATGCTCTTACAAGATTAGATTGGTTATTATCCTATCTAATCAGGATGGCTCCCACTGTTTTTATCAAATCTTCCTTCAAACCCTAAAAGGTAAGACTAGCCGAGATTAATTACACCTTACAAGTTCGCCAATCTTTCAGCCAGGCCAGTGTCGCTACTTTGAGAGAGGTTCCTCGTGCTTTCATACGGACCTAATTAAAATAAACCTCATTTTCCCAGGGGCGTAACCCCGTTAATACCTTTCTAGACACCTACTTGATCGGCTAATTGTGATGTGTAAAATTCTCTCAAGAGTAACTCTTACTCGCAGTGCCTATCGAGATCCAACTATCTCATAGCAGGTATGCAATCTCATTGCAAATTTCAACACTTGAAATTCCCGATAATATTTTGCCGCTAGCAACTTATGACCTTGGCTACGGTCAACAAATCATAAGCGCTAGTCAAGTTCAACCCGTTATTTCCTAATTGAATTAAACTCATCCGTACGACCCTTGGCTAAGATCAACAAAGTCGTACGACTACCCTAACTCAATCGCATCACATGCAGCAGATAAGCACTAATTAGCTATCGCACACTACGCTTTGGCTAAGGTCAACAAACGTAGCACGAATACTAAGCAGTACTTATCTGAAATGACGGAAGGCTATGACAGGTTTTTAAGAAAACCTTTTGCGTAATGAACTTGATATCGTTGTAGAATCTAGTGATTTTTGAAAATGAGTGTTTTTGAGGATTTTTAGTTTTGCTAAAGTGGTCACTCCCGGAGAAGGGATCTCGACTCATTCCTTCTCGAATAAGGTGCAGGATATTTCACAAATACCACTATGCAAAGTAAGAACTAGAGAAGCAATCAAAAGACAAAACCGAGTGGGTTATAGAATCTGGACATGTTGTAAAATGTTTTCGACATCGACCAAGTATGGATTATGATGAAACCTTTTCTAGTGCCTATGCTTAAGTCCATTCAGATCTTACTTTCCATTGCTACATACCATGACTGTGATATCTGGCGGTTGGGTGTCATGACTGCTTTTCTAAATGGTGATTTAGGAGAGAGCGTCTATAAGTACACAGCCAAAGGGCTTCGTAGTCAGTGGGAGCAACGGAAACATGTGCAAGTTGCTTTATAGGTTAAAGCAGGCATCACGGAGTTGGAACATCTGTTTTGATGTGGTAGTCAAAGTGTTTGACTTCATCAAAATGGTAGATGAACCTTGTATGTACAAAAAGGTAGTAGAGAGTATTGTGGTCTTCCTTGTATTATACGTGGATGACATACTCTTGATAGGAAATATGTTTCCAATGCTACACTCGATCAATCTCCTCTTATCACAAGGATTCTCCATATAGGATCAAGGTGATACCTCCTAAATCCTGGGTTTTGGATCTATGAGATAGATCTAATTAGATGTTAGGATTCTGACTAGTTGTAGTGAGAAGGTATTAATAGATCCTGGGGAGAATCACTGGATAGCTTCCAGGGTGGTAAAGACGACTGAATGTCAGTCACAGGCATTGTCTTTACCCTCGGTGGAAGGACGGTATGTTGGAAGAGTTCCAAGCTAGATACCGTGACTTGTTATATGATAAAGGTTGGATACATCGCTACCAACGATACTACGAAAGAGGGTGTCTGGGTGTATATAAGTTCATGAGATGGACTTCGTTCCTACCATTGTGTGACAATGGAGTTGTGGTTTTGGCCTAGGAACCCCCGTCCCATCAGTGATCCAGACATATTCTAAGGCAGTATCACCTGATCATGGAGATGGTCGATCTCTAGGGAGATCGAGGATAGGAGAGGAGACTTTGAGGATAACACGGCGGATCCACTCACAAAAGCATTTTCCCAAAAAAGACTTTTATGGGATGGTTGTGTATGAGTACTACAACCACTGTTGATTGTTAGGTATTGGATACGACAAAAGATGGCCTTAGTGCAAGTGGGAGATTGTTAGTTATATGTATGCCCTAGAGGCCATTACTGTACATGCGATGTATATTGTAGTGGATGCTTGGACATATATAGGGAGGACTTTCTTGCTCGACATGATAGTATGCTATCTGGTTGCTCTTTATCTTAACATGTACACTTATTGTCTCTCTATTACATGTTGATAAAGCCCTTAGGATGAGTACTTGACTACCAGGATTATCAAGTAGATCATACTAGTGGAGACAGAGTAGTCGGTAAGTACATCCTTCAAATGTTCCTAGTCGTGGGTGTATCGAGACAAGGCATCGATATACCAGAGTAGACTAGCATATAGCTTCTCGACCAATGTAGATAGGCGATGGATGATCCCATATCCATTGGTGTTTGACATCAGAGATAGTATACGGGTGCTCAGTGGAGACTGGGTACACTGGACGGACTCGCCGAGAACTACAAGATGGTATTATACCTCACATCAGATGGCAGTTCTCTGGTGATACTAGTATAGGTTAGTCTGTAGACCCGAGATCGTCATAGAGTCTTGTGTGATTCCCACTGTGCTTTGATTTCCACCTTATAACGTTCAAGAGAACGTGCAAAACGGTGGCTTTTGGGTACAGTCCCAAATCACATGGAAGCAATGAGTGATAGGAGGGGTTTCGTCTCTCCCTGTATTGGGGGTTGATGTTGTGCTGGCTCGATTGGCTATAACAGGAAGTCCCTGGACAAGGCTGATTCAGAGATATACTGGTAAGTGTTATCAGTAGTTTCTCGACCCGTTATGATCCTCACATCGGCACAACTTATCGAGTTACTGGGGTCTGACGTATACCACCCCTAGAAAAGATATGCGACATATCAGACGAAAAGACCGGACTGTATGGTAGTGTTACTGATTAGATTCGCAGGAGTATGAGCAGGCTTGCTTGTTGATCTTCTGATCGCTCAATACCCGGGTGGCCGTTACGTTTAGTAGACCGTTTACGGCTTGTAGGTGTTTGATATGATCATCACCTACTGCCGGCGTATTGATGAGTCTTTAGAGTCCTACACAGAGGTTTCCTGGCTCAAGCGAAACGGAGTAGGAGCACATATGTGATATGTGCGGGACCGAGATTAATACGATATGTGATACCGTATTATATTCTTGCGACATGTGACATCGGTCGGTTATATGTGATATAGCCAGGTTATCGGATCAAGTGTAGATTCGATAAGTTGTTACATTTGATATTAGTCGGTTATATGTAATATAGACGGATTATTAAATCAAATGTTGATTTAATAATTTAATATATAATTATATATTTGATATATTAAGTTACATTAACTAATACATGCTCACTTATGATTTATTTTCTCACTTGATGTGCACATTGTATATATGTGATATGTATATTTGTATACATGTTTATGTCATGCTTGATGATACAAGCAAATTGGGTGTGTGTATGACTTACACCATGCTTATGATGATAATTAGGGTTTTTATTTATTTTGGTAATTACAAAATGGTGGGATTTTGTCATGGCTAGTAGCTTGTAGAAGCTTGTATTGTTCATTGACCAAGTCCACTCTTTTGCTTTGCCTAAGATATTTATTAACCCAATCAATTATCCAAACCATGGTGATGTCTCTACAAGGGTTAGCATATGATTCTTAACTAACCCATGATTGCAATTATCCTTTGGATAATATCATGAGAGTTTTCTTATTCTTCTTCTTCCTCAAAGCTTTCTAGCTTTAATGGAGATGATGGAAAATTAGTGAGAAAATCATTTCTAAAGTGAGCAAAATTCCTACTTCATCATCCTCTACTACTTGCCATTTAGAATAGGGTGTTTGCTTCACTAATTCTACAATTAGTGAAGAGGTAGATTGGGTTAGTGTCTCCTCGACGTAGATCATCTTCGGTCTCGAAGACTTCGATGCAAGCTTGTTCATTTCTTCATGAGAGCCTCTCTAGAGTCAGGGAGTTCATGATCGCAGTGAAGGGACTACTACATGGAGCTAATGAAGTGAAGGACCGGTTTACAAAGGTTGTATTCCTTGTTCACTTCTTATGCAAAGTTATTTGTGTTATGTTTCGTCGGATTTTCGAGTATACGATTCTTGGTTAGGGTTATCTAGAACGGCTAAAATTTGAAATTGGCATGGACGATACTCCCGAAACCTTGCTGCCGTGCTAGACAACCCTGCAGTTGTATCAGAGCCATGATAGAAAATTAGACGGATTTTGTTAAGATTACGAAACCGAAACTACTCCGAAACTTGCAACACGAAACCCTAGTTTCTGTCGATTTTAAAAAGTCATCTAAAATTTTTTTAAACAACTGCAGAATGTTGTATGTGATATAACATGAACAACATGGGAATTTCAAGGGGGTTTCTCGGAATTTGGCCGAGCACAATGCAAGAAAATCCGAGCAGGCCGGCCATCTAATGGAGTGTTGACTTGAAATTTTCAGGGTGTTCCAGTCTCTGGGTTTGGGTGTTTCAGGTGTTGTTTGTTTTTTCTAAGTTTTCATGTGATGTGATGTTACACTATAAGCAATTCGGAGTGCTTCATATTGGTAGTTTTAACATTGTTTCGGGTATTCACATGTTGGTAATTCTGTGAACCGTCTAGAAGAATGAAACCCTAACTCGACCTTTTGGATCGCGGAACCGCGGTCATACCGTAGGGTTTGCCGCAGCTCCGTGGCGACATGAGTGAGGCTTGGGTCTGCCCTTCTATGGCTGGTGCATAGGCACTGTGGCATGTTCTGGGTATTATAAAACTATGCTCAAGTGTTAAGCTCTCGGGGAATTGTAGGACTTTGATGAATCGATCGAAAAGTTTAACTTCATCCGGATAGTATCACGCCCCGCTTCCCAGAGTACGCTAAGATGGACACATGACATAGCCAACCATGCTACCTGTGGATAGGAAATATCCTTCCACGGTCATATTACGGCTGTAGAGATATCAAGAACAGGAAAGTAAACTAAACTATCTAGTACATGTCCATGAGCCAGAATAAATGAGTCAAGAAATGATAATATGCGGAAGCAAAATATACAATAAATGAAACACCTGGAAAGTAAAACTGCATACCAACAGGATCTTCACCGCTCGGTCTAACAGCGGCAATACTCCTGATCAGTCTGCAACAAAGGTAGAGGATCTGGGCCATGCAAAACCCAGACGTCAGCGCGTCATAACATCAAGCAAAAAAATATAAACATGGGTAGCAATACATGCAAGTATGAGTATAAATGATAAAACAAGCATAACAATGATATAAGTAAGGACAGTGGGGTAATGTGTAGTGAGTAATCTAAACTGGTCTATTGGGTTAACTACTCTCAAGTTTTTGAAATCAATTTGATGAATCATCGATGTAACTCAATTGTATCCCATGCGTGCCCGGGACCACGGTCAAGATTCTAGGGCTGAATCCGAGACGTGCCGCTAGGAAGTAAAAGGGTAGTATGTAAAGATGAGTGATGTCAGCATCATCATCCCGGGACTGGCCTAGCCCGTAAGACTGATCAGAACAGGTATAGAACTGTCGACTTACAAGTCAGGTTTCATCATTGATTTCCCCATACCCCCAAGTTATATGTATTGAAGTCAGGTATTAAAATAATCTAAAGCTAATGCCAATACAGGATCAGGCAGGTACAGGTTTGTCTTGATAGACAACAGGAACGGTCTGTAAGGACAACAGGTCAGGTTTGTTGGCATTAGGCACAAGATCAGGTAACAGGTAAAGTCATGGTACATCAGGTCAAGCCAGGTAGTATAGGTATCATGTCATGTCAAGAGGTGCACGGTACCATGTCGTGTCAAGTAGGAAGTGTAACAAGTCAAGTCAGGATGCACAAGATGTCATGTGGGTGCTCATAATCAACTAGCATAAGCATGGGTATACAAAACAAGCATGGGTACTAACAGAACAATAAACTGGAACATGTAATATGATATGCAAATAGGTACAGAATAAACTATATAGATGTACGGTTATCGATTAGAGTCAGGGTTATGGTTCCAACATTAAGTATCATACACTTAAATGAAGATTGAATATTAAAATCACATTAACATGTATTAAAAGACCGATTGATGCAATTATATATAAAAGGGTTAAATGGATGCAATAAAATTTATACTAGACGAGATGGGTGCAAACAGGTGTTGAACAGTTATAAACTATTTAAAGGGTACTATGGCTATGCAACCAAGAACTATTTTATAAATATAGGCATGAGCATACAATATTGTAATCTAACATGCAACCGGGTGTGTTGTCATAATTAACTCAAAATGATATAAACGGACATCGAATGGTAAAATGTGATATAGGGCACCAAATTCAAACTTCATGTTTAAAATATATATATATGCAAATAAATATGGAATACTGTAAATAGCATGTAGCAAGTTTCACTTGCCTTGACGGATCGCGAAGCGGTATACGGAACGTCACGCGTCGGCGGGAAAAGTCGCGACGCGCGCACGGTACACGGAATGAGTCGAAACAACGCACGATGGGATCACACGGGTCAGATATCCTCACTGGGACGTCGGGATCGTTGAGTCGTCATGGCTTCAGTGATCAACAGAGGCTTAAATATTTTACAGAAAAGAAACAAAATACACGGAAGAAGAATAAAGAAGAGGGAGAACGAGAGAGAGAAGGCTCACTGGGGTTGCACTGATAACGGGAGACGAGATGTTGGCGATGTCGGGGTCACCGGAGGTGAGTTGCCGGCGGGGGTGCAGGGTGCAAGTTAGGTTCTGGTGTGTGGGGTTTTAAGAAAGAAAAAGAAGAGAAGAGAGGGAGGAGAAGAGAATGAAGAGGAAGAGAAGAGGAGAATGGGTGGTGACGGTGAGGTTGAGGGATCGCCGGCGACGAGGTGTGCAGGATGATGGGTTCTCGTCGCAGTAGGTGCAGGGATGAGAGGAGGTCGGGTGTGCAAGGGGTTTGCTCGGGGTTTGGAGAGAGGTGTGTGCGAGGTTGAGGAGAAGAGAAGAAGAAGGAGACGATAGAGATGAGGAGAGAAGGAGGTGTTGGCGATGACGATGTGATCGGCGGCGATGGAGGTGAGGATGGCGGTGATGGGTCCTATGGTTTGCAGGCTCGGGGAAAGGAGGAATGGGAAGGAGATGACGAGAAGGAAGAGATGAGGAGAGGAGAGAAAGGTGGAGGAGATGGCGGTCGCGGGGGTGAGGCGACGACGGCGACGAAGCTAGGGTTTTCTCGTGTTCATGGGCTCGTGTTTAAAAGAGAAGAGAGGGAGAAAACAAGGAGGGAGGTGACGGGATCCTGGGAGAGGTGACGGGAATCGAGAAGCAAACAGTGTTCGCGAGAGGAATGAGAGAGGGCGCGAGAGGATAGAGAAAGGGAAGAGAGAGATAGAGGGGGAAAGAGAGCGGCGCACGGGAGAGAGAGAAGGAAAGGAGAAAGATTTTGGGGAAAGATAGAAAGAGACGTGTGGGGCCCGGTGACTAAGAGGAGGATTTCTATTGGTTCTGGAAAATAAAAGGAGAGTGAAGAGAGAGATGCTCAATGGTGGGGCCAGCATAAAAGGAAGCTAGGGATTGGCTGGAGAAAGAATTAATTTTAGGGAAGGAAGATTTCAATTGGCAAAATATATTCGTTAGTTGAAAATAAATTTAGGCTGTTGAAAATAAATTTAGGCTGTTAAAAAATGTAAACGAATTTAAAAGAATTTAAAATAATTAGAATTTGGCGGGATACAAAATAATTCAGAAATGCGCCCGGGTCGGGTCCAAAATTTTGGATTTGAAATACGAAAATTATTAGCGAGTTCCAAAATTTAAAATGAAAGATTATGTAACAGAAATACATATCCCCAAGAACGGACGCACGTACGTGCGCGTAGCCATCCAAACACGTCTGTTTCGCTGAACGGGACGAGAACACGATGCAAGGATGCTACCACGGTGTTAGGGGTATCAAGCAGGCCATGAAATGAAATTTTAATTTATTTTACGTGATTTAAATTGGTATATGCAAAAAGATGCGATACTAGATAAAATACCAGTATATACTAAATTATGAGATGCACTAGTCATGCAACATGTCGAGGTAATCTATAAATAAGAGTCAAACAGGTTCAAGCAAGCGGGTCGGGTCGAATGCAAAGTAATACGTAAAATACCATTCGCACCCAAACACGCTAAATCAAGAAAGACCATGAATAGGTAAATACGGAAACTGGAATTAGTATAAATGAACTCGGGTGTTACATTATACCCAACTACAAAAAGAATTTCGTCCTCGAAATTCCAAGAACAAGAAAAGATAAACAACAACAAACTACAGGAATAGATGTGGAAACTTCTGCCGGATTTTATCTTCTCATTCCCAAGTTGAATCTCCATGCAAGCGATTTCCCCAAGAAACAAGTACAAGAGGGATAACTTTGTTCTTAAGAACCTTTTCTCTTCGGTCCATAATCGACATCGGTCGCTCCTCAAAAGTCAAATCTTCTCGTACAGTCAGTTTCGAATGATCCAACGCATGTATTTCATCTCGAGCATACTTACGGAGTTGAGGTACGAGAAACACGTCACGACCATTCGCCAGGGATTGCGGTAACGCCAAACGATAAGCCACTTCTCCAATACGTTCCAAGATCTCAAAAGGTCCAACGAATCGAGGACAAAGCTTTCTTCGACTTCCGAAATAGATCACCCCTCTAGTCGGTGATATCTTTAAGAATACTAGATCACCAACAGCGAACTCTAGAGGCCTTCTCGATGTATCAACCCAACTCTTCTGTCGGTCTTGTGCCGCTTTCATATGATTCCTAATAGCGTTAACTTTCTCAACTATCTGCACAACCAAATCTGGTCCCAACAACCTTCGTTCACCGACATTGTCCCAACAAACAGGTGAACGACACTTGCGACCATATAAAGCTTCGAATGGAGCCATCTGAATAGTTTCCTGAAAACTGTTGTTGTAAGAAAACTCCACTAAATGAAGATGATCCTCCCATGAACCCTTGAAGTCCAACATGCAAGCTCTCAACATGTCTTCAAGAGTTTGGATCGTTCTCTCCGACTGGCCATCTGTTTGAGAATGATAAGCTGTGCTAAACTTCAATCGAGTCCCCAAACTTTCCTGTAAGCTCCTCCAAAAGTGTGATAAGAAACGAGCTTCCCGGTAGGACACGATGCTCACTGGTATTCCATGCAATCTTACAATCTCCTGCATGTACCGTTCCGCCAAAGTTTTTGTTGATTGACCAACCCAAAAAGGAATGAAATGAGCTGCCTTGGTCAAACGGTCAACAATCACCCAAACTGTATTGTTGCCTTTTGGACTCCGCGGTAGAGCTGTCACGAAATCCATGGTTATATGTTCCCACTTCCACTGAGGAATCGGAAGTGGTTGCAATAAACCAGCAACCCTTTGATGTTCAGCCTTAACTTGCTGTCACACCAAGCACTTTGCCACAAAGCGGGCAATCTCCCGTTTCATGCCTTCCCACTAGAATTGTTGTCGTATATCTCGATACATCTTCGTGCCTCCTGGATGTACGGAATATGCTGAACTGTGTGCCTCCTTCATAAGTTCTTCGCGAATATCTCCCTTTGGCACACACAATCGACTACCATATCTCAACGAACCATATTCATGGATCAGTAAATCTGTTCGAAGTCCAGCTTCAACCTGTTCTCGAAACTTTTGCAATCTAAGGTCCTGCGACCGCGCTGCTTTAATATTCTCGACCAACGACGAATGTACCTGCAGCTGCATCAACTGTCCCGAAGAATGCGGTAACACAACCTCCAAATCAAATCTTCGAAAGTCTTCAATGAGTTCCCTCTGTGCAGTCAACGTCTGAATTGCTGGTAACCGACTAAGAGCATCCGGCACGACATTAACCTTCCCCGGATGGTACTTAAGATCAAGATCGTAGTCAGCCATCAGCTCCAACCATCTACGTTGCCTCATATTAAGCTCCTTCTGCGTGAACACATACTTCAAGCTTTTATGATCGGTAAAAACCTTGACCCTTTCGCTCAAAAGGTAGTGTCTCTAAATCTTTAAAGCGAAGATCACAGCCGTAAGCTCCAAGTCATGAGTTGGGTAATTCTTCTCATGGGTCTTCAACTGTCTCGATGCGTACGCTATAACCTTCCCATGCTGCATCAAAACACATCCCAATCCTTTCCTCGATGCGTCGCTGTGAATTACCAATCCACCGAAATTGTCTGGCACGGTCAGAATAGGAGCGGTTATCAATCTCTGCTTCAACGCCTCAAAAGCTGACGCACAATTATCCGTCCACACAAATGGCACCTCTTTGCGCGTAAGCTTGGTCAACGGCTCCGCCAGACGAGCAAAGTTCTCCACAAATCTTTTGTAATACCCGGTGAGTCCAAGAAATCTTCTTATCTCCGCAACATTCTTCGGAACCGGCCAATCTCGAACTGCTGCAATCTTTTCGGGATCAACAGCGATTCCATCGCCAGACACGACATGCCCCAAAAACTTTACTTCTTCCAGCCAAAACTCGCACTTGCTCATCTTTGCATATAATTTTTCTTGTCTCAGCGTCTGTAGTGCGATCTTCAAATGTTCTGCATGCTCTTCAATACTCTTCGAGTAGACCAGAATATCGTCAATGAACACCACTATAAACTGGTCCAAGAATGGGGAAAAGATTCGGTTCATCAAGTCCATGAATATCGCCGGTGCATTTGTTACTCCGAAGGGCATCACTAAATACTCGTAATGTCCATACCGAGTTTGGAACGCCGTCTTGCAAATATCTTCTGTTTTCACTTAGACCTGATGGTATGCGGATTGCAAATCCAGCTTCGAGAATAACCTCACGCTACTAAGCTGCTCAAATAATTCGCCAATGCGAGGGATCGGGTACTTGTTCTTAATAGTCACCCGGTTTAATTCTCGATAATCGATGTACATCCTCTTTGTGACATCATCTTCTTTACTAGAAGAACTGGAGCTTCCCATATTAAATTTCTGCTGCGAATCCAACCCTTTTCAAGCAATTCGGTAACCTACTTCACAACTTCTTTCAACCCCACTAGTGCTATTGGTAATACGCCTTTGAGATTGGCGCTGCACCAGAAACAAGATCAATCACAAACTCCACACCTCATTTTGGCAATAATCCCGAGATGTCTTCGAACACGTCCATGAATTCTCAAACTATAGCCGGCGCTTCTTCCTTATCAACTTCCATCGACGAAAGAACCTTGTTTGTCGGCCTAGCCCTAAACTTGACTGGCCCGACAGAACCGCTTCCTCCAACAAAACAAGCTCCGGATATCCGGGAATCTGGAAAATCACTTTCCTTTCCTTACAATCAATATGAGCGTGGAAAGTGCCACGAAAAAATCCATTCCCAAGACAACAACAAACAAAGGGATGCGCCATAATTGAATAATTCTAATGCGGGGAAAACATGAACAAGTAGGATGCTTGAAACGATTTCACCTGGAGCTAAACACTGAAGAAGATAAGCACGGTAAACAGGATTCAAGCTTTTGATAAAACATGAACTGGAAAGCAAGAGAAACAAGGCAATTATAATGACCATGGAATAAGTAAGTGAATCAAGACCAGGACTCCAAGTTACTCAAATAGAGTGCCGCATTGTAACCATGCTGCAGTTCATGTGTACAATTACATAACTCCACTCAAGTCGCCCAAATCCTAGTATCAGAATCAAGAAACAGGGAGAAACAATGGTGAATCCAAAAAGATTTCAAGTCGAGATGCAAGTGGCTTGCATGTCGCCAAGGCGAAGGATAAAAGAAGGATATGATTCAAGAATCACGATAACAAGGTGGTAGGACATGTTCCTAATCATGAGTATTCTGATTCGTGTATTGGGTCCAATACCCAACTACAAAAGAATCAAACCCGATTAACCTATATCCTATGGCTCTGATACCAAAAGAACCATGTCACGCCCCGCTTCCCAGAGTACGCTAAGATGGGCACATGACATAGCCAACCATGCTACCTGTGGATAGGAAATATCCTTCCACGGTCACATTACGGCTGTAGAGATATCAAGAACAGGAAAGTAAACTAAACTATCTAGTACATGTCCATGAGCCAGAATAAATGAGTCAAGAAATGATAATATGCGGAAGCAAAATATACAATAAATGAAACACCTGGAAAGTAAAACTGCATACCAACAGGATCTTCACCGCTCGGTCTAACAGCGGCAATACTCCTGATCAGTCTGCAACAAAGGTAGAGGATCTGGGCCATGCAAAACCCAGACGTCAGCGCGTCATAACATCAAGCAAAAAAATATAAACAGGGGTAGCAATACATGCAAGTATGAGTATAAATAATAAAACAAGCATAACAATGATATAAGTAAGGACAGTGGGGTAATGTGTAGTGAGTAATCTAAACTGGTCTATTGGGTTAACTACTCTCAAGTCTTTGAAATCAATTTGATGAATCATCGATGTAAGTCAATAGTATCCCGTGCGTGCCCGGGACCACGGTCAAGATTCTCGGGCTGAATCCGAGACGTGCCGCTAGGAAGTAAAAGGGTAGTATGTAAAGATGAGTGATGTCAGCATCATCACCCCGGGGCTGGCCTAGCCCGTAAGACTGATCAGAACAGGTATAGAACTGTCGAGTTACAAGTCAGGTTTCATCATTGATTTCCCCATACCCCCAAGTTATATGTATTGAAGTCAGGTATTAAAATAATCTAAAGCTAATGCCAACACAGGATCAGGCAGGTACAGGTTTGTCTTGATAGACAACAGGAACGGTCCGTAAGGACAACAGGTCAGGTTTGTTGGCATTAGGCACAAGATCAGGTAACAGATAAAGCCATGGTACATCAGGTCAAGCCAGATCGTATAGGTATCATGTCATGTCAAGAGGTGCACGGTACCAAGTCGTGTCAAGTAGGAAGTGTAACAAGTCAAGTCAGGATGCACAATATGTCATGTGTGTAGGGTTCCTAGGCACTCTCAAGAGGTCTCACAAGGCATCAGCCATGCCAATTTCAAAAAAATACGGTGCCGAGAAACCCGACTACGGATCGTTGGCTAGAAGTTTAGGCGAAACCAATAACTAGTAAACAACTTTACTAATAAAGAACGGAAATACAACCTTTGTAGATCCGTTTCTCCACCTCCATAGCTCCGCAATGAAGTCTCCTCGCAGTCCATATCAAATCCCGGGCTCTAGCGTCGGCTTCATCGGAGAAAGAGCGGGCTAGGTCATCGACGACGTGCCGAAGATGATCTACGTCGAGGCATCGCTAGATCAAGCTCCAACTTCACCAAGTCTAGAAAACTTGTGAAGGAAACACACTCTACTACTTGGCAAGAGGTAGAGGATGAAGAAATAGGAAGTGGGTTCACTTTAGAATTGGATTTCTCACTCTTTTTCATCAATCACCATTGATGAAGCAAGCTTTCTTCTTTGAAGATGAAGAAAAAGAAGAAGATAATGAATATGATAAGTTTTTTTATTTTTATTTTTTATAATAAGAATAATAAAATCATTCTTATCATAATCTTAACCATGGTAATGTGTAGAGAGCTAATCATGGTTGAATGGAATGGTTAGGGTTAAGCATGAGACAAAATGGTCACTTGGTCAAAGTCTTCATGAAGCTTCATAATACATACAAAGAAAGCCACCATTTTCTCATTATGCTAATTATTTTCTAAAAAGAATAAAGAATAAATAAATAGATAATTAAATGAAAACCCTAACCATTACATAACCAGGGTTTAATCTTTACACAAACTCAAGTAAGCATGTATCATCAAACATGATACAATCAAGTGCACAAAAAAATATATCACATATACAATGTGCACATCCGAGTGAGAAAATCCATTTAAAGTGAACCAATACTAGTTAATGCAAAGTAATATATCAAATATATAATTATACATTAAATCATTAAATCAACACTTGATTCAATGATCCGGTCATGTCGCATATAACCGGCTAGTATCCAATGTATCGGCTCTTCGAATCAATCCTTGATTCGATAACTAGGTTATATCGCATACAACTATTCGACACATTCATCGCGAGAATGAAATACGATATCACATACACGCATTATTCTCGGTCCCGCACATATCTCATATGCGCCCCTATTTCGTTTCGCTTGAGCCAGGAAACCTCTGTGTAGGACTCTAAAGACTCGTCAATACGCCGGCAGCAGGTGATGATCATATCAAACACCCACAAGCCGCAAGCGGTCAGCTAAACGTAACGGCCACCCGGGTATTGAGCGATCAGAAGATCGACGAGCAAGCCCGCTCACACTCCTGTGAATCCAACCAGTAACACTTACCGTACAGTCCGGTCTGATCGTCTGATATGTAACATATCTCGCCTAGGGGTGGTAAACGTCAGACCCTAATAGCTCGATAAGTCGTGTCGATATGAGGTCTTTAACAATTCGAGAAATTACTGGTAAAACTTACCAGTAAATCTCAGCAACCCTGGCCAGGGATTTCCTGTTATAGCCAATCGAACACAGCGCAACATCAACTCCCTATACCGGGAGAGACGAATCCCCTCCTATCGCTCATTGCCTCCATGTGACTCGGGACTGTACCCAAAAACCACCGTTTTGCACGCCCTATTGGACGTGGTAAGATGGAAATCAAAGCACAGTGGGAACCACACAAGACTCTATGACGATCTCGGGTCAACAGACTACTCTGTACCAGTGTCACCAGAGAACTGCCATCTGACGTAAGGTATAATACCATCTGGGAGTTCTCGGCGAGTCCGTCCAGTGTACCGAGTCTCTACTGAGCACCCGTATATCATCTCTGATGTCAAACACCAATGGATATGGGATCATCCATCGCCCATCTGTATGGGTCGAGAAGGTACACGCTAGTCTACTCTGGTATATCGATGCCCCGTCTCGATACACCCTCGACTAGGGACTTTGAAGGATGTACTTATGGACTACCATGTCCCCACTAGTATGATCCGCATCATAGTCCAGGTAGTCAAGTACAGATCCTAAGGGCTTTACCAACATGTAACAGGGAGACAATCAGTGTACACGTTAAGGTAAAGATCAACCAGATAGCATACTATCATGTCGAGCAAGAAAGTCCTCCCTATATATGTCCCAGCATCCACTACAATATACATCCTATGTATAGTAATGGCCTCTAGGGCATACATATAACTAACAATGTGGGTGCTCATAATCAACTAGCATAAGCATGGGTATACAAAACAAGCATGGGTACTAACAGAACAATAAACTGGAACATGTAATATGATATACAAATAGGTACAGAATAAACTATATAGATGTACGGTTTTCGATTAGAGTCAGGGTTATGGTTCCAACATTAAGTATCATACACTTAAATGAAGATAGAATATTAAAATCACATTAACATGTATTAAAAGACCGATTGATGCAATTATATATAAAAGGGTTAAATGGATGCAATAATATGTATACTAGACGAGATGGGTGCAAACGTGTGTTGAACAGTTATAAACTATTTAAAGGGTACTATGGCTATGTGACTAAGAACTATGTTATAAATATAGGCATGGGCATACAATATTGTAATCTAACATGCAACCGGGTGTGTTGTCATAATTAACTCAAAATGATATAAACGGACATCGAATGGTAAAATGTGATATAGGGCACCAAATTCAAACTTCATGTTTAAAATATATATATATGCAAATAAATATGGAATACTGTAAATAGCATGTAGCAAGTTTCACTTGCCTTGACGGATCGCGAAGCGGTATACGGAACGTCACACGTCGGCGGGAAAAGTCGCGACGCACGCACGGTACACGGAATGAGTCCAAACAACACACGATGGGATCACACGAGTCAGATATCCTCGCAGGGACGTCGGGATCATCGAGTCGTCACGGCTCCGGCGATCAACAGAGGCTTAAAGATTTTACAGAAAAGAGACAAAATACACGAAAGAAGAATAGAAGGAAGAAGAATAAAGAAGGGGGAGAACGAGAGAGAGAAGGCTCACTGGGGTTGCACTGATAACGGGAGACGAGATGTTGGCGATGTCGGGGTCACCGGAGGTGAGTTGCCGGCGGGGGTGCAGGGTGCAAGTTAGGTTCTGGTGTGTGGGGTTTTAAGAAAGAAAAAGAAGAGAAGAGAGGGAGGGGAAAAGAATGAAGAGGAAGAGAAGAGGAGAATGGGTAGTGACGTTGAGGTTGAGGGATCACCGGCGACAAGGTGTGCAGGGTGATGGGTTCTCGTCGCTGTGGGTGCAGGGATGAGAGGAGGTCGGGTGTGCAGGGGGTTTGCTCAGGGTTTGGAGAGAGGTGTGTGTGAGGTTGAGGAGAAGAGAAGAAGAAGGAGATGATAGAGATGAGGAGAGAAGGAGGTGTTGGCGATGACGATGTGATCGACGGCGATGGAGGTGAGGATGGCGGTGATGGGTCCTGTGGTTTGCAGGCTCGAGGAAAGGAGGAATGGGAAGGAGATGACGAGAAGGAAGAGTTGAGGAGAGGAGAGAAAGGTGGAGGAGATGGGGGTCGCGGGGGTGAGGCGACGACGGCGACGAAGATAGGGTTTTCTCGTGTTCATGGGCTCGCGTTTAAAAGAGAAGAGAGGGAGAAAACAAGGAGGGAGGTGACGGGATCCAGGGAGCGGTGACGGGAATCGAGAAGCGAACAGTGTTCGCGAGAGGAGAGAGAGAGGGCGCGAGAGGAGAGAGAGAGGGAAGAGAGAGAGAGAGCGGCGCACGGGAGAGAGAGAAGGAAAGGAAAAAGATTTTGGGGAAATATAGAAAGAGACGTGTGGGGCCCGGTGACTAAGAGGAGGATTTCTATTGGTTCTCGAAAATAAAAGGAGAGAGAAGAGAGAGATGCTCAATGGTGGGGCCAGCATAATAGGAAGCTAGGGATTGGCTGGAGAAAGAATTAATTTTAGGGAAAGAAGATTTCAATTGGCAAAATATATTCGTTAGTTGAAAATAAATTTAGGCTGTTATAAAAATGTAAATGAATTTTAAAGAATTTAAAATAATTAGAATTTGGCGGGATACAAAATAATTCAGAAATGTGCCCGGATCGGGTCCAAAATTTTGGATTTGAAATACGAATATTATTAGCAAGTTCCAAAATTTAAAATAAAAGATTATGTAACAGAAATACATACCCCCAAGAATGGACGCACGTATGTGCGCGTAGCCATCCAAACACGTCTGTTTCGCTGAACGGGATGAGAAGACGATGTAAGGATGCTACCACAGGGTTAGGAGTATCAAGCAGGCCATGAAATGAAATTTTAATTTATTTTACGTGATTTAAATTGGTATATGCAAAAAGATGCGATACTAGATAAAATACCAGTATATACTATATTGTGAGATGCACTAGTCATGCAACATGTCGAGGTAATCTATAAATAAGAGTCAAACAGGTTCAAGCAAGCGGGTCGGGTCGAATGCAAAGTAATATGTAAAATACCATTCGCACCCAAACATGCTAAATCAAGAAAGACCATGGATAGGTAAATACGGAAACTGGAATTGGTATAAATGAACTCGGGTGTTACAGATATCATGTGATGGGATACAATACTTGGAATCCAAACTAATTTGAATTTTGTAAATCTAGCAATTTAGTCTCATTTGATCGGTTGCCACGGGATTTTGATGTGATCAAAAGTCTGTCGCAATCACGTAGTGTACACGGATACTCGCCGGGTAACCTTATTAGATAGTCACGCCCCATAGCCTTGACCAAGTGACTGTAGGAGAACCCCGTCGCCAAAAGCATCTGCTCGGGTGCTCGCGGCCGTGGTGTTCCGCCTTAGTGCACTTCGTCGATGGCATCGAAGGTGCGACCGTCTACTAAAATTTCCGACGAGCATTCAATCAGGATGTCGGGAATCTTGTTGAATTGCCCGACTTGATATTGAAAAGTTTTTTCGAAATCGAGACTAAAATGCGGGGTTTATAATTATTAGGCATGTGATGTCTAAGGAATTCATTTGGTTAGGCATGAAATCTAAAGTATGTGATACATTGGGGTTTATGATGTCTAAGGAGATTGCGGATTCCAACTGTTGTAGTTTTTCGCTTTCTTTTCTGCGACCGTAAGTGTAATATGTGGTGTATCGCCGGTTTCGTTGCTATATATCAACGACAATTGTGATACGCATATTTACTTACGTTGATGACATGTGATGTTATGTGTTGTTGTGATATGTTATATTGGATTGTCGTGTTTGAATAGCCGCGGGGTTTTATGTGAGATGAGAGTTTTTCATTTTCATTCATGTAAAAACTTGTATGTAATTTTCTTTTATTGGGGCACTTCCGGGTTGAGGAAGATGTCACCGTTGATATATATTATTTACTTTTCCGCATTAGGATAGACCTAAGGAGGGGAGCATAAGTAACCGGGTTCTAGGGTCCAGTGGGAGGCCATTTCGAGGAGTCGAGTCCGGGTCTCCTAACTCTAGAATTGGTAAGATTGCTTGTCGCTCTCATAGGGGTCTAGGGATGTGGTTTTGGCTACTCATCACGATCGTGAAATCCGTGTTTTATACAGGCTTAATTTAAAATCCGGAAATCCTAGTATATCCAATATTTCATATGTTGTTTTCTGCTGCGATATTCTATGATATGATCACTTTATATGATGAGATAGATACTGTATATAGTATATGTGATATATTATATAGACATTGCTTATGTTTTACACCCACGCTAGCCCTGCCCCGCTTTGCCGTTAGTTACCTAAGCTAACGGTGCATGACGGGACATCGAGGTGAATGTGGATAGCATAAGCATACGTTGTATTTATCTGTGATGCTTAGGTAACTTAAATGATGGGAATTCATTAATGAGATTAATGAAAGAAAATAAACCTAAAGATGTCGTGGAATCGAATTTTCAAAAACAGGTAGCTCTAGTTGTTGTTTTGCAAAGCGGTATTCCTTATCGAATATCCAGCACCTTATTCGATAAGGAAAGAGCCGAGATCCCTTCACCGGGAGTGACCTCTTTAGCAATAACTGGCAGATGCTACAACCCTCAGTTTCGTCTTTTGATTGCTTTTCTAGTTCTTATTTTGCACAGTGGTATTGTGAATATCCTGCACCTCACTCGACGAGGAAAGAGCCGAGATCCCTTCCCCGGGAGTGACCTCTTTAGCGAAACTAGCAAAAGCCTTAAAAACACTCCATTTAAATCATTTGATTCTACAACGATATCAAGTTCATTACGCTCATAATTTTCTTAAAAACCTGCGTAGCCCTCCGTCATTTCAGATAAGTGATATTTTAGTCTTCGTGCTGCGGTAGTTTGGCCTCCGTCAAGGCGTAGTGTATTGTAGCTGATTAGTGCTTATCTGCTAGCATATGATACGATTGGATTAAGATATTCGTATGGCATTGTTTGGCCTTCATCAAGGGTCGTGCAGGTGGGTCTAATTTAATCAGGAAATGACGAGTTGAACTTGACTAGCGGACTATGGGTAGTTTGGCCTCCGTCAAGATCATAGAACGCTAGGAGTAAAAAATATTATCGGGAATTTCAAGTGTTGAAATTTGCAATGAGATTGCATACCTTCTATGAGATAGTTGGATCTCGATACCCACTGCGAGTCAGAGTTACTCCTGGGAGAGTTTTACACATTACAATTAGCCGATCAAGTAGGTGTCTAGAAAGGTATCAACGGGGTTACGCCCCTGGGAAAACGAGGTTTATTTTAATTAGGTCCGTGCGAAAGCACGGGGAACCTCCCTCAAAGTACCGGCACTAGCCTGGCTGAAAGATTGGCGAACTTGTAGAGTGTAATTAATCCCGGCTAGTCTTTCCTTTTAGGGTTTGAAAGAAGATTTGATAAAAAAACAGTGGGAGCCATCCTGATTAGATAAAATAATAACCAATATAATCTTGCAAGAGCATACGCTGAGTGTTTTCTTCTCTCTCTCTCCAGGTAGAGACCATGTCACGCCTTAATAAAGATAATAATATGGATGTATTGACCGAACCCGCTTGTTATACTGAGCTGGGGAACGTTGGTCCCGCTCCAACTTATAATTGTTATAAGACCGAGCAGGAAATTGGGGAATACCAAGATTCCTGTGACGTCCAAACGAAGAAAGTGCATGCTGATGCATCTTCTTCGGGTATATTCATTACCGAGAACTGTTTCTCAGTATCCTCTATGTCCTCGGTATGAGATATCAGATCAGGATCCCACATATGTAATATGTTACATGGGCTACAAATAGGTAGAGAACTGGGAATGGGTGATAAGTTTTAAGAGTTGGAAACGGTGCAATTGTTGCAAGCCAAGATGTTAGCGGTTATCACCCTGTATTACCAAATACATTGATTCTGAACGAATGTTATTAGATACCGAACCTGATATACAACATCATATCAGTCTCTTTATTTAGTAAAGAAGGATATAATTTTGTATTGTTGGATAATGTTTTGAACATTTCCTATATCAAGAGTTGATCGGTTCAGGCACGTTATCTAAAAGCATATACATTCTAAATCAAACCATGGTTCTTAACGTACAGAACACACACAAGAGAAAGAATTCAGAAATGAACGAATCCTTCTTAAGGCATTGTAGACTAGGTCATATCAATACGACCCGACTAACTAAGTTACATTAAGATGCATATTTAAATCAGTTTGAATTACATCTTGTGAAACTTGCCAGTCATGTCACAAAGATAAGATGACCATAGCTCCGTTTATTGGAAACAGAAAAAGAGTTGGTGAACTCTTGGGATTGATACATGATGTTGTATGTAAGCCCCATGTCTACACATGCCAAGACTGGTTCTTTGTACTTCATTACATTCACTGATGATCTCTCAAGATTCGGACATATGTTCCTGTTGAAACACAAGGCTGAAGCTTTTGAGAAATTCAAAGAATATAAGTTAGAAGTAGAGAACCAAAAAGGGTATAAGTATTATGTCTTTTGATGTGATCAGGAAGGAGAATATTTAAGCACGGAATTCCTAGATTATTCTAAAGGAGAATGAGATTCTCTCAGCATTACTCCTCCGAATACACCACAGCACAACAGTGTATCGGGGCAGAGCAATCGCACCCTATTAGATATGGTGCGCTCTATGATGAGTACTACTGAGTGGCCTATTTTCTTTTAGGGGGTTATGCACTTGAGAAGCTGCAAACCTATTGAATAGGGTTCCAACCAAATTAGGTGCCTACCACTCCATATGAGATATGGTATGGGAAGAGCCCATCTCTTAAGTAAGTTAAGATTTGGGGTTGTCCGGCCTATGTCAAAAGCAAAATCCAGACAAGCTCGAGGTAAGGTCGGTTCTGTGGAAGTTTGTTGGATATCCCAAGCATTCGCAAGGGAATCTCTTCTACCACACCGAGGAACGAAAGGTGTTTTATTTCTCGGCATGACCACCTTTTTTAGAAAAGGAATTTATTTTGGAAAGAAATTTGTAGTCATGAGGTAGAACTGGAAGGAGTTCCAGCTATACAAACTACAGCTGATAATTTGGTAGAACCGGAGGATTAAATAGTTCCCGACGAAGCTCAGCCTCTCCGCCGATCAGGTAGGGTTCCTCATCCGCCTGAGAGATACTTCGGTTTTCTCTATGACAGTGGGAGAGAGGATTGCATCATGAGATGATGACCCAACTAGATTCGAGCAGGCCATCAAGAGTGGGGACTCTGTGAGAATGGCTGGATGCTAAGCGATCTGAGATGGAATCCATATACACCAACAAAGTATGGACTTTGGTTGCATTATCTAAAAGGTTAAATCTCCATCAGAAGCAAGTATATCTTGAGAAGATTACTTGGTGTAGATGGAAAAGTTGAGACTTTCAAAGCTGGACATGTTGTAAAAGGTTTTTGTTATTGACCAAGTGTGGATTATGATGAAACCTTTTCTAGTGCCTATTCTTAAGTCCATCCAGATCCTGCTTGCCATTGTTACATACCATAACTGTGCTATCTGGCGGTTGGGTGTCATGACTGCTTTTCTAAATGGTGATTGAGAAGAGAGCGTCTATAAGTACGCAGCCAGAGGGCTTCGTAGTCAGTGGGAGCAGCGGAAACATGTGCAAGTTGCTTTACAGGTTAAAGCAGGCATCGCTGAGTTGGAACGTCTGTTTTGATGTGGTAGTCAAAGTGTTTGACCTCATCAAAATGGTAGATGAACCTTGTATGTACAAAAGGGTAGTAGAGAGTATTGTGGTCTTCCTCGTATTATACGTGGATGACATACTCTTGATAGGAAAGATGTTTCATATGCTACACTCGGTCAATCTCCTCTTATCACAAGGATTCTCCATATAGGATCAAGGTGATACCTCCTAAATCCTAGGTTTTGGATCTATGAGATAGATCTAATTGGATGTTAGGATTCTGACTAGATGTAGTTAGAAGGTATCAATATATCCTGGGGAGAATCACTGGATAGCTTCCAGGGTGGTAAGGACGACTGAATGTCAGTCACAGGCATTGTCTTTACCCTCAGTGGAGGGACGGTATGTTGGAAGAGTTTCAAGCTAGATACCGTGACATACTAGACGATAAAGGTTGGATACATCGCTACCAACGATACTACCAAAGAAGGAGTCTGGGTGTATATAAGTTCATGAGATGGACTTCATTCCTACCATTGTGTGACAATGGATTTGTGGCTTTGGCTTAGAAACCCCCGTCCCATCAGTGATCCAGACATATTCTAAGGCAGTATCACATGATCATGGAGATGGTTGATCTCCAGGGAGATCGAGGATAGGAAAGGAGACTTTGAGGACAACACGGCGGATCCACTCACAAAAGCCTTTTCCCAAAAGAGACTTTTATGGGATGGTTGTGTATGAGATACTACAACCACTGTTGATTGTTGGGTATGGATACTACAACAGATGGCCCTAGTGCAAGTGAGAGATTGTTAGTTATATGTATGCCCTAAAGGCCAATACTATACATGCGATATATATTGTAGTGGATGCTTGGACATATATAGGGAGGACTTTCGACATGATAGTATGCTATCTGGTTGCTCTTTATCTTAACATGTACACTTATTGTCTCTCTATTACATGTTGATAAATCCCTTCAGATGAGTACTTGACTACCAGGATTATGATGCAGATCATACTAGTGGGGACAGAGTAGTCGGTAAGTACATCCTTCAAATGTTCCTAGTCATGGGTGTATCGAGACAGGGCATCGATATACCAGAGTAGACTAGCGTATAGCTTCTCGACCCATGTAGATGGGGGATGGATGATCCCATATCCGTTGGTGTTTGACATCAGAGATAGTATACGGGTGCTCAGTGGAGACTGGGTACACTGGACGGACTCGTCGAGAACTCTCAGATGGTATTATACCTCACGTCAGATGGCAGTTCTCTGGTGACACTGGTACAGGTTAGTCTGTAGACCCGAGATCGTTATAGAGTCTTGTGTGATTCCCACTATGCTTTGATTTCCACCTTGCCACGTTCAAGAGAACGTGCAAAACGGTGGCTTTTGGGTACAGTCCCGAATCACATTGAGGCAATGAGCGATAGGAGGGGTTTGGTCTCTCCTGGTATTGGGAGTTGATGTTGCGCTGTGCTCGATTTGCTATAACAGAAAGTCCCTAGTCAGGGCTGATTCAGAGATATACTGGTAAGTATTATCAGTAGTTTCTCGACCCGTTATGAGCCTCACATCGGCACGACTTATCGAGTTACTGGGGTCTGACGTTTACCACCCCTAGACGAGATATGCGACATATCAGACGAAAAGACCGGACTATACGGTAGTGTTACTGATTGGATTCGCAAGAGTATGAGCTGGCTTGCTTTTTGATCTTCTGATCGCTCAATACCCGGGTGGCCGTTACGTTTAGCAGACCGCTTGCGGCTTGTAAGTGTTTGATATGATCATCACCTACTGCCGGCGTATTGATGAGTCTTTAGAGTCCTACACAGAGGTTTTCTGGCTCAAGCGAAACAGAGTAGGAGCACATATGTGATATGTGCGGGACCGAGATTAATACGATATGTGATAGCGTATTATATTCTCGCGATATGTGACATCGATCGGTTATATGTGAAATAGTCGAGTTATCGGATCAAGTGTAGATTCGATAAGTTGTTACATTTGATATTAGTCGGTTATATGTGATATAGCCGGATTATTAAATCAAATGTTGATTTAATAATTTAATGTATAATTATATATTTGATATATTAAGTTACATTAACTAATACATGCTCGCTTATGATTTATTTTCTCACTTGATGTGCACATTGTATATATGTGATATGTATATTTTGTTAGTAATGTATATGCCCTAGAGGCCATTGTTGTACATGTGATGTATATTATAATGGATGCTTGGATATATAGAGAGAAGACTTTCTTGCTCGTTATGATAGTATGCTATCTGGTTTCACTTTATCTTAACGTGTTAACAAATACTGTTTTGTGATCACATATTGATGAAGCCCTTGGGATATGTACTTGACTACTAGGACTATGATGAGATCATACTAGTGGGGCCAGGGTAGTCAACGAGTACATCCTAAAACTGTTCCTAGTCAAGGGTGTATCGAGACAGGGCATCGATACTCCAGAGTAGACTAGCGTACACGCATCTTGACCCATATGATGGGCGATAGATGATCCCATATCCATTGGTGTTGGACATCAAAGATGGTGTACGGGTGCTCAGTGGAGACTGGGTACACTGAACGGACTCGCCGAGAACTCCTGGATGGTATTATACCTATCGTCAGATAGCAGTTCTCCGGTGACACTGGTACAGGTTAGTCTGTAGACCCGAGATCATCATAGAGTCGTGTGATTCCCACTGTGCTTTGATTTACACCTTACCACGTCCAAGTGGGTGTGCAAAACGGTGGCTTTTGGGTACAGTCCCGAATCACATGGAGGCAATGAGCGATAGGAGGGGTTTCGTCTCTCCCGGTATAGGGACTTGATGTTGTGCTGTGTTCGATTGGCTATAACTGGAAGTCCCTGGCCAGGGATGATATGGAGATTTACTGGTAAGTGTTATCAGTAGTTTATCGACCGGTTATGAGCCTTACATCGACCCGAGTTATCGGTTACTGGGGTCTGACGTTTTACCACCCCTAGACTAGATATGCGACATATCAGGCGAAGAGACCGGACTGTACGGTAGTGTTTACTGATTGGATTTGCAGGAGAATGTACAGGCTTTCTTTTTGATCTTCTGATTGCTCAATACACGGGTGGCTGTTACGTTTAGCTGACCGCTTGCAGCTTGTGGGTGTTTGATATGATCATCACCTACTGCCGGCGTATTGACGATTCTTTAGAGTCCTACACAGAGGTTTCCTGGCTCAGGAAAAATGGAGTAGGAGCACATATGTGATATGTGCAGCACCGAGAATAATACGATATGAGATACCGTATTCTATTCTCGCGATATATGATATCGGCCGGGTATATGTGATATAGTCGGGTCATCGGATCAAGTGTTGATTCAATGAATCGGTACATGTTATATTAGTCGGTTATATGCGATATAGCCGGATTGTCGGATCAAGTGTTGATTCGATAATTTAATGTATAATTATATATGTGATATATTACATCACATTAACTAATATAAGCTCGCTTTATTGATTCATTTTCTCACCGGATAATACATTGATATATATGCGATATATGTTAATTGTATTATTTTCTTTTGTTGCAAAATATATTATATATGTGATATATAATATTGTAACAAGTTAAGGTTACAAATACAACATGTTTTATGGAGATTAAACAGGTTAGGGTTTGATTTGGGTTAGCATTTGGGTTAGCTTTTTCATGAAGCTTTCTTTTGTTTTTAGCTTAGATATTTTGTCTTGATATTTTGTGTAGATATTTCTTAACCCAACCCAAACTCTTTACCCTAGTTTATTCTCTACAAGGGTTAATCCTTCATACTTAACCCATGGTTGGATTTGTAACCACAACAATAATTCATTATTATCACAAAAGGATTTTCTTCTTCTTCTTCATTCTCTTGAAAGAAAACCTTGACTAGCTTTTCATTTTGTGATGATAAATGGTGAGAAATTGAAAATAAAAGAGAGCTAAATTCATACTTCATCATCCTCATCTATTCTAGCCACTTAGATTAGGGTGTTCACTTCTCTAATAAGTTGTTTAGTGAAGTGTAAGCTTGGGTTAAAGATTCTTCAAGGTAGATCATCTTAGAAAAGGAAGACTTCAAGCAAGCATGGATCATTCGGCCTGTGGAGCCTTTCTATAGTCCGGAAGTTCATGGATCGCGGCGAAGGGACAACTACTCGGAGCTTATGAAGCGAAGGAATGAACTACAAAGCTTGCAATCCTTCTCTCTTAGATGTAAAATTGTTTACATGCATAGTTAACCCTAATTCTCTAGCTAAGATCTTGGTTAAGGTTCGTTTAGCACCCCAAAAATTTTAAAGTAGCATGTTTGATACTTGCCAAAACCTTGCTAAGGTGCTAAGTGTTCACACCATAATATTGTATTATTATACTCCCCATTCTTATTCATTTTTTAAATAAACAGGTGCTTTTGACGCATGTCTGCTACATGTTACAGGTTACAGGTTCTTGGATCTAAAACAGTGAAAAAGATAAAAGACGACGCAAAAATGAGACTTTGACGAACAAAGAGAAGGATCTTGATCAAGCCTACATAAAAGATAAAGTTCACAAAGTGCAAGGCAGCGAAAGGTCCAAGATTACAAAGCGAACGGTTAAAATTCCACTGCAATTGTTCACTGGAAGATCTGGAAGAACCTGGAAGCCAAATTAAGAAAAGACATACAGAAACAGGAAGTAAAGGTCAATAGAAGCTGGACCAGAGTTTTGCAGAACCCAAGCCATAAGGTTGACCGCGGAACCGCGGCCAAACCTTGGCAGGGGCCGCGGTTCCGCGGTGGGTCTAAAGAATTAGGGGAAGAAAAATTTACCAATTTGTGTATAATCTTTGACCGGTCTTCCTAGGGATATTTTTGTAATTGTAGACATGCGAATCAAATGTAACATAGGGTTTCCTATTCTCTATAAATAGGAACTCTAATGATTGTAACTCCCCATGCCTCCTTTTAATAATAAATTTCAGAATTCTTTATGGAGAGCATCGGTGCCTCTTTTCAATTCATGAATTCAGATCTGACAACCTGCGTTGATGTTTGGAGAGAGCCATATGTAAGTAGTTTTATTTAATTGCTCTAGTTTAGATTTTAATTCTTTGCCCTAGGTAAATTTAATTCCTTGCCCTAGTTAGATCTTTAATTCCTTGCCCTAGTTAAATTTAATTCTTTGCCCTAGATAAATGATAGATTTAGTTTTTAGATTTAATAAGAAATCCGAACACCTATCGGAATTAACTCGTTAGCGCGATTAGGAAAACACAACATCCCTGTGGACCGACCCGTACTCACCGGCTAGCTGCAAAGCGACGCCGTTCTTGATTGCGGTTAATAGATAGTTTTTGAGATCAATCAAATGGCGCCGTTGCCGGGGATGGCGTAGAACTTTCCTTTTTGCAATTTCGGGTTAATCTTAAATTAAAAAATCATAAAAATCTAAAAAATCCAAAAATTATAAAAATATATCAATTGTTATTTTTTTTTGGAAAGGGTACTTTGTTGTGTGAATCTTGCAGGAACAATCGAGACGGATCTGGAAATTTCCAGAAGGCGAAACAGAAATCAGGAGATCAGAACAGTGAAGGATTTCAAAAACAGAACAGTAGAATTTTTTCTGGAGATTTGAACCCCCCATCGTGCCGCATTTCCGCCGCCGAAACCTACTTTGTACCGCTGAACCGCGGCCACCTCATTGAGTTAGCACGTGAAAAAAAAATTTGGGAACCGTGCCGGCTAGAGAACCGCGGAACCGCGGTGGGACCCGCTGTTTGGCCGCGGAAAAGCTGCCATTTGGTCGCAACATTTGTCCAAATTTGCTCTGTAAGTTCCTCTGTTTCTTCTCTGTATATTTTGAAATATCTTTTCTGGAAATTCCTGCAGGATTCCGTGAGCTATAAAATATATTCCCTTCCATATAACAAATCTTGTGCAGGATTTTTGTGCCTAGTTTAAATTAGAAATAGATTGCAAGTAATATTTTTCTATTGCATATCTTTTATCAAAATCTTTTTTGCAACAATTTCCAAATAAAGAGAAAAAGAAAAAAGGAAAATTTTTATTAGAAAACTTGCAAACTTTTGCCGCAAATAAATCCTTGCACCACCACCCATCTTTCTTTCTTTCACCCTTTTTTCTAACATGGGTACCCCACATAACAAATCACTTGCCGAACTTTAGTATCCCGAACCTAATTTTGCGTCGTACGTCAATTTGTTCGGTCAATTTAAAGACGATCCTTCCTTGCCTAAAATATCTTTGAAAGATCAAATAGAGGCGTCTAGGAGAACCAGTTCGACTTTTCAACCCACTTTGTGTCAACCAAGTCAACCTTTACGACCTCCATATGTTGATACCACTTTTTCAAGTCCTTCTGTCACTCCTAAGCCGATGTCCATTGCTGAGCATATTGCTCAATCTCGCAGTCGATCTTTCATCCCTCTCCACTCATCTAGTTCTAGGGATCCACACGACTATTCACCTTTTTATCCATATGTTGACCCTACCCCTGTCCAATCACCCACTTCCTACCAGTCCTACCCGACCTTCCCACCCTTACTAGACACTGTTTCTACACAGCCATTAGGGAGTTTTGCATATCCACACGATTTCGAATCTTTTACCGAAACCCCCTTACCACCCAAGTCTACTTTGGAAGAGTCGTTGGAGGCGTATATCGCTGCAACAAACAAAATGGTTAGGAATGTGGAAGCGTCCGTGGCCGCCCTTATGCAACCTGCTGAACCGGTAGCTAGTTTCCCGCTAGCTCCAAATTTTTCAATGTATAAGGAGGTGGTAGGACAGAGTGAGAATGTGAGAGGATTTCCAAATCAAACCTACCCTTACCCAATTGAAGCCCACAACTCCAGTTTTCCATCGAATGTCCTAAATGATTCATAAGTTCAAAATAAAAATGAGTTGTGTGATTTTGTAGTGTTTGATTTGCCAAATTGTGAAGAACCCCTTTCGAGTGAAACCACGCCTAATCCTTTCGATCTTTACACCTTCCATCTAGAACCTAAATCGATAAATATCCATGCTTTTGATGAGGTGTCTAAGAAAATTGATTTTCACTTGATTGAGGATATAGACACCGGGAATATTTCCGATGATGAACCTGTCGATTTGATTGAAATTTTATGTCCAACTCATCATCCCAAGTCATTAATTGTTTCTCCCGAACTTCATATGCGTCTTGATTTTGATGATAATGGCATGGATGAGTTAAATATTGAAGAGAATTATGAGGATAGTATTGAGGAGAGTATTGAGGATAATATTAAGGGTGAACCATTCTTGTTTGATGTGTCGGATTTTCCAATTCATCCTCGTGAACCTTCAACTAAATCACCCTCCCTCCTTTCCATCGTTCGGACCACGCTTGAAGACTGTGAGCTTGAAAAAATTTTCTTTGAATCTGACACAGTTCTCCCAGCCGTTAACACTTACGAGTGTTTCACTTTTTTGGACGATGTTGAAGACTCACCGCCCGAGTTTGAGTCCTTTACATTTTCAGATGAGTTAATTGAACCATCAGACTCGGTTGCTTACAGTAGTTTCGAAGCATTGATGGAATCTTTTAAGTTCGAGACAGTTTAGTACGGTGAGAAAGAGACTATCCCTAATTCACTCCCTTCCCTACCTTCCATTGTTCCGACCGTGCAAGTGACCGTTACGCTTTCATCTCCTATACCAAGTTCGGCGTACCCATGCTTTCTTGTGAATCTTGAGGGATTTGATCCTATTTCTTGACGGGTTGATAGGTTAGCACAATCGCTTTTAACACATCGGTCATCACAAATTGTGCTAATTTATTCACTCGATTTACACCCTCAAGATCGTACTCCACTTCTTTCTCCTTTCCGTCATTCTTCTCCCCCACCGAGACCATATTCTACCATTCTTCTTTCCACACGGTCTCGTGTGTTTCTCAATTCTTTCCTCTTCACCCCATTATGTCACCAACTCGGCCATTACCACGATAAGATTTTTGAATGGTTGGTGCTAACCTTTGGCTTGTGTAAGGCCAAGCTTAAGTTTGGGGGGGAACCTTGTTGTATATGTATATATATTTTTTTGTTTTCTTTTTCTATAAAAAATTTAAAAAAAAAATTCAAAACATTAAAAAATATAAAAGAAAATTATAAATAAATAAACAGGGGAGTACCGGCATTTTGACCTTCTTGGTTTAGCATGACAGTGAGGACACTGTCAAGTTCAAGTTTGGGGGTATGCTCGGTACGTCTTCTTCCTTCGCATTCATTTGTACATATTTTTGCATTTGCATAATTATTTGAAAACCCATAAAAAACTGAAAATTTCAAAAATTATAAAAATTTATGTATTCAATTTTGGCTAATTAACTTGAGTTTGACAAATAGGGCAACTGATTAGGAAAAACTAGATCTTTGACTTAGTAAATTAAAAACCCTAAAAATTACCTTCCTTAAAGTTTAACGGTAGAGAGTATATGTCTTTGTAATTTATTTAGAAATAGGAAAATTTTGAGTTCAGTTCTTAGGCTAAGTTGAAACAAAGGAAAAGTATTGATATTTTTATTAGAGTATAAGTTTGAAAAATAATTCCTAACTTAAGTCTAGATTCTGAAAATGTATACCCTACAATTTGCACAATCACGCACCTTGAAACTTGGAATAGTAGAGGAGACCTTGAAATGATCTTGTCTAAAGTCCTTGGTACGAAGAAAAGAAAATAAAAAAATACAAGTGTGAATAAAGAAAGAAAAAAAATGAACACTGGTTTTTGTGATTACTTAAGGCTGCAAAAATAGAAAAAAAATATTTAGCGAGGGTGCTTCATCACCTAGTGCCTTAGACCAACTGGTTTGGGAGTCACTGCTAAAAAGCCTTGGGTGTTACAAGACTAGGAATTACGCTTCAATGTGCAAACACATCTTGTAATCGTTTGTTGGTACCTCAAGAAGTATTAACGGTCGCATGAAGGATGTGTAAGCAAAATTCATTTAAATTCACCTATTAATAAGTACTTTGGACAACGGATAAGAGTATGATTGCTTGATTTGAATTTCCAAGTGTAGGGGTGATTTATACACACACGTGGGGATATGTGATTGGAGTTTAGATGAGAGAAAGGGATGACGAATAGAACTTGTATCTTTAGTAGAGTTGATAGAAATTCCTAAGTGGAGATGGAACCCTAAAAGGAAAACTTAAAAAATACCGAAAGCTAAGTAGGTCTGCAGAGCATATATAATCTTAAGTTAGATGATGAGGAAGTATGAAGAATGTGGGTGGATAATTTACAAGTCGACGATAATAGAATTCCTTGTTAGAAAACCTAATTGGAGAATAAAAGTCGAAGAGCCAAATTGATAGGATTTTGTGGGTGTAATCCGCTGAAAACCCTCAGGAGACAACACTCCTCCTACTAGGGACACCTAGAGATTTAACGGCTTGTTGCACGTGCTCAGTGCAATCGCGTTTCCTTGCGAAAGTGTGGTTAGGTTTTTTGTAGTGAATAAAAAAATAAGTTTGCTCGAGGACGAGCAAAAGATAAGTTTGGGGGTATTTGTTCACACCATAATATTGTATTATTATACTCCCCATTCTTATTCGTTTTATAAATAAACAGGTGCTTTTGACGCATGTCTGCTACATGTTACAGGTTATAAGTTCTTGGATCTAAAACAGTGAAAAAGATAAAAGACGACGCAAAAATAAGACTTTGACGAACAAAGAGAAGGATCTTGATCAAGCCTACATAAAAGATAAAGTTCACAAAGTGCAAGGCAGTGAAAGGTCCAAGATTACAAAGCGAACGGTTAAAAGTCCACTGCAATTGTTCACTGGAAGATCTGGAAGAACCTAGAAGCCAAATTAAGAAAAGACATACAGAAACAGGAAGTAAAGGTCAATAGAAGCTGGACCAGAGTTTTGCAGAACCCAAGCCATAAGGTTGACCGCGGAACCGCGGCCAAACCTTGGCTGGGGCCGCGGTTCCGCGGTGGGTCTAAAGAATTAGGGGCAGAAAAATTTACCAATTTGTGTATAATCTTTGACTGGTCTTCCTAGGGATATTTTTGTAATTGTAGACATGCGAATCAAATGTAACCTAGAGTTTCCTATTCTCTATAAATAGGAACTCTAATGATTGTAACTCCCCATGCCTCCTTTTAATAACAAATTTCAGAATTCTTTATGGAGAGCATCGGTGCCTCTTTTCAATTCATGAATTCAGATCTGACAACCTGCGTTGATGTTTGGAGAGAGCCATCTGTAAGTAGTTTTATTTAATTGCTCTAGTTTAGATTTTAATTCTTTGCCCTAGGTAAATTTAATTCCTTGCCCTAGTTAGATCTTTAATACCTTGCCTTAGTTAAATTTAATTCTTTGCCCTAGATAAATGATAGATTTAGTTTTTAGATTTAATAAGAAATCCGAACACCCATCGGAATTAACTCATTAGCGCGATTAGGAAAACACAACATCCTTATGGACCGACCCGTACTCACCGGCTAGCTGCAAAGCGACGCCGTTCTTGATTGCGGTTAATAGATAGTTTTTGAGATCAATCACTAAGCTAACCCCTACAGTGGTATCAGAGCCAAGCTAGAGTATTAGGAGTTGTCTAGACGAAGTTAGAAGTCCGATCGAACCTCGAAATCCCGAAATGACCCCTTTTCTGGAAATTTTTCAAAAAGTTGACTTTTTTCATATTAAAAATACTCAGAAAATCATACAGGCAATTTTATGGACCCACCTGAAGAACGAGTCCCTAACTCGCTACAGTGACCGCGTAACCGCGGCCAAAACCTGGTTTTGGCGGCGGTTCCGCGGCGCCACTGTAGAGGCTTGGGACGGGCCCTTCAGCGACGGTCCATAGGTGCTGGGGCATGCTACTGAGAATTTTTATTTCTGCTCAAGTGTTTAGTTCACTGGGGTATTTTGGGAATTCGTTATATCTATCGAATTATCTAACTTTGCCTAGTTATCTGTGATGATTATGTCTTGTTGTGATATGTTATATTGGATCGTTGTGTATTGAATAGCCGGGGTTTTATGTGAGATGAGAGTTTTCTTTTTCATTCATGTAAAATTCATTTGTATGTAATATTTTTTTATTGGGGCACTTCCGGGTTGAGGATGCTGTCATCGTTGTATATTATTTACTTTTCTGCATTAGGATAGACCCAAGTCGGAGAGCATAAGTAACCGGGTTTTAGGGTCCAGTGGGAGGCCATCTCGAGGAGTCGAGACCGGGTCTCCTAACCCTAGAATTGGCAGGGTTACTTGCAGCTCTCGTAGGGGTCTAGGGATGTGGGTTTGGCTATTCATCGCGACTATGGAATCCGTGTTTTATACAGGCTCAAAATAAAACATGGATGTCCTAGTATATCCAATATTTCATATGTTGACTTCTGCTGCAATATTTTGTGATGAGATCATATTACTGCCTGAGACGAATGCTTATACTATATGTTGATATATAAATATTGCTGCTTTCGTTTCTTCTGTGATGCTTAGGAAGCTTAAATGATGGGTTTTATTAATGAGATTAAAAAAAGAAAAGAAACCTAAAAGATGTTGTAGAATCAAATTTTTCAAAAGGGTAGCTACAGTTATTGCTTTGCATAGCGGTATTCCTTGTAGAATATCCAGCACCTTATTCGATAAGAAAAAAGCCGAGATCCCTTCACCGGGAGTGACCTCTTTAGCAAAACTGGCAGATACTATAAACTCACGGTTTAGTTTTTGATTGCTTCTATAGTTCTTGCTTTGCACAGCGGTATTTATGAAATATCCTGCACCTTACTCGATGAGGAAAGAGCCGAGATCCCTTCACCGGGAGTGACCTCTTTAGCGAAACTAGAAAAGCCTCAAAAACATTCCTTTTTTAAAATCACTTATTTCTACAACGATATCAAGTTCATTACGCTCATGGTTTTCAGAAAAACGTGCATATCCCTCCATCATTTCAGATAAGTCCTACTTAGTATTCGTGCTACGTTTGTTGACTTAGTCAAGGCATAGTGTACGGTGGCTAAATAGTGTTTATCTGCTAAAAGTATAAGATGCGATTGGATTAGGGTAGTCGTATGGCCTCGTTGACTTAGTCAAGGGTCGTACGGGTGGGTTTAATTCAATCGGGAAATGTACGGGTTGAACTTGACTTGCGATTTATGGTTTGTTGACTTAGTCAAGGTCATAGATCGCTAGGGGTAAAAAGTATTATCAGGAATTTCAAGAGTTGGAATTTGCAATGAGATTGCATACCTTCTATGAGATAGATGGATCTTGATACCCACTGCGAGTAAGAGTTACTCCTGGGAGAATTTTACACAGGACAATTAGCCGATCAAGTAGGTGTCTAGAAAGGTGTTTACGGGGTTCTACCTCTGGGAAAATGAGGTTTATTTTAATTAGGTCCGTGCAAAAGCACGGGGAACCTCCCTCAAAGTACCAACACTGATCTGGCTGAAAGATTGGCGAACTTGTAAGGTGTAATTAATCCCGGCTAATCTTACCATTTAGGGTTCGAAGAAAGATTTGATTAAAACAGTGGGAGCCATCCTGATTAGATAAGATAATAACCAATCTAATCTTGCAAAAAGCGCATGCTAAAGTGTTTTCTTCTCTTTCTCTCCAGGTAGCGACCATGTCAGGCCTTAATCAAGATAATAATATGGATGTATTGACCAAACCCGCTTGTTATACTGAGCAGGGGAACATTGGTTCCGTTCTTTCCTATAATTGTTATAAGACTGAACAGGAAATAAAGGAATACCAGAATTCACAAGCCGCCCAAACGAAGAATAAACATGTTGATGTATCTTCTTCGGTGTGTTAGTTACCGAGAACTGTTTCTCAGTTCACTCTACGTCCTGGGCATTAGATACCGGATCAGGATCCCACATATGCAATATATTGCATGGGCTAAAGAAAGGTAGAGAACTGGGAATGGGTGATCATTCCGTAAGAGTAGGGAATGGTGCAAATGTTGCAGCCAAAACAGTTGGCAAATATCACCTTGTATTACCAAGTGATAATACATTGATTCTAAACGAATGCTATTATATACCAAACATGATATGCAACATTATATCAGTTTCTTTATTAAGTAAAAAAGGATATAATTTTGTAATACAGGATAATGTTATGAACGTCTTCCTAAATCAAAAGTTGATTGGATCATGCTCGTTAAATAATGGCATATACGTTCTAAATCAAAACACAGTTCTTAATATACAGAACACACACAAGAGGAAAAGTTCAGAAATGAATGAATCCTTCTTGTGGCATTGTGGACTTGGTCATATCAATGCGACACGACTTGCTAAGTTGCATAAAGATGGTTATTTAAATATGTTCGAATTATCATCTTATGAAACTTGCCATTCATGTCTCAAAGACAAAATGACCAAAACTCCGTTTAGTGGACACGGAGAAAGAGTTACGGAACTCTTGGAACTAATACATAGTGATGTATGCGGTCCCATGTCTACACATGCCAGGAATGGTTCTTCGTACTTCGTTACATTCACTGACGATCTCTCAAGATACGGACATGTGTTCCTGTTGAAATACAAGTCTGAAGCTTTTGAGAAATTCAGAGAATATAAGCATAAAGTGGAGAACCAAACGGGCAAAAGTATTAAGATCCTACGATCTGATCGAGGAGGAGAATACTTGAGCAATGAGTTCCTGGACTATCTAAAAGGGATTGGGATTCTCTCTCAGCTTACTCCTCCCTATACACTGTAGGGTTACTAGGAACACTCAAGAGGTTCCACAAGGCATCAACCATGCCAAAATTAAATTTTACGGTGCCAAGAAACCCTAATATAGATCGTTAACTAGAGATTAAGACGAAAAGAAAAGCAAGCAAACGACTTTGCTACTAAGTGAATGGAAATACAACCTTTGTAGATCCGGTCCTCCACTTCTTTAGCTCTGTGTTGACGTCCCTCCGCTGCGATCATCGGGATCCCGGACTCTAGCGATGGTTTCGTCGGAGAAAAGATCGGGCTAGGTCATTAACTTCGAGGCCGAAGATGATCTACGTCGGGGAGACTCAAACTCAAGCTATTCCTTCACTTGGTCGAAAACTTTATGAAGAGAACACCCTATACTACATAGCAAGTGGTAGAGGATGAAGAAATAGGAAGTGGGTTCACTTTAGAATTGGATTTCTCACTCTTTTTCTCATGGCACCATTGGAGCTCTCAAGCTTTTGTGAGCTTGATGAAGATGAAGAAGAAGAAAAGAATTATATCAATCAAAAGAATAATATGAATACTTATCCTTTTAATCATGGCACCATGGTTGAGTTAAGCCCTCATGCTTAACTCATGTAGAGATTTAACCAAACCATTAGGTTAAAAGTTGGGTTAACTAATATCTTTAAACATATGACAAAAGAGTTGACTTTGTCAATGTTTATCAAGCTTCATGAAGCTTGATAACTTTGACCAAAGTCACACTCTTTTGTTATATACTTAGGAAAATAGTAAACCCTAATCTAACCTTGATTTGGTTCAAGTCTCATACACACAACTTGTTTGTATCATCAAGCATGATACAAACATGTACACTTGCATATATCACATATAAACAATGTGCACATTCAAGTGAGAAAATCAATCTTAAGTGAACCAATACTAGTTAATGTAAAGTAATATATCAAATATATAATTATACATTAAATCATTAAATCAACACTTGATTTAACGATCCGGTCATATCGCATATAACCGACTAATATCAATAGTAACAACTTATCGAATCAACACTTGATCCGATAACCCGGCTATATCGCATACAACCGATCAATGTCATAAATCGCGAGAATAGAATATAGTATCACATACCGGTATTATTCTCGGTCCCGCACATATCTCATATGCGCTCCTATTTCGTTTCGCTTGAGCCAGGAAACCCCTGTGTAGGACTCTAAAGACTCGTCAATACGCCGGCAGTAGGTGATGATCATATCAAACACCCACAAGCCGCAAGCGGTCTGCTAAACGTAACGGCCACCCGGGTATTGAGCGATCAGAAGATCAACGAGCAAGCCCGCTCACACTCCTGTGAATCCAACCAGTAACACTACCGTACAATCCAGTCTGTTCGTCTGATATGTCGTATATCTCGTCTAGGGGTGGTAAACGTCAGACTCCAATAACTCGATAAGTCATGTCGATATGAGGCTCATAACGGGTCGAGAAACTACTGGTAACACTTTCCAGTAAATCCCTAAAGCAGCCTTGGCCAAGGACTTCCTGTTATAGCCAATCGAGCACTGCGCAACATCAACTCCCTATACCGGGAGAGACGAAACCCCTCCTATCGCTCATTGCCACCATGTGATTCGGGACTGTACCCAAAAGCCACCTTTTTGCACGCCCTCTTGGACGTGGTATGATGGAAATCAAAGCACAGTGGGAATCACACAAGACTCTATGACGATCTCGGGTCTACAGACTAACCTGCACCAGTGTCACCAGAGAACTGCCATCTGACGTAAGGTATAATACCATCTGGGAGTTCTCGGCGAGTCCGTCCAGTGTACCCAGTCTCTACTGAGCACCCGTATATCATCTCTGATGCCAAACACCAATGGATATGGGATCATCCATCGCCCATCTATATGGGTCGAGAAGCTACACGCTAGTCTACTCTGGTATATCGATGCCCCGTCTCGATACACCCACGACTAGGGACATTGAAGGATGTACTTATGGACTACCATGTCCCCACTAGTATGATCCGCATCATAGTCCAGGTAGTCAAGTACACATCCTAAGGGCTTTACCAACATGTAACAGAGAGACAATCAGTGTACACATTAAGGTAAAGAGTAACCAGATAGCATACTATCATATCGAGCAAGAAAGTCATCCCTATATATGTCTAAGCATCCACTACAATATACATCCTATGTATAGTAATGGCCTCTAGGGCATACATATAACTAACATACACCACAGCACAACGGTGTATCGGAGCGGAGGAATCGCACCCTATTAGATATGGTGCGCTATATGATGAGCACTGCTGAGTTGCCTATTTCCTTTTGGAGTTATGCGCTTGAAGCAGCAGCATACCTATTGAATCAGGTTCCATCAAAATCTGTACCTACCACACCATATGAGATATGGAGTGGGAAGAGACCATGTCTTAAACGAGTTAAGATATAGGGTTGTCCGGCCTATGTCAAAAGGCAAAATCCGGACAAACTCGAGGCACGATCAGTTCTTTGTAAGTTTGTAGGATATCCTAAACATTCAAATGGATATCTATTCTACCACGGTGAACAGCAAAAAGTGTTTGTTGCTCAGCATGCCATCTTTTTAGAAAAGGAATTTCTTGTAAAAGAAATTAGTGGCGAAGAGGTAGAACTGGAAGAAGTTCCAGCAGCACAAACTGCAACTGAAGATTTAATGGAACCAGAGGATTCGGTAGTTCCCGACGAACCCCCGCCTCTCCGCCAATCTAGTAGGGTTCCTTATCCACCTGAGAGATACTAAGGTTTTCTCATTGATGGTGGTGTAGGGTTGCTATGCACGCGCGCAAAAGTCTACGAGGCATCAACCATGCCCGATTAAAAAAATTAGCCGTGCCGAACAACCCGAATCCGGATCTTTAAACGAGGGTTTGGGCGAAAACGAACATGCTAAACACTTTAACACTAAGTGAGAGGGATTACAACCTTTGTAGATCCGGTCCTTCACCTCATAAGCTCCGTGTTGAGGTCCCTTCGCTGCAATCATCGTGTTACGGACTCTCAAGAGGCTTCACGAAGAGAATGATGCAACCTTGCTTCCGATCTTCGATACAAAGATGATCTACCTTGAAGTTTCGTTAACACAAGCTGTCACTCATGAAATGATGTGAACACCCTCATATAAATAGCAAGGATAGATGAGGATGATGAAGTAGGATTATTGCTCTCTTTTGTTTTCTATTTCTCACTCATTTTCCATCACAAATAAAAAGCAAGAAAGCTTTGCAAAAAGAAGAGAGGAAGAAGAAGAATAGTGGTCCATTTCATTTGTGATGAATAATGAAAGGATTAATATGATAAATAATGCAACCATGGTTGACTTAACCATTGTAGAGAATTAACCAAGGGCTAGGGTTTGGGTTGAGTTAAGAATGAGTCACACAAAAATATCAAGACAAATATCTTTATCATGACAAAAACTAAACCTTCTAGAATCATCTAGAAAGCTTAACTCTAATCCAAACCCTAATCATGTTTAAACTCCACTAAACATATTGCATTAGTTATCATATCATGTTACAATATTATATATCACATATATAATATTTATCGTAACAAAATAAAATAATACAATTAACATATATCATATATATATCAATGTATTACCCGAGTGAGAAAAAGAATCTTTTAGTGAGCAAATATTAGTTAATGTAATTTAATATATCATATATATTATTATACATTAAATTATCGAATCAACACTTGATCCGACAATCCGTCTATATCGCATATAACCGACTAATATTTATCCGTACCGATTCATCGAATCAACACTTGATCCGATAACCCGGCTGATATCAAATATCGCGAGAATAGAATACGGTATCTCATATCGTATTATCCTCGGTCCCGCACATATCACATATGTGCTCCTACTCCGTTTTGCCTGAGCCAAGAAACCTCTGTGTAGGACTCTAAAGAATCGTCAATACGCCGGCAGTAGGTGATGATCATATCAAACACCCACAAGCTGCAAGCGGTCAGCTAAACGTAACAGCCACCCAGGTATTGAGCGCTCAGAATATCAACAAGCAAGCCTGTAACTTCTCCTGTGAATCCAAACAGTAACACTCCCGTGCAGTCCGGTCTCGTCATCTGATATGTCGCATATCTCGCCTAGGGGTGGTAAACGTCAGACCACAGTAGCTTGATAAGTCGTGTCGATATAAGGTCTATAACAGTTCGAGAAACTACTGATAACACTTACCAGTAAATCTCAGCAACCCTGGCCAGGGATTTCCGGTTATAGCCAATCGAACACAGCACAACATCAACTCCCTATACCGGGAGAGACGAATCCCCTCCTATCGCTCATTGCCTCCATGTGATTCGGGACTGTACCCAAAAGCCACCTTTTTGCACGCCCTCTTGGACGTGGTTTGATGGAAATCAAAGCACAGTGGGAATCACACAAGACCCTATGACGATCTCGGGTCAACAGACTACTATGTACCAGTGTCACCGGAGAACTGCCATCTGACGTGAGGTATAATACCATCTGGGAGTTCTCGGCGAGTCCGTCCAGTGTACCCAGTCTCCACTGAGCACCCGTACACCATCCTTGATGTCAAACACCGATGGATATGGGATCATCCATCGCCCATCATATGGGTCAAGATGCGTATACGCTAGTCTACTCTGGTGTATCCATGCCCTGTCTCGATACACCCTCGACTAGGAACAGTTATAGGATGTACTCGTCGACTACCGTGGCCCCACTAGTATGATCTCATCATAGTCCCAGTAGTCGAGTACATATCCTAAGGGCTTTATCAACATGTAACATAGAGACAATCAGAGTACATGTTAAGATAAAGTACAACCAGATAGCATACTATCATGTCGAGCAAGAAAGTCCTCCCTATATATGTCCAAGCATCCATTACAATATACATCGTATGTACAGTAATGGCCTCTAGGGCATACATATAACTAACAATCTCCCACTTGCACTAGGGCCATCTGTTGTGGTATCATATACCCAACAATTAGCTGTGGTTGAAGTATCTCATACTCAACCATCCTATAAGAGTCTCTACTGGGAAAAAGGCCTTTGTGTGTGGATCCGTGCTGTTGTCCTCTGTGTCTACTCTCCTAATCTCAATCTCCCTGGAGATCAACCATCTCCATGATCAGGTGATACTGCCTAAGAATTATATCTGGATTTCTGATGGGACGGGGGTTCCTTGGCATAACCCACAACTCCATTGTCACACAATGGTAGGAACGAAGTTCATCTCATGAACTTATATCTATCCAGACTGCCTCTTTAGTAGCATCCTTGGTAACGATGTATCTTGCCTTTAATTTTCTAGTATGTCACGGTATCTAGCTTGGAACTCTTCCAACATACTGTCCCTCCGCTGATGGTAAAGACAATGCCTGCGACTGACATTCAGTCGTCCTTATCACCCTGGAACCTTTCCAGTGATTCTCCCCAGAATCGATTGATACCATCTCACTACAACTAGTGAGTATCCTAACATCCAATTAGATCTATCTCATAGATCCAAAATCCAGGATTCAGGAGGTATCACTATGATCCTATATGGAGAATCCTTGTGATAAGCGGAGATTGACCGAGTGTAGCATAGGAAACTCCTTCCCTATCAAGAGTATGTCATCCACGTACTCTACGAGGATCTCCACCATACTCTCTACTACCTTTTTGTATATACAAGGTTCATCTACCATTTTGATGAAGTCAAACTCTTTGACTACCACATCAAAACAGATGTTCCAACTCCGCAATGCCTGTTTTATCACATAAAACATCTTGCACACGTTTCCGCTGCTCCCACTGTCTACGAAGCCCTCTGGTTGTGTACTTATAGACGCTCATTTCTAAAACATCATTTAGAAAAGCAGTCATGACACCCAACCGCCAGATATCGTAGTCATGGTATGTAGCCGTGGCAAGTAGGATCTGGATGGACTTAAGCATAGCATTGAAAGTCTCAACTTTTCCATGTACACCAAGTAATCTTCTCAAGATATACTTGCTCCTGATGGGGATTTAACCCTTCAGATAAAGCAACCAAAGTCCATACTTTGTTGGTCTATAAGGATTCCATCTCAGATCGCTAAGCATCCAGCCATTCTTACAGAGTCCCACTCCTGATGGCCAGCTCAAAACTAGTTAGGTCATCATCTCATGATGCAATCCTCGCTCCCACTGTCATAGAGAAACCGAAGTATCTCTCAGGTGGGTGAGGAACCCTACTAGATCGGCGGAGAGGCTGAGGTTCGTTGGAAACTATTGAATCCTTTGGTTCTACCAAATCATCAGCTGCAGTTTGTATAGCTGGAACATTTCCAGTTCTACATAACAGACCTTGCCTCGAGCTTGTCCGGATTTTGCTTTTAGACATAGGCCAGACAACCCTAAATCTTAACAAGCTTAAGATATGGGCTCTTCCCTTTCCATATCACATATGAAGTGGTAGGCAACTGATTTGATTTGAACCCTATTCAATAGGTATGCAGCTTCTCAAGTGCATAACTCCCAAAAGGAAATAGGAAACTCAGTAGTACTCATCATAAAGCACACCATATCACATAGGGTGTTATTGCTCCGCCCCGATATACCATCGTGCTATGGTGTATAGGAGGAGTAATGCTGAGAGAGAATCTCATTCTCCTTTAGAATAGTCCAGGAATTCCGTGTTCAAGTATTCTCCTCCTTGATCTCATCAAAGGACATAATACTTATACCCGTTTTTGGTTCTCTACTTCTAACTTATATTCTGTGAATATCTCAAAAGGTTCGGACTTATGTTTCAACAGGAACACATGTCTGAATCTTGAGAGATTATCAGAGAATGTAATGAAGTACAAAGAACCGGTCTTGGCATGTGTAGACAGGGAACCTTCATACATCAGCATGTATCAATCCCAAGAGTTCACTAACTCTTTCTCTGTTTCCAATAAACAGAGCTATGGTCATCTTATCTTTGTGACATGACCGGCAAGTTTCATAAGATGTAAATTCAAACAGATTTAAATATGCATCTAAATGTAACTTAGCTAGTCGGGTCGCATTGATATGACCTAGTCTACAATGCCTCAAGAAGGATTCGTTCATTTCTGAACTCTTCCTCTCGTGTGTGTTCTGTATACTAAGAACTGTAGTTTGATTTAGAATGTCAATGCTTTTAGATAACGTGCCTGAACCGATCAACTCTTGATATAGGAAATATTCAAAACATTATCCAACAATACAAAATTATATCCTTTCTTTACTAATAAAGAGACTGATATGATTTTGTATATCAGGTTCGGTATCTAATAACATTTGTTCAGAATCAATGTATTCTGGTAATACAGGGTGATAGTGACCAACAGACTTGGCAGCAACACTTGCACCGTTTCTATCTCATGAAACTTATCACCCGTTCTCAGTTCTCTACCTATCTTTAGCCCATGTAACAGATTGCATATGCGGGATCCTGATCCGGTATCTCATACCCAGGATGTAAAAGATACTGAGAAACAGTTCTCTGTAATGAACACACCCGAAGATGATGCATCAGCATGCACTTTCTTCGTTTGGGCGGCACGGGAAATCTGGTATTCCCCAATTTCCTGCTCTGTCTTATAACAATTATAAGTTGGAGCGGGACCAACGTTCCCCAGCGCAGTATAACAAGCGAGTTCGGTCAATTTATCCGTATTATTATCTTGATTAAGGCGTGATATGGTCGCTACCTGGAGAGAGAGAGAATTAAACACTCAGCGTATGCTCTTGCAAGATTAGATTGGTTATCTATTATATCTAATCAGGATGTCTCCCACTGTTTTAATCAAATCTTCCTTCAAACCCTAAAAGGAAAGACTAGCCGGGATTAATTACACGCTACAAGTTCACCAATCTTTCAGCCAGGCCAGTGTCGGTACTTTGAGGGAGGTCCCCCGTGCTTTCGCACGAACCTAATTAAAGTAAACCTCGTTTTCCCAGAGGCGCAACCCCGTTAACACCTTTCTAGACACCTACTTGATCGGCTAATTGTAATGTGTAAAACTCTCCCAGGAGTAACTCTTACTCGCAGCGGGTATCGGGATCCAACTATCTCATAGAAGGTATGCAATCTCATTGAAAATTTCAACACTTGAAATTCCCAATAATATTTTACCCCTAGTGACTTATGACCTTAACTATGGTCAACAAATCATAAGCACTAGTCAAGTTCTACCCGTCATTTTTTGATTAATTAGACCCACCCACATGACCCTTAACTAAGGTCAACAAAGTCATATGACTTTCCTAACTAATCGCATCATATGTTATATAGGAAGACATCACTTAGCTACCGTACACTGTGCCTTAACTAAGGTCAACAAACACAGCACGAATACTAAGTACTCTAGTTCCTAAAATGACGGAGGGTTACAACAGGTTTTTAAGAAAACCTTTTGCATAATGAACTTGATATCGTTGTAGAATCGAGTGATTTTAAATGGAGTGTTTTTTAGGCTTTTCTAGTTTTGCTAAAGGGGTCACTCCAGGTGAAGGGATCGTCGGCCCTTTCCTCATCGAATAAGGTGCAGGATATTTCACAAATACCACTATGCAAAGCAAGAACTATAGAAGCAATCAAAAGACAAACTGAGTTTGTAGCATTTGCTAGTTTCACTAAAGAGGTCACTCCCGGTGAAGGGATCTCGGCTCTTTCCTTATCGAATAAGGTGCTGGATGTTCTATAAGGAACACCGCTATGCAAAGCTTGAACTAGAGCTACCAGTTTTTTTTTAAACATGTTTCTACAACATCTTAGGTTTCTTTTATTTCATTAATCTCATTAATGAAGTCCCATTTTGTTATGCTTCACAAGCATCTCTTTTGAAAACGAAATCTGCAATATAACATATATCTCATATATATAATATAAACATTCGTCTCAGGCAGTAATATGATCTCATCACAGAACATTGCAGCAGAAGAACATATATGAAATATTGGATATACTAGGACGTCCGTGTTTTCAATACGAGCCTGTATAAAATACGGATTCCACGGTCGCGATGAATAGCCAAACCCACATCCCTAGACCCCTACGAGAGCGGCAAGCAACACTGCCAATTCTAGGGTTAAGAGACCCGGTCTTGACTCCTCGAGATGGTCTCCCACTGGACCCTAGAACCCGGTTACTTGTGCTCCCCGCCTTGGGTCTATCCTAGTGCGGAAAAGTAAATAATATACAAGGGTGACATCAACCTCATCCCGGAAGTGCCCCAATAAAAGAATATTACATACAAATGAATTTTACATGAATGAAAAAGAAAAAACTCTCATCTCACATAAAACCCCCGGCTATTCAAACGTGACGATCCAATATAACATATCACAGCAACACATAATATTTCATATCATCAACGTAAGCAAGTATGCATATCCCGATTGTCGTTGATGTATAGCAACGAAGCCGGCGATACACCACATACTACGCTTACGGTCACAGCAAAGAAAGTGTAAAACTACAACAGTTGGAATCCGCAACCTCTTTAGACATCGCATGCCTAACCAAATGAATTCCTTAGACATCGCATGCCTAACAATTATAAACCCCGCATTTTAGTCTCATTTATCGAAAACTCTTTTCAATGTCAAGTCGTAGAATTCAACAAGATTCCCGATATTCTGATCGAATGCTCGCCGCAAACTTTAGTAGACGGCCGCACCCCCAGATGCCGTCGACGAAGTGTACTAAGGCGGAACACCGCTGCCGCGAGCACCCGAACGGATGCTTTCGGCGACGGGGTTCTTCTACAGTCACTTGGTCGGGGCTATGGGGCGTAGCTGTCTATTAAGTTTACCCGGCAAGTATCCACGTACGCTACGTGATTGCGATGAACTTTTGATCACATCAAAATTCCGTGGCAACCGATCAATTTGAGACTGAAGTGCTAGATTTATAACATTCAAATTAGTTATCTCATAACTACTTGTGGATTCCAAATATTGTATCACATTCCAGATAAATAGACAATGTTAAACTTTCCAATCGAATAATCAAACACCCAAGATTTCCCCAATATATCTCAACACTTGAAATCAGTTTAAAAACATTTATCACATGCCACAGTACCAATGGTCCAGCCGTAGAAGGGTCAAGCCAACACCTCACATGTGGCACGCCGTACTGCCCCAAACCCTAAGGTTCAAAAGGCAGTTCAAGACGGTCACATAATCGAGTTAAGGTTTGTTGTCTTCTAGAGGGTCCACCGCGATACTTACACGACTTAGAACGTTCTTAAACACGAGAAAAAATCCAACTTTTGAAAAATTTTCCGACAGGGGAAAAAGTGAGTTATTGATATCCGTTAGAACTTTTTAACAGTTTCTAAAAATTATCCGGAAAAAACTAAACAAAGTTAAATTATCTGATCGAATCAACGATTCCCCAATACAACCCTAGAAAACTCAACACTTGAGTGGAATTAAAATATTCCCAGAAAAAATTAACAATAAAGGATCTAAGAATAATTAAGTGAAATTTCAGGGACTAAGTCCAAATTTTGGCCGCGGAACCGCCGCCAAACCCATGGTTTCGCCGCGGTTCCACGGTCAAATAGTTGACTTAGGGAACCGTACTTCACAGTAATTCTTAGTTTTTTCTGCTTGGTTTTCTGAGCATTTTTAATTAAGAAAAAACCACATTTTTGAAAAATATACAGAGAAGGGGTTTTATCGGGTTTTCCGGGTTCGATCGGACTTTAAACTTCGTCTAGATTTCGCCTAAAGCTCTAGCTTGGCTCTGATACCACTGTAGGGTTGCTATGCACGCGCACAAGGGTCTACGAGGCATCAACCATGCCCGATTAAAAAAATTAGCCGTGCCGAACAACCCGAAGCCGGATCTTTAAACTAGGGTTTAGGCGAAAACGAACATGCTAAACACTTTAACACTAAGTGAGAGGGATTACAACCTTTGTAGATCTGGTCCTTCACTTCATAAGCTCCGTGTTAAGGTCCCTTCGCTGCGATCATCGTGTTCCGGACTCTCGAGAGGCTTCACGAAGAGAATGATGCAACCTTGCTTCCGATCTTCGATACAAAGATGATCTACATTGAAGTTTCGTTAACACAAGCTGTCACTCATGAAATGATGTGAACACCCTCATATAAATAGCAAGGATAGATGAGGATGATGAAGTAGGATTATTGCTCTCTTTTGTTTTCTATTTCTCACTCATTTTCCATCACAAATAAAAAGCAAGAAAGCTTTGCAAAAAGAAGAGAGGAAGAAGAAGAAGAATAGTGGTCCATTTCATTTGTGATGAATAATGAAAGGATTAATATGATAAATAATGCAACCATGGTTGACTTAACCATTGTGGAGAATTAACCAAGGGCTAGGGTTTGGGTTGAGTTAAGAATGAGTCACACAAAAATATCAAGACAAATATCTTTATCATGACAAAAACTAAACCTTTTAGAATCATCTAGAAAGCTTAACCCTAATCCAAACCCTAATCATGTTTAAACTCCACTAAACATGTTGCATTAGTTATCATATCATGTTACAATATTATATATCACATATATAATATTTATCGTAACAAAATAAAATAATACAATTAACATATATCGCATATATATCAATGTATTACCCGAGTGAGGAAAAGAATCTTTTAGTGAGCAAATATTAGTTAATGTAATTTAATATATCATATATATTATTATACATTAAATTATCGAATCAACACTTGATCCGACAATCTGGCTATATCGCATATAACCGACTAATATTTATCCGTACCGATTCATCGAATCAACACTTGATCCGATGACCCGGCTGATATCAAATATCACGAGAATAGAATACGGTATCTCATATCGTATTATCCTCGGTCCCGCACATATCACATATGTGCTCCTACTCCGTTTTGCCTGAGCCAAGAAACCTCTGTGTAGGACTCTAAAGAATCGTCAATACGCCGGCAGTAGGTGATGATCATATCAAACACCCACAAGCTGCAAGCGGTCAGCTAAACGTAACAGCCACCCAGGTATTGAGCGCTCGGAAGATCAACAAGCAAGCCTGTAACTTCTCCTGTGAATCCAAACAGTAACACTCCCGTACAGTCCGGTCTCGTCGTCTGATATGTCGCATATCTCGCCTAGGGGTGGTAAACGTCAGACCCCAGTAGCTTGATAAGTCGTGTCGATATAAGGTCTATAACAGTTCGAGAAACTACTGATAACACTTACCAGTAAATCTTAGCAACCCTGGCCAGGGATTTCCGGTTATAGCCAATCGAACACAGCACAACATCAACTCCCTATACCGGGAGAGATGAATCCCCTCCTATCGCTCATTGCCTCCATGTGATTCGGGACTGTACCCAAAAGCCACCTTTTTTGCATTCCCTCTTGGACGTGGTATGATGGAAATCAAAGCACAGTGGGAATCACACAAGACTCTATGACGATCTCGGGTCAACAGACTACTCTGTACCAGCGTCACTGGAGAACTGCCATCTGACGTGAGGTATAATACCATCTGGAAGTTCTCGGCGAGTCCGTCCAGTGTACCCAGTCTCCACTGAGCACCCGTACACCATCCTTGATGTCAAACACCGATGGATATGGGATCATCCATCGCCCATCATATGGGTCAAGATGCGTATACGCTAGTCTACTCTGGTGTATCGATGCCCTGTCTCGATACACCCTCGACTAGGAACAGTTATAGGATGTACTCGTCGACTACCGTAGCCCCACTAGTATGATCTCATCATAGTCCCAGTAGTCGAGTACATATCCTAATGGATTTATCAACATGTAACATAGAGACAATCAGAGTACATGTTAAGATAAAGTACAACCAGATAGCATACTATCATGTCGAGCACGAAAGTCCTCCCTATATATGTCCAAGCATCCATTACAATATACAACGTATGTACAGTAATGGCCTCTAAGTCATACATATAACTAACAGGTGGGAGCGAGGATTGCATCATGGAAGATGATGACCCAACTAGCTTCGAGCAGGCCATCACGAGTGGGGACTCTGTGAAATGGCTGGATGCAATGTGATCTGAGATGGAATTCATGTACACCAACAAAGTATGCACTTTGGAAATTGCTCCTGAAGGGGTAAAACCCATTGGGAGCAAATAGATCTTTAAGAAACTTAGTGTAGATGGAAAAGTTGAGACTTTCAAACCTAGACTTGTTGCAAAGGGTTTTCGTCAACGACCAGGTGTGGATTATGACAAAACCTTTTCTCCAGTGGCTATGCTTAAGTCCATCCGGATCTTACTTGCCATTGCTGCATACCATGAATACGAAATCTGGCAAATGGATGTTAAGACCACCTTTCTAAATGGTGGTTTGGAAGAGTGTGTGTACATGACTCAGCCAGAGGACTTCGTAGACAGTGGAAGCAGCGGAAAGGTGTGCAAGCTGCTTAAATCCATCTATGGGTTAAAGCAGGCATCGCGGAGTTGGAACATCTGTTTTGATGTGGTAGTCAAAGAGTTTGACTTCATCAAAAACATAGATGAACCTTGTATATACAAGAAGGTGGCAGAGAGTAAGGTTGTCTTCCTCGTATTGTACGTGGATAACATAATCTTGATAGGAAATGATATTCCTATGCTGCACTCGGTCAAGCTCTTCTTATCACATAGATTCTCAATGAAAGATCTAGGTGATGCCTCCTGCATTTTGGGGATTAAGATCTATAGAGATAGATCTAGACGAATACTGGGATTGTCCCAATCCAGGTACATTGACACCATACTAAAGTGGTTTAGTATAGAAGAATCCAAGCGTGGGAACCAACCCACGATCTCTGGACTCACTCTCTCCAAAGAGATGTCTCCCAAGACTGATTTGGAAAGAGCTCGCATGCAAGGGATACCCTATGCTTCGGCAGTAGGCTCTATCATGTATGCGATGCTATGTACCAGACCCGATGTAGCATACTCACTAAGTGTAGTGAGTAGGTATCAAGCAGATCCTTGAGAGAATCACTGGACGGCTGTGAAGAACATTCTCAAGTACTTGAGAAGGACAAAGGAGATGTTCTTGGTGTATGGTAACGGAGAACTCCAGGTAGAGTTCTTTACCGATTCGAGCTTCCAGAGTGATAAGGACGACTCTAAGTCGCACTCGGGATTTTTCTTTACCCTCAATGAAGGGGCGGTGTGTTGGAAGAGTTTCAAACAAGAAACCGCTACAGACTCGACGATGGAGGCTGAATACATCGCTACCAACGATGCTGCCAAAGAGGCTGTCTGGATAAAGAAGTTCATCACTGAACTTGGTGTGGTTCCGTCCTTTGAGTATCCAATACCTCTATTTTGTGATAACAATGGAGCTGTAGCTTTGGCCAAGGAACCCAGGTCCCATCAGAAGTCCAGACATATTCTGAGGCGATATCACCAGATCCGGAAGATAGTTGATCGCCGGGAGATCGAGGTTAGGAGAGTTGATACGAAGGACAACACTGTGGATCCACTCACAAAGGTCATTCCTCAGATACAATTTGAGAGACTCTTCAGGATGTTGGGTATGAGATACTACAACGGCTGGCCTTAGTGCAAGTGGGAGATTGTTAGTTATGTATATGCCCTATGTATATTATAATGGATGCTTGGATATATATAGAGAGGACTTTCTTGCTCGATATGATAGTATGCTATCTGGTTTCACTTTATCTTAACGTGTTAACAAATACTGTTTTGTGATCACATGTTGATGAAGCCCTTGGGATATGTACTTGACTACTAGGACTATGATGATATCATACTAGTAGGGCCAAGGTAGTCAATGAGTACATCCTATAACTGTTCCTAGTCGACGGTGTATCGAGACAGGGCATCGATACTCCAGAGTAAACTAGCGTACACGCATCTTGACCCATATGATGGGCGATGGATGATCCCATATCCATTGGTGTTGGACATCAAAGATGGTGTACGGGTGCTCAGTGGAGACTGGGTACACTGAACGGACTCGCCGAGAACTTCTGGATGGTATTATACCTATCGTCAGATAGCAGTTCTCCGGTGACACTGGTACAGGTTAGTCTGTAGACCCGTGATCGTCATAGAGTCTTGTGTAATTCACACTGTGCTTTTATTTCCACCTTACCACGTCCAAGAGGGCGTGCAAAATGGTGGCTTTTGGGTACAGCCCCGAATCACATGGAGGCAATGAGCGATAGGAGGGGTTTCGTCTCTCCTAGTATAGGGAGTTGATGTTGTACTGTGTTCGATTGGCTATAACTGGAAGTCCCTGGCCAGGGCTGATATGGAGATTTACTGGTAAGTGTTATCAGTAGTTTCTCGACCCGTTATGAGCCTTACATCGACACGACTTATCGGTTACTGGGGTCTTACGTTTTACCACCCCTAGACTAGATATGCAACATATCAAGCGAAGAGACCGGACTGTACGGTAGTGTTTACTGATTGGATTTGCAGGAGAATGTATAGGCTTGCTTGTTGATCTTCTGATTGCTCAATACACGGGTGGCTGTTACGTTTAGCAGACCGCTTGCAGCTTGTGGGTATTTTATATGATCATCACCTACTGCCGGCGTATTGACGATCCTTTAGAGTCCTACACAGAGGTTTCCTGGCTCAAGCAAAATGAAGTAGGAGAACATATGTGATATGTGCGGCACCGAGAATAATACGATATGAGATATCGTATTCTATTCTCGCGATATATGATATCGGCCGGGTATATGTGATATGGCCGGGTCATCGGATCAAGTGTTGATTCGATGAATCGATACATGTTATATTAGTCGGTTATATGCGATATAGCCGGATTGTCGGATCAAGTGTTGATTCGATAATTTAATGTATAATTATATATGTGATATATTACATTACATTAACTAATATAAACTCGCTTTATTGATTCATTTTCTCACCGGATAATACATTGATATATATGCGATATATGTTAATTGTATTATTTTCTTTTGTTGCAAAATATATTATATATGTGATATATAATATTGTAACAAGTTAGGGTTACAAATACAACATGTTTTGTGGAGATTAAACAAGTTAGGGTTTGATTTGGGTTAGCATTTGGGTTAGTTTTTTCATGAAGCTTCATGAAGCTTTCTTTTGTTTTTAGCTTAGATATTTTGTCTTGATATTTTGTGTAGATATTTCTTAACCCAACCCAAACCCTTTAATCTAGTTTATTCTCTACAAGGGTTAAGCCTTCATACTTAATCCATGGTTGGATTTGTAACAACAACAACAATTCATTATTATCACAAAAGGATTTTCTTCTTCTTCTTCATTCTCTTGAAAGAAAACCTTGACTAGCTTTTCATTTTGTGATGATAAATGGTGAGAAATTGAAAATAAAAGAGAGCTAAATTCATACTTCATCATCCTCATCTATTCTAGCCACTTAGATTAGGGTGTTCACTTCTCTAATAAGTTGTTTAGTGAAGTGTAAACTTGGGTTAAAGATTCTTCAAGGTAGATCATCTTCGAAAAGGAAGACTTCAAGCAAGCATGGATCATTCGGCTTGTGGAGCCTCTCTAGAGTCCGGAAGTTCATGGATCGCGGCGAAGGGACTACTACTCGGAGCTTATGAAGCGAAGGAACAGACTACAAAGGTTGTAATCCCTCTTTCTTAGATGTAAAGTTGTTTACATGCATAGTTAACCCTAATTCTCTAGTTAAGATCTTGGTTAGGGTTCGTTTAGCACCCTAAAAATTTTAAAGTAGGATGTTTGTGTTAGTTATATGTATGCCCTAGAGGCCATTACTCTACATTGGATGTATATTGTGTTGGAGATAGTGCCCTCAGAGTCAATTATTAGGTCACAGGTACGTGATTGTAATGATTGAGGGAGGACCTATCCCGGTAGGACAGTCTTACTCGAGATGATAGTATGCTATCTGGTTTACCTTTATCATCGTGTACTGCTTTAGGTGACATGACACGTCGCTATTACACGTTGATAGAGCCCCTAGGATTCTTGCTTAACCACCAGCAGTATGAGGGCGATCATATAAGTGAGAGCTGGGGGTCTACAAGCATATCCTTAAAAGGTCCCTAGTCGTGGGAGTTTCGAGACCGGGCATCGATACTCCATTAGTAGACTAGTGTATACAGTCGAGACCCCGACGAGGGGCGGTGGCCGGTCTCACAAGCCACTGGTGTCAGTTGGATCACCTAAGATGTATACAGGTGCTCATTGGGTTATGAGTACACCGGACAGGACTCGCCGGGAACATGCTAGTTGGTCATATACCAGACGTCAGATGGCAGTTCCCTGGTGACATGTGTGCAGGTTAGTTCATCGACCTGGGGATCGTCATTTGTCTCGTGTGAGTTCCCACTGTACTTTGATTACTACCCTACCACGGCTCAAAGGAGTCGTGCAAACAGGTTTTAGTTGGGTACAGTCCCGAGCCACATGGAGGCAGTGAGCGTATCTTCAGGGGTTCGTCTCTCCCGGTATTGGGGGTGAGGTCGTGCTGTGTCTAGGAGAGCCATTACACAAAGTCCTTGGCCAAGGCAAGGAGATTTACTGGTAGGTATTCCAGTAGTATCTCAGGGTGTTCTGGGCTACACTCCGACACGACTTGTACCGCTTTTGGGGGTCTGACTTTTACCAACCCCCTAGGCCCGCCATGCGATGCTCATAGACGAACGGACCGGACTGCACGGATATTGTCACTGACAGGCTCAGTTGGGTGTCGGGGTGAGCTTCCTCATCGACGTCCCATTTGGTCAGTACCTGGTAGCCCGTCACGTATTGGCTTATACCTCTGACGTGCTAGTGGTTAAATCCACAACCAAGGTGTTGACGAGTTTTTAGAGTCCCCCACATTCAGTTACTCAGCTTTCGGGCGAAAGGTTGTAGAGGCCGTATGGAGATATGGCAGGGTCCGATCAGATACGTGCGGTATTGCACGGATCAGGATCGGACAGTTTGTACTATAGGCCGTATGGTTATATGGCAGGGTTCGATCAGATACGTGCGGTATTGCACGGATCAGGATCGAACAGATATTACTAGCCGGTTTTGGTATAAGCCGGATTCTAGTATAGTACAGTGGAGATTTTGTCTCATTGCATTTGTATTTCGGTCGAAATACAGATGCGGGTGTGTATGCACAGTATCGGGGTTATCCTGTAATTTATTACGGGACCAGTTTTCTGGAGTTGCCAGTTTGCTTTCCGTTTCGGCCAATTCCCATTGTTCCGTTCATTGGCCGAAGTTTGGTGGAGGAGGGTTTATTTGCATTGTTGCAAATAGGCAATTGTGGAAGGGGGTCTTTGCATATTTCCTTGTATCATGATGGCTCACCTTACCTTGACCTTGCTTGACTTTTTGACTTCATCATGGTTGCACCTTACCTTGACTTCTTGACTTTGTTTTCATGATTTCTTGACTTTGGTTGTGATGATGGGAGAGGAGATGGTTGTTGAGTGTTGGACTTTACAAGCCATCATTTTTCTTTGCATTATTGTTAAAGCCACTCTCTCTCTCTCTCCAATCACAACAAATTGGGGGGGCCGGCCATACCTTGGACAAGGGGGTTCATTTCATTTGTAGAAGAGAAAAATGTGACTCTCATTTTTTTTTCTTTGCATGATACATTTTTCCTCACCTCTCTCAAAGTTCTTCTTCCTCCACATAAGGCAACTCCACAATCCCAAAAAGAGACACAAGCTCACTACATATTCTACAACGAACCTTGGGCACGTCGAGTAGCCGGCTTCGTGCCCGAGTTGCCTCGGCATTGAGGTGGGAGCCCGTAAACGAAGAAGGCGATGTGGTGCACTTCCGGCGACGAGGAGGAGACGGGACTTTTCCGCAGGAGATCGGGACCATGACGAGAAGACCGGAGGACTTGGATCGTCGGTATATCTCTATTCCCTTACTTGTAGTTAGCTTAGACTAGTTAATGGTTCGATCCGGGTATTAGTGCGCGGTGGTGCCGGTTTGCAAAGTCCGCAAAATTTAAGTTATTCACCGCTTCCGCATTCCGGCGTCGGATCGACGGCCGGGGCGCCGCCGTGCACTTACAGTGGTATCAGAGCCTCGCCATTAACTTCGTCTAGCTTTGTGTAATGTGTTTTGCATTTCCAATCGATCAAAAAGTTCCAAAACACGTATTCCCTTCGCATCAGTTTCTGTCGAAATTTTTTGGAGTCTAAAAATTTTTCAGGTGGTCTCAGAATGATGTGCAGGGAGTACAAAGAACACAGAAAAAATTTGGTAGCACAATTCGTCCGTACGACCGCGGAAGGGCGGCCAAAACCCCCATTCCGCCGCTCTTCCGCGGCACACTGTTCACATTACTGCACCATTTTTTTTCCAGATGTTTTCTGGGTTTAATATATGGGCTTTGGAATATTAAAGTTGGGCCAATTGTTTCTGTGACTGCTGCAGTATTCTTTGTGGGCCCACTTGTTAAAGTTTAATCAATCGGAAAAATTTTAAACACATTTTTCACAGTATTTACATTATATCTGCGACCGTGAATGTCACTCGATCGGTAAATCCGGTCTAACTGCTATAGCCCGGTTAGACGGATTTGCGAACGTGACTTTCACGTTGATGTTCTGTTTTTGCTGTGATGTTGCGGATCGGTCGTGGGGGATAGCCTGGATGCAATGCTAGTACAGTTTTGTTGTATTATGTACTTTTGATATTGCGGGACGAGCGTCCGACATGTGGACTGCCGTCACTGCCTGTTTGTATTATTCTTTTGGGGCACGACCTGGTTGCGGTCGATGTACCCGTTGTATGTATATTTTACTTTCTGTACTAGGGTTACCCCGCGGAGGGGTGCACGGATAGCCGGGTTCTAGAAGGCAACAAGCCCGCATCTCATGGCATTGGGACGGAGGGGCTTCAGTCTGGAATTGGCGGGCTATTCGCCGCACTCGTAGGGGGTACAGGTTGACCCAGGAGGGGTGCCCAAGTTGCCGGATTCCGTGAAGTGCTGGGTGGTCCATTCACGGCGCTGAAGGGGGCTGCCTCGCTTCAGGTTTTGGCGGGTAACTTGCCGCGCCCGTAGGGGTCTAGGTTTTCATTGCACAGGCTATCCACACGACCAGGAGAACGTCGGGTTTCAGCGGCTCTGTGAAACCCGGGGATCCCAGATATCTGTATTGTTTCTGTGATGCTGTACATTTCTGTGATGTTGCATTTTATTCACGCCTTGAGCGAATATAATATATTGGTATATATATTAGTAGATGTTGTATATGTTTTGCATCCGCGCTAGTCCAGTCCCCGCTCTGTCGTTAGTTAGCTAACCTAACGGGTAATGACGGGACCCAGTGTCGAATGCGGATGGCATATACGTACATCAGTATATTTTCGTTCTTTTTGGTGTGATCAATTGATGGGACTGCATTGATTCGGATCAATGCAAGTTAAAAACAAACCTAATCTGATGTTGTTGGAACACTTTTCAAAAAGCTGTTATTGCAAGGACGTTCACTTTTGTTTTGCATCGCGGTATTCATTTAGAATATCCTGCTCCTCAGTCGACGAGGCAAGGGCCGAGATCCCTTCACCGGGAGTGACCCCTTGGACAAAAAGTTTGCGTCAGGGCATTAACTTCACTATAGCCGATTACTTTTGCTTTGCACCGTGGTATTCATTTGGAATATCCTGCACCCCATTCTACGGGGAAAGAGCCGAGATCCCTTCACCGGGAGTGACCTCTTTAGCAACGGTTGTCGTCACTATATTTTCAAAAAGCTATCAGTTCCTTCAACGATATCAAGTTCTTTACGTTAAAGGTTTTCGCCAGAAACCATTCGTAGCCCTCCGTCGTTTCAGACGGGTAGCACGTAGTATTCATGCTGTGTTTGTTGACCTTCGTCAAGGCATAGTGTATGGTAGCTGCTTGTTACCTTTCTGCTGCATAGATAGATGCGTTGGTTTGGGACAGTCGTATAGCCTTGTTGACCTTCGTCAAGGGCTTGTACGGGTGGATTCAAATTAACCTGGATAATGACGGGTAGAACTTGACATGTGACTTATGATTTGTTGACCTTCGCCAAGGTCATAAGAGCATGGGGCAGAAATCACATCGGGAGTTTCAAAAGAACTGAAACTTGCCAGATATGCGCATACCATCTGGAGTGTGATGACGTGAGCGGATTCCGTCACGTTGTCATGCGATGAGAGTTGGATCCCGATTCCCACTGATGAGTTGGTATACTCCTCGGGTAACCCCGACTAATTCTTCTTTCAGGTTTGGAGGAGAATTTGAGGTACAGTGGGAGGATTCCAGATTAGATAAATTGGTAACCATTCTGATCTAGGTTAGAGTGCACGCTGAGTGTTTCTTTTCTCTCTCTCTTTGGCAGCGACCATTGACCCGACCCTAAGACTTTGACTCAGTGACCAAGTTGACCGAACCTTCTTAAACACCGGCTTTTGGATTGTCAGAGTTGCAGACCTCATTGCCACTCCTACTTTTACCCTTTTTCTCCAGGACACCCCGTATTACTACGAACGTCCACTTCCATTGGACAAAACCATCGTATGGTTAGATACGAACTCGAAAGAATTTATTCGAGGATGGTTTCCGGTTCTGGAGAAAACGGATAGGATTATTCAGTTGTCTTTTCCTTTTACCCTCTCTCAGGTTACGAGTACTCCTTGGTTTAGGGGTAGTACACCTATTACGCAAATTGGATTGTCTTCTTCCAAACCTTAGGCTGGTGCCGACCGGTAGGGAATGAAGAAAACCAATTAGCATAACGATGGTGTGCAGAAGGTATTAAGTTCAGACAAAGCAAGGGATTAGTAAGAGGGCAAAGTAAATTGCAACAGATATTCACGACCAAACCAAATATTTCATTACCACTCCCACATCACCTTTGTATTTCTCCAGGACACTCCGTATCACTACGAAGATCCACAGTTTATTTGGATACTCCATCGTATGGTTATATACGAACTCGAATGGAACTTGTTCCAGTTCGGGGATGGATTCTGGTTCAGGAGAAATAGGAATAAGGTTTATTCGGTTGTCTTTTATCTTCACCCTCTCTCTCATTGCGAGTGTTCCTAGGATGCGGACAGTACACCCATTATGCTTATTGGATAGTCTTCTTCCAAACCATAGGCTGGTGCCGAACGGTAGGGAAGGAAGAAAACCATTTGGCCTAAAAGGGTGTGCAGAAGGTAAAGACTAAAGACATATGAAGGGATTTGGAGAGGTGGCAAAGAACTATACGGTTACAGTCGTGAATCTGGAAGAGGCATTACTAGGAATACCAGAATACCCCATCGGAACATTTCAATGTTTCAGTTTCACTGTGTAATGTTAAAGGAAAACTGATTTCCCGATTAGATACTTACTCCAGGGTATGTATTTACCAGGTACGATTCTCACATCTGTATGGTTTTACAGATGATGAGTGGGAGTAAGTTGTTGGGAATTGGGTGATTATCCTCATTATATCGGGATTCGTTGTAATCGGTGATATTTGAGGAAATCACCTGGGCTGTTTGCCGGTCGGCAAATATTTGGTTTTGAATATCCACTGTTATGCACCAATTTCAAATTGATATATCTGTACGTCTATTTTCATAGAGTGAGATATACCTTTCTGAAATTATGTCTACGACATTTACCTATATCAGTGGATGGTTAGGTAAGGAGCATTAAACAGCGGTGTAATTCTTCTTAACCATAAGTACAGTTTTCAACCTACGACACACAGTGAATGAGTTATCAGACTCAAGGGACTTATACAGAGTATTGTATGTTGTCCAGTGTCCATTAGGACAGAGGGGTTGGTCCTCGTACTATATTCGGTTTACTTATGACTTCTCTAGTTTTTAGACAAGTGTTTCGTGGAAACACAGGGTCCGAATTTTGAGAAGTTATAGGTATTTGAATAGAGTAGAGAACCAGGTGTAGCAAGTATCGGGATTCTTCAAAGAGATCGAAGATGTAGATACTTGTGTATGGTATTCAGTTGATAGTAATGATAAAGAGATCTTGCTTCTCTTTCAGGTTACTCATAATTGGAAGTATTCCTAAGATTGAGTAACGCTGATCGGCCTCCTTCCATTTAGTTGACATGCGCTGGGGACAGCTGCATGATTTGAATCTGGTTCAATTAAATCAGTGCCTCTGTTTCTATATTGGATATAGAACAGTTCATATCTTAACGATGTTAAGGTACGGGGAGTTGTCCGGTTTATGATTAAAACCAGACACTGGACAACTCAAGGCACGTTTCTGTAATGGCTGTTTGTGGGTTGACCCAGGCAATGACGAGGGTTGACTTTCTACCATCTGGATGAACAATAGCAATATTGTTCTAGACTCGCCACAGTTTTATTAAAAATGGATTTTTTCAGGAAAACAGTAGTGGGAGTATGGTAGAACTGGAAGTGATTCCAGAACCACAAACGATTACTGAAGATTTGATAAGGAACCTTAAGATTCAATCTGAATTGACATTCCATTGGCCACTCCGCAGATAAGGTGGGTAACTTCAGGCACCCGAGAGGTACTACGGTAGCCTCAAGGACGGTGACAGGGAAGTTCTTGTTTACCCACAATTACCATTGCTGTTGTCCCAGGCTGCGAGACCCGGCGGGAGGATGAGTATAGCGTCATTCTAAACTAGTTTTAGAAGTGCACGTCTATATGACTCTGCCAGAGGGTTGTCGTAGTCAGTGGGAGCAGCGGAAGCATTGGTGGACAGGTAGCTTATGTCTATTTACAGACTGAAGCACCAGTAGCGGAGATAGATCATCTATTTCTGACGTGACAGTCATGGGTTTGACTTCATCAGAATAGGGGATGGATCTGTTAAGAAGGTATTAGGGTGTGATGTCCTGGTATCTGGATGACATACACAGAATAGGAAAAGAAACTCCTATACTACAATCGGTTATACTTTGGTCGTCACACAGTGATTTCTCCACAAAGGAAATGGATTTTATGTCTGACATACTGGTTACTAGATCTATGGTTTTAGATCTAGATTTGGGTGGTTTCCCAATCAGGGTACTTAGACAGCATTCTAAGGGTATTTAGAATGGACGACTCCTGGCACGGTAGTGTACCTGCAGGTAAAGGAGTCACCCTCTCCAAAGGTGTCTTACAGACTAAAGGGGAGAGGGACGTGCATGGTTGGCAGATCACTTGCTCAGGCAATTGAGTCAATCGTGAGATGTCAAGTACCGCACCAGATGTTGTTCTTGCACTAGATGCAATAAGTTGACATTAATCCAATCCTGGAAAAACAGTCGGAAGCAGTTTTAGAACATAAGTGGATGTTCTACGGATATGATAACGACAGCCTCATGTGGGAGACAGTTATCATTCCAGGCTTCCAAGGTGACATAGACGACAAGGAGGTTGTCAGAGTTATATTTTTCCTTCTGACGAGGGGCAGTATTTTGGACAGGTGGTCCAAGGCAATACTGAGGGTGGCATGGCGCAGGATACTGATTAATTTCGGTTGACGATACAGTCTAAGAAGTTTGGATTTGGAGTTCATTTATGAGCTAGGTCCCATCAGACATCCAGACATTCTAAGACAGGTATTGCTCATTTCGGGAGATGGCTTTCTCCGCGAACTTGAGATATAGAGAGACATAGAAAGAGACACCACAGGCGGATCCACTCACTGAGGCTATTCCTCGAACGCAAGAGTTTCGCAAACAGGCTTTGTGAGACTGACTAGTAGAGGAGTTGGGTGTTCGGTATCACACGGGCTGTGAGTATGCGACATCGCAATAATTAGCCTTGAGTGCAAGTGGGAGATTGTTGGAGATAGTGCCCTCAGAGTCAATTATTAGGTCACAGGTACGTGATTGTAATGATTGAGGGAGGACCTATCCCGGTAGGACAGTCTTACTCGAGATGATAGTATGCTATCTGGTTTACCTTTATCATCGTGTACTGCTTTAGGTGACATGACACGTCGCTATTACACGTTGATAGAGCCCCTAGGATTCTTGCTTAACCACCAGCAGTATGAGGGCGATCATATAAGTGAGAGCTGGGGGTCTACAAGCATATCCTTAAAAGGTCCCTAGTCGTGGGAGTTTCGAGACCGGGCATCGATACTCCATTAGTAGACTAGTGTATACAGTCGAGACCCCGACGAGGGGCGGTGGCCGGTCTCACAAGCCACTGGTGTCAGTTGGATCACCTAAGATGTATACAGGTGCTCATTGGGTTATGAGTACACCGGACAGGACTCGCCGGGAACATGCTAGTTGGTCATATACCAGACGTCAGATAGCAGTTCCCTGGTGACATGTGTGCAGGTTAGTTCATCGACCTGGGGATCGTCATTTGTCTCGTGTGAGTTCCCACTGTACTTTGATTACTACCCTACCACGGCTCAAAGGAGTCGTGCAAACAGGTTTTAGTTGGGTACAGTCCCGAGCCACATGGAGGCAGTGAGCGTATCTTCAGGGGTTCGTCTCTCCCGGTATTGGGGGTGAGGTCGTGCTGTGTCTAGGAGAGCCATTACACAAAGTCCTTGGCCAAGGCAAGGAGATTTACTGGTAGGTATTCCAGTAGTATCTCAGGGTGTTCTGGGCTACACTCCGACACGACTTGTACCGCTTTTGGGGGTCTGACTTTTACCAACCCCCTAGGCCCGCCAAGCGATGCTCATAGACGAACGGACCGGACTGCACGGATATTGTCACTGACAGGCTCAGTTGGGTGTCGGGGTGAGCTTCCTCATCGACGTCCCATTTGGTCAGTACCTGGTAGCCCGTCACGTATTGGCTTATACCTCTGACGTGCTAGTGGTTAAATCCACAACCAAGGTGTTGACGAGTCTTTAGAGTCCCCCACATTCAGTTACTCAGCTTTCGGGCGAAAGGTTGTAGAGGCCGTATGGAGATATGGCAGGGTCCGATCAGATACGTGCGGTATTGCACGGATCAGGATCGGACAGTTTGTACTATAGGCCGTATGGTTATATGGCAGGGTTCGATCAGATACGTGCGGTATTGCACGGATCAGGATCGAACAGATATTACTAGCCGGTTTTGGTATAAGCCGGATTCTAGTATAGTACAGTGGAGATTTTGTCTCATTGCATTTGTATTTCGGTCGAAATACAGATGCGGGTGTGTATGCACAGTATCGGGGTTATCCTGTAATTTATTACGGGACCAGTTTTCTGGAGTTGCCAGTTTGCTTTCCGTTTCGGCCAATTCCCATTGTTCCGTTCATTGGCCGAAGTTTGGTGGAGGAGGGTTTATTTGCATTGTTGCAAATAGGCAATTGTAGAAGGGGGTCTTTGCATATTTCCTTGTATCATGATGGCTCACCTTACCTTGACCTTGCTTGACTTTTTGACTTCATCATGGTTGCACCTTACCTTGACTTCTTGACTTTGTTTTCATGATTTCTTGACTTTGGTTGTGATGATGGGAGAGGAGATGGTTGTTGAGTGTTGGACTTTACAAGCCATCATTTTTCTTTGCATTATTGTTAAAGCCACTCTCTCTCTCTCTCCAATCACAACAAATTGGGGGGGCCGGCCATACCTTGGACAAGGGGGTTCATTTCATTTGTAGAAGAGAAAAATGTGACTCTCATTTTTTTTTCTTTGCATGATACATTTTTCCTCACCTCTCTCAAAGTTCTTCTTCCTCCACATAAGGCAACTCCACAATCCCAAAAAGAGACACAAGCTCACTACATATTCTACAACGAACCTTGGGCACGTCGAGTAGCCGGCTTCGTGCCCGAGTTGCCTCGGCATTGAGGTGGGAGCCCGTAAATGAAGAAGGCGATGTGGTGCACTTCCGGCGACGAGGAGGAGACGGGACTTTTCCGCAGGAGATCGGGACCATGACGAGAAGACCGGAGGACTTGGATCGTCGGTATATCTCTATTCCCTTACTTGTAGTTAGCTTAGACTAGTTAATGGTTCGATCCGGGTATTAGTGCGCGGTGGTGCCGGTTTGCAAAGTCCGCAAAATTTAAGTTATTCACCGCTTCCGCATTCCGGCGTCGGATCGACGGCCGGGGCGCCGCCGTGCACTTACATATTGTAGTGGATGCTGGGACGTATATAGGTAGGACTTTCTTGCTCGACATGATAGTACGCTATCTGGTTGCTCTTTATCTTAACATGTATACTTTCAGACTCTCTGTTACATGTTGATAAAGCCATTAGGATGTGTACTCGACTTCCAGGACTATGATGTAGATCATACTAGTGGGGCCTGGGTAGTCCATAAGTACATCCTTCAATGTTCCTAGTCATGGGAATATCGAGACGGGGCATCGATATTCCAGAGTAGACTAGCGTATATCTTCTCGACCCATGTGATGGGCGATGGATGATCCCATATCCATTGGTGTTTGACATCAGAGATGGTATGCGGGTGCTCAGTGATGACTGGGTACACCGAACGGACTCGCCGAGAACTCCCAGATGGTATTATACCTCACGTCAGATGGCAGTTCTTTGGTGACACTGGTACAGCTTAGTCTGTTGACCCGAGATCGTCATAGAGTCTTGTGTGTCTTCCACTGTGCTTTGATTTCCACCCTACCAGGGCTCTACTGAGTCATGCAAACAGGTGGTTTTTGGGTACAGTCCCGATTCACATGGAGGCAATGAGCGATAGGAGGGGATTCGTCTCTCCCGGTATTGGGGGTTGATGTTGCGCTATGCTCGACTGGCCATAACTGGAAATCCCTGGCCAGGGTTGCAGTGATTTACTGGTAAGAGTTATCAGTAGTTTCACGCTTGTTATGGACCTTACATCGGCATGACTTATTAAGCTACTGGGGTCTGACGTTTACCACCCCTAGGCGAGATATGCGACATATCAGACGAACAGACCGGACTGTACGGTAAGTGTTACTGGTTGGATTCACAGGAGTGTGAGCGGGCTTGCTCGTTGATCTTCTGATCGCTCAATACCCGGGTGGTCGTTACGTTTAGCAGACCGCTTGCGGCTTGTGGGTGTTTGATATGATCATCACCTGCTGCCGGCGTATTGACGAGTCTTTAGAGTCCTACACAGAAGTTTCCTGGCTCAAGCAAAACGAAATAGGAGCGCGTATGAGATATGTGCGGGACCGAGAATAATACCAGTATGTGATACTGTATTCTATTCTCGCGATTTGTATCATCAGACGGTTATATAAGATATAGCCGGGTTACCGGATCAAGTGTTGATTCGATACATTGATACACTTGATATTAGTCGGTTATATGCAGTATGACCGGATCATTAAATCAAGTGTTGATTTAATGATTTAATGTATAATTATAAATTTGATATATTACTTTACATTAACTAGTATTTGTTCACTTAAGATGGATTTTCTCACTTGATGTGCACAAGTAGTATATGTGATATATTTTTGTGCACTAGATTGTATCATGTTTGATGATACATGCAAACTTGGGTGAGTGTATGCTATACACCATGTTTAGGTTAATGGTTAGGGTTTTAAATTATTCACTTATTCATTTTATTTATTTTCTTTATTCTTTTTGGCAAAAATGAAATGGTGGCTAATTTTGTTTCTTGCTTAAGCTTCATGAAGCTTCTTAGCTTTATCTACCATTTTGTTTTTTCCTTAACCCTAACCATTCACCTAAACCCTAGTTTAGTCTCTACACTAGTTACACTAACCCATTGTTGCTATATGATAAGATCACTTGATTTATTATTTTTAATCAATTGATTTTATTATGCTTATCATATTCTTTTTCTTCTTCTTCTTCTTCTTCAAGAAGAAGAAACCATACTACCTCCAATGGTGCCATGATCAAAAGAGTGAGAAATCCAAATCCAAAGCGAACCCACTTCCTATTTCTTCATCCTCTACCACTTGCCATGTAGTAGAGTGTGTTATCTTCACAAGTTTTATGACTTAGTGAAGGTGGAGCTTGATCTTGAGTTGCCTCGACGTAGATCATCTAAATGTAACATCAGCCAGTCGGGTCGCATAGATATGACCTAGTCTACAATGCCTCAAGAAGGATTCGTTCATTTCTAAACTTTTCCTCTTTTGTGTGTTCCGTATACTAAGAACTGTAGTTTGATTTAGAACATTAATGCTTTTAGCTAACGTGCCTGAACCGATCAACTCTTGATATAGGAAATGTTCAAAACATTTTCCAACAATACAAAATTATATCCTTTCTTTACTAATAAAGAGACTGATATGATTTTGTTTATCAGGTTCGGTATCTAATAACATTCGTTCAGAATCAATGTATTGGTAATACAGGGTGACAGTGACCAACAGACTTGGCTGCAACACTTGCACCGTTTTTTGCCTCATGAAACTTATCACCCGTTCTCAGTTCTTTACCTATCTGTAGCCCATGTAACAAATTACATATGCGGGATCCTGATCCGATATCTCATATCCAGGACATAAAGAATACTGAGAAACAGTTCTGTATAATGAACACACCCGAAGGAGATGCATCATATGCACTTTCCCCGTTTGGGCGGCATAGGAATTCTGGTATTCATCTATTTCCTGCTCTGTCTTATAACAATTATAAGTTGGAGCGGGACCAACGTTCCCCAGCTCAGTATAACAAGCGGGTTCGGTCAATACATCCGTATTTTTATCTTGATTAAGGCGTGATATGGTCGCTACCTGGAGAGAGAGAGAGAAGAAAACACTCAACGTGCGCTCTTGCAAGAATAGATTGCTTATTATTTTATCTAATCAGGATGGCTCCCACTGTTTTTATCAAATCTTCCTTCAAACCCTAAAAGGAAAGACTAGCCGGGATTAATTACACGCTACAAGTTCGCCAATCTTTCAGCCAGGCCAGTGTCGGTACTTTGAGGGAGGTCCCCCGTGCTTTCGCACGAACCTAATTAATGTAAACCTCATTTTCCCAGAGGCATAACCTCGTTAACACCTTTCTAGACACCTACTTGATCGGCTAATTGTAATGTGTAAAACTCTCCCAGGAGTAACTCTTACTCGCAGTGGGTATCAGGATCCAACTATCTCATAGAAGGTATGCAATCTCATTGCAAATTTCAACACTTGAAATTCCCGATAATATTTTGCCCCTAGCGTCCTATGACCTTGACGGAGGTCAACAAACCATAGGCCACTAGTCAAGTTCAACCCGTCATTTCTTGATCGAATTAAACACACCCGCACGACCCTTGACAGAGGTCAACAAGGCCGCACGACTACCCTAATCCAATCTGCATCATATGCATAAGCAGATAAATACTAGTTAGCTACCGCACACTACGCCTTGACGGAGGTCAACAAACGTAGCACGAATACTAAGTAGGACTTATCTGAAATGACGGAGGGCTACGACAGGTTTTTCTGAAAACCTATTGCGTAATGAACTTGATATCGTTGCAGAATCAAATGATTTTAAAATGGAGTGTTTTGAGGCTTTTCTAGTTTTGCTAAAGGGGTCACTCCCGGTGAAGGGATCGTCGGCCATTTCCTCGTCGAATGAGGTGCGGGACATATCATATATATCACTGTGCAAAGCAAGAACTGTAGCTACCTTTTTTTTATATTTTTGAAATTCGATTCTACAACATCTTTAGGTTTCTTTTACTTTCATTAATCACATTAATGAAGTCCCATCATTTAAATCACCTAAACATCACAGATAAATACGACGTACACTTATGCCATCCGCATTCGCCTCGATGTCCCCTCGTGCACCGTTAGGTTAGGTAACTAACGGCAGAGCGGGGCAGGGCTAGCGCGGGTGTAAAACATAAGTAACGCCTATATAATATATCATATATACTATATACAGTATTTATCACAGAACAACAAATGATCACATCACAGATATCGCAGCAGAAGAAACATATGAAACATTGGATATACTAGGACGTCCGTGTTTTCAATACGAGCCAGTATAAAACACGGATTCCACGGTCGCGATGAATAGCCAAACCCACACCCCTAGACCCCTACGAGAGCGGCAAGCAACCATACCAATTCTGGAGTTAGAAGACCCGGACTCGACTCCTCGAGTTGGTCTCCCACTGGACTCCAGAACCCGGTTACTTGTGCCCTCCTCCTTGGGTCTATCCTAATGCGGAAAAGTAAATAATATACAAAAGGTGACATCTTCCGCAACCTGGAAGTGTCCCAATAAAAGAATATTACATACAAATTTTTACATGAATGAAAATGAAAAACACTCATCTCACATAAAAACCCCCGGCTATTCAAACACGACGATCCAATATAACATATCCAGCAACACATAACATCACATGTCATCAACGTAAGTAAATATGCCTATCCCAATTGTCGTTGACATATAGCAACGAAACCGGCGATATCACATATTACACTTACGGTCGCAGAAAAGAAAGTGTAAAACTACAACAGTTGGAATCCGCAATCTCTTTAGACATCGCATGCCTAATCAAATGAATTCCTTAGACATCGCATGCCTAACAATTATAAACCACGCATTTTTGTCTCATTATCGAAAACTCTTTTCAATATCAAGTCGGGCAATTCAACAAGATTCCCGACATCCTGATCGAATGCTCGTCGCAAACTTTCGTAGGCGGCCGCACCCGTGATACCGTCGACGAAGTGCACCAAGGTGGAACACCGCTGCCGCGAGCACCCGAACGGATGCTTTCGGCGACGGGGTTCTCCTACAGTCACTTGGTCGGGGCTAGGGGGTGAGGCTGTCTATTAAGTTTACCCGGCGAGTATCCGCATACGCTACGTGATTGCGACGGACTTTTGATTGCATCAAAATTCCATGGCAACCGATCAAGTGAGACTAAACCGCTAGATTTATAACATTCATTCAGTTATCTCATAACTACTTGTGAATTCCAATTATTGTATCACATTCCGGATAAATAGAAAATGTTAAACTTTCCGATCGAACAATCGAACACCCAAGTTTTCCCGAAGCGGCTCAACACATGAAATAAGTTTAAAAACATTCACTTCATGCCTCAGTACCAACGGTCCAGCCGTAGAAGGGTCAAGCCAATGCCTCACATGTGGCACGCCGTACTGCCCCAAACCCTAAGGTTCAAAGGGTAGTTCAAGACGGTCATATAATCGAGTTAAGGTTTGTTGTCTTCTAGAAGGACCATCGCGTTACTTGCACTACTTAGAATGTCATTAAACTACGGAAAAATCCAACAATTGGAAATTTCCCGGCAGGGGAAAAAGTGGGTATTTATATCCGGTCGATCTTTTTAACATATTCTAAAATTATCCGGAAAGACACATAGACAAAGTCTGATAATCCGATCGAATCTACGAATTCCCAATACAACCCAGAAAACTCAACTCTTGAGTAAACATTAAAAATTCCCAGAAAATACAGCAATAAAATATAGGAATTACTGTGCAAATTTCAAAACGTGATGCGATAGAATGGCCGCGGAACCGCCGCACGAGGCATGCTCGTGCCGCGGTTCCGCCGCGCTTTAGATGAATTAGCCACTCGAATTTCACAGTAACTCCTATAAACGCCTGCTGATTTTTCTGCATATTTTTAATTCACAAAAATCCACAATTTTCAAAAATGTACAGAGAGTGGATGAAATCTAGGGTTTCGGGTTCGATCGGGTTTGTAACTTCGTTTACTCATCGCCTAAGGCTCTAGCTAGGCTCTGATACCACTGTAGGGTTCCTAGGCACACTCAAGAGGTCTCACAAGGCATCAACCATGCCAAATTCAAAATTTTCCGGTGCCGAGAAACCCTAATACGGATCGTTAACTAGAAATTAGGCGAAACATGCAACTAGTTAACAACTTAACTAAGTGAACGGAAATACAACCTTTGTAGATCCGGTTCTCCACTTCCTAAGCTCCGTGTTGACTTCCCTTCGCTGCGATCACCACGATCCCGAACCCTAGCGATGGTTTCGTCGGAGAAATGATCGGGCGAGGTCGTTGACTTCGATGCCGAAGATGATCTACGTCGAGGCAACTCAAACTCAAGCTCCACCTTCACTAAGTCATGAAACTTATGAAGAAAACACCCAATACAACATGGAAAGTGGTAGAGGATGAAGAAATAGGAAGTGGGTTCACTTTAGAATTGTATTTCTCACTCTTTTTCTCATGTTTCCATTAATGGTAGCAAGCTTTCTTCTTGTTGAAGAAGAAGAAAAAGAATATGATAAGAATGTGAATTAGATTCTTAATGATAGAAAATAAAGTCATTCTTATCATATTAGCAACCATGGTTGAGTGTAGAGAGTTAACTAGGGTTAGGTGAATGGTTAGGTTTAGGAAAGAAACAAAATGGTCAAAATTCATGAAGTTTCTAAACAATTCCAAAGAAAGCCACCATTTCATTTCTTGCCAAAATGAATAAATAAATAAATAAATCAAAACCCTAACCATTAACATAACCATGGTTTAATCATACACACCCAAGTTTACATGTATCATCAAACATGATACAAACTAGTGCACAAAACTATATCATATATACAATGTGCACATCAAGTGATAAAATCCATCTTAAGTGAACCAATACTAGTTAATGTAAAGTAATATATCAAATATATAATTATACATTAAATCATTAAATCAACACTTGAAATAACGATCCGGTCATATCGCATATGACCGACTAATATCCAATATATCGACTTATCGAATCAATCCTCGATTCGATAACTAGGTTATATCGCATACAACCAATCGATACATTCATCGCGAGAATAGAATACGGTATCACATACACGCATTATTCTCGGTCCCGCATATATCTCATATGCGCTCCTATTTCGTTTCGCTTGAGCCAGGAAACCTCTGTGTAGGACTCTAAAGACTCGTCAATACGCCGGCAGCAGATGATGATCATATCAAGCACCCACAAGCCGCAAGCGGTCTGCTAAACGTAACGGCCACCCGGGTATTGAGCGATCAGAAGATCGACGAGCAAGCCCGCTCACACTCCTGTGAATCCAACCAGTAACACTTACCGTACAGTCCGGTCTCGTCGTCTGATATGTCGCATATCTTGCCTAGGGGTGGTAAACGTCAGACCCCAATAGCTCGATAAGTCGTGTCGATATGAGGTCTATAACATCTCGAGAAACTACTGGTAACACTTACCAGTAAATCTCAGCAACCATGGCCAGGGATTTCCGATTATAGCCAATCGAACACAGCGCAACATCAACCCCCTATACCGGGAGAGACGAATCCCCTCCTATCGCTCATTGCCTCCATGTGATTCGGGACTGTACCCAAAAACCACCGTTCTACAGACTAACCTGTACCAGTGTCACCAGAGAACTGCCATCTGACGTAAGGTATAATACCATCTGGGAGTTCTCGGCGAGTCCGTCCAGAGTACCCAGTCTCCACTGAGCACCTGTATATCATCTCCGATGTCAAACACCAATGGATATGGGATCATCCATCGCCCATCTGTATGGGTCGAGAAGGTATACGCTTGTCTACTCTGGTATATCGATGCCCCGTCTCGATACACCCATGACTAGGGACCTTGAAGGATGTACTTATGGACTACCATGTCCCCACTAGTATGATCCGCATCATAGTCCAGGTTGTCAAGTACTCATCCTAAGGACTTTACCAACATGTAACAGAGAGACAATCAGTGCACACATTAAGGTAAAGAGCAACCAGATAGTATACTATCATGTCGAGCAAGAAAGTCCTCCCTATATATGTCCAAGCATCCACTACAATATACATCCTATGTATAGTAATGGCCTCTAGGGCATACATATAACTAACAATCTCCCACTTGCACTAGGGCCATCTGATAGTAGTGGTTGTAGTATCTCATACTCAACCATCCCATAAAAGTCTCTCTCTGGGAAAAGGCCTTTATGAGTGGATCTGCCGTGTTGTCCTCTGAGTCTGTTCTCCTAACCTCGATCACCCTGGAGATCAACCATCTCCATGATCAGGTGATACTGCCTTAGATTATGTCTGGGTCACTGATGGGACCATGGTTCCCGGGCCAAAGCCACACTTCCATTGTCACACAATGGTAGGAACCTAGTTCATCTCATGAACCAATATACAACCAAACAGCCTCTTTGGTAGCATCTTAAGTAGCGATGTATCCTGCCTTTATCGTCTAGTATGCCACGGTATCTAGCTTGGAACTCTTCCAACATACCGTCCCTTCACTGAGGGTAAAGACAATGCCTGTGACTGACATTCAGTCGTCCTTATCACTCTGGAACCTTTCCAGTGATTCTCCCCAGGATCGATTCATACCATCTCACTACAACTAGTGAGAATCCTAACATCCAGTTACTTCTATCTCATAGATCAAAACTCAGGATTTAGGAGGTATCACTTTGATCCTATACGGAGAATCCTTGTGATAAGCGGAGATTGACCGAGCGTAGCATAGGAAACTCCTTTCTTATCAAGAGTATGTCATCTACGTACTCTATGAGGATCACCACCATACTCCCTACTACCTTTTTGTATATACAAGGTTCATCTACCATTTTGATGAAGTCAAACTTTTTGACAACTACATCAAAACAGACGTTCCAACTCCGCGATGTCTGCTTTATCCTATAAAGCAACTTGCACACGTTTCCGCTGCTCCCACTGTCTACAAAGCCCTCTGGCTGTGTACTTACAGACGTTCTCTTCTAAAACATCATTTAGAAAAGCAGTCATGACACCCAACCACCAGATATCGTAGTCATGGTATGTAGCCGTAGCAAGTAAGATCTGGATGGACTTAAGCATAGATCCTTAGAAAAGGTTTTAACATAATCCATACCTGGTCAATGATGCAAACCTTTTAACAAGTCTAGCTTTGAAAGTCTCAACTTTTCCATGTACACCAAGTAATCTTCTCAAGATATACTTGCTCCTGATGGGGATTTAACCCTTCAGATATAGCAACCAAAGTCCATACTCTGTTGGTGTAAATGGATTCCATCTCAGATAACTAAGCATCCAGCCATTCTTACAGAGTCTCACTCCTGATGGCCAGCTCGAAACTAGTTGGGTTATCATCTCATGATTCAATCCTCGCTCCCACTGTCATAGAGAAACCGAAGTAACTCTCAGGTGGGTGAGAAACCCTACTAGATCGGCGGAGAGGCTGAGGTTCGTTGGTAACTATTGAATCCTTTGGTTCTTTCAAATCATCAGCTGCAGTTTGTATAGCTGGAACATTTCCAGTTCTACATAACAGACCTTGCCTCGAGCTTGTCCGGATTTTGTTTTTAGACATAGGCCGGACAACCCCAAATCTTAACTAACTTAAGAGATGGGCTCTTCCCTTATCATATCAAATATGAAGTGGTAGGCAACTGATTTGATTTGAACCCTATTCAATAGGTATGCAGCATCTCAAGTGCATAACTCCCAAAAAGGAAATAGGTATCTCAGTAGTACTCATCATTGAGCACACCTTATCATATAGGGTGTGATTGCTCCGCCCCGATATATCATCGTGCTATGGTGTATATGGAGGAGTAATGCTGAGAGAGAATCTCATTCTCCTTTAGAAAAGTCCAAGAATTCCGTGCTCAAGTATTCTCCTCCTTGATCTCATCAAAGGACATAATACTTATACCCATATTGGTTCTCTACTTCTAACTTATATTCTGTGAATACCTTAAAAGATTCTGACTTGTGTTTCAACAGGAACATATGTCTGAATCTTGAGAGATCATCAGAGAATGTAATGAAGTACAAAGAACTGGTCTTGGCATGTGTAGACAGGGGACCTTTATACATCAACATTTATCATCCCAAGAGTTCACTAACTCTTTCTCTGTTTCCAATAAACAGAGCTGGTGTCATTATATCTTTGTGACATGACTGGCAAGTTTCACAAGATGTAAATTCAAACTGTTTTAAATATGCATCTACTATGTAACTTAAGCTAGTCGGGTCACATTGATATGACCTAGTCTACAAAACCTCAAGAAGGATTCGTTCATTTCTGAACTCTTCCTCTTTTGTGTGTTCCGTATACTAAGAACTGTAGTTTGATTTAGAACATTAATTCTTTTAGATAACGTGCCTGAACCGATCAACTCTTGATATAGGAAATGTTCAAAACATTTTCCAACAATACAAAATTATATCCTTTCTTTACTAATAAAGAGACTGATATGATTTTGTTTATCAGGTTTGGTATCTAATAACATTCGTTCAGAATCAATGTATTGGTAATACAGGGTGACAGTGACCAACAGACTTGGCTGCAACACTTGCACCGTTTTCTGCCTCATGAAACTTATCACCCGTTCTCAGTTCTTTACCTATCTGTAGCCCATGTAACAAATTACATATGCGGTATCCTGATCCGATATCTCATATCCAGGACGTAAAGAATACTGAGAAACAGTTCTGTATAATGAACACACCCGAAGGAGATGCATCATATGCACTTTCCTCGTTTGGGCGGCATAGGAATTCTGGTATTCGTCTATTTCCTGCTCTGTCTTATAACAATTATAAGTTGGAGCGGGACCAACGTTCCCCAGCTCAGTATAACAAGCGGGTTCGGTCAATACATCCGTATTTTTATCTTGATTAAGGCGTGATATGGTCGCTACCTGGAGAGAGAGAGAAGAAAACACTCAGCGTGCGCTCTTGCAAGAATAGATTGGTTATTATTTTATCTAATCAAGATGGCTCACACTGTTTTTATCAAATCTTCCTTCAAACCCTAAAAGGAAAGACAAGCCGGGATTAATTACACGCTACAAGTTCGCCAATCTTTCTACTTTGAGGGAGGTCCCCCGTGCTTTCGCACGAACCTAATTAATGTAAACCTCGTTTTCCCAGAGGCGTAACCTCGTTAACACCTTTCTAGACACCTACTTGATCGGCTAATTGTAATGTGTAAAACTCTCCCAGGAGTAACTCTTACTCGCAGCGGGTATCGGGATCCAACTATCTCATAGATGGTATGCAATCTTATTGCAAATTTCAACACGTGCAATTCCCGATAATATTTTGCCCCTAGCGTCCTATGACCTTGACGGAGGTCAACAAACCATAGGCCACTAGTCAAGTTCAACCCGTCATTTCTTGATCGAATTAAACCCACCCGTACGACCCTTGACGGAGGTCAACAAGGCCGCACGACTACCCTAATCCAATCTGCATCATATGCATAAGCAGATAAATACTAGTTAGCTACCGCACACTACGTCTTGACGGAGGTCAACAAACGTAGCACGAATACTAAGTAGGACTTATCTGAAATGACGGAGGGCTACGACAGGTTTTTCTGAAAACCTATTGCGTAATGAACTTGATATCGTTGCAAAATCAAATGATTTTAAAATGGAGTGTTTTTTAGGCTTTTCTAGTTTTGCTAAAGGGGTCACTCCCGGTGAAGGGATCGTCGGCCCTTTCCTCGTCGAATGAGGTGCGGGACATATCATATATATCACTGTGCAAAGCAAGAACTGTAGCTACCTTTTTTTTATTTTTGAAATTCGATTCTACAACATCTTTAGGTTTTTTTTACTTTCATTAATCACATTAATGAAGTCCCATCATTTAAATCACCTAAACATCACAGATAAATATGACGTACACTTATGCCATCCGCATTCGCCTCGATGTCCCCTCGTGCACCGTCAGGTTAGGTAACTAACGGCAGAGCGGGGCAGGGCTAGCGCGGGTGTAAAACATAAGTAATGCCTATATAATATATCATATATACTATATACAGTATTTATCACAGAACAACAAATGATCACATCACAGATATCGCAGCAGAAGAAACATATGAAACATTGGATATACTAAGACGTCCGTGTTTTCAATACGAGCCAATATAAAACACGGATTCCACGGTCGCGATGAATAGCCAAACCCACACCCCTAGACCCCTACGAGAGCGGCAAGCAACCCTACCAATTCTGGAGTTAGAAGACCCGGACTCGACTCCTCGAGTTGGTCTCCCACTGGACTCCAGAACCCGGTTACTTGTGCCCTCCTCCTTGGGTCTATCCTAGTGCGGAAAAGTAAATAATATACAAAAGGTGACATCTTCCGCAACCTGGAAGTGTCCCAATAAAAGAATATTACATACAAATTTTTACATGAATGAAAATGAAAAACACTCATCTCACATAAAAACCCCCGGCTATTCAAACACGATGATCCAATATAACATATCCAGCAACACATAACATCACATGTCATCAACGTAAGTAAATATGCCCATCCCAATTGTCGTTGACATATAGCAACGAAACCGGCGATATCACATATTACACTTACGGTTGCAGAAAAGAAAGTGAAAAACTATAATGGTTGGAATCCGCAATCTCTTTAGACATCGCATGCCTAATCAAATTAATTCCTTAGACATCGCATGCCTAACAATTATAAACCCCGCATTTTAGTCTCATTATCGAAAACTCTTTTCAATATCAAGTCGGGCAATTCAACAAGATTCCCGACATCCTGATCGAATGCTCGTCGCAAACTTTAGTAGGCGGCCGCACCCGTGATACCGTCGACGAAGTGCACCACGGCGGAACACCGCTGCCGCGAGCACCCAAACGGATGCTTTCGGCGACGGGGTTCTCCTACAGTCACTTGGTCGGGGTTAGGGGGTGAGGCTGTCTATTAAGTTTACCCGGCGAGTATCCGCGTACGCTAGGTGATTGCGACGGACTTTTGATCGCATCAAAATTCCATGGCAACCGATCAAGTGAGACTAAACCGCTAGATTTATAACATTCATTCAGTTATCTTATAACTACTTGTGAATTCCAATTATTGTATCACATTCCGGATAAATAGAAACTGTTAAACTTTCCGATCGAACAATTGAACACCCAAGTTTTCCCGAAGCGGCTCAACACATGAAATAAGTTTAAAAACATTCACTTCATGCCTCAGTACCAACGGTCCAGCCGTAGAAGGGTCAAGCCAACGCCTCACATGGGGCACGCCGTACTGCCCCAAACCCTAAGGTTCAAAGGGCAGTTCAAGACGGTCACATAATCGAGTTAAGGTTTGTTGTCTTCTAGAGGGACCATCGCGTTACTTGCACTACTTAGAATGTCATTAAACTACGGAAAAATCCAATAATTGGAAATTTCCCGGCAGGGGAAAAAGTGGGTATTTATATCCGGTCGAACTTTTTAACATATTCTAAAATTATCCGGAAAGACACATAGACAAAGTCTGATAATCCGATCGAATCTACAAATTCCCAATACAACCCAGAAAACTCAACTCTTGAGTAAACATTAAAAATTCCCAGAAAATACAGCAATAAAATATAGGAATTACTGTGCAAATTTCAAAACGTGATGCGATAGAATGGCCGTGGAACTGCCGCACGAGGCATGCTCGTGCCGCTGTTCCGCCGCGCTTTAGATGAATTAGCCACTCGAATTTCACAGTAACTCCTATAAACGCCTGCTGATTTTTCTGCATATTTTTAATTCACAAAAATCCACAATTTTCAAAAATGTACAGAGAGTGGATGAAATCTAGGGTTTCGGGTTCGATCGGGTTTGTAACTTCGTCTACTCATCGCCTAAGGCTCTAGCTAGGCTCTGATACCACTGTAGGGTTTCTAGGCACACTCAAGAGGTCTCACAAGGCATCAACCATGCCAAATTCAAAATTTCCGGTGCCGAGAAACCCTAATACGGATCGTTAACTAGAAATTAGGCGAAACATGCAACTAGTTAACAACTTAACTAGGTGAACGGAAATACAACCTTTGTAGATCCGGTCCTCCACTTCTTAAGCTCCGTGTTGACGTCCCTTCGCTGCGATCACCACGATCCCGGACCCTAGCGATGGTTTCGTCGGAGAAATGATCGGGCTAGGTCGTTGACTTCGATGCCGAAGATGATCTACGTTGAGGCAACTCAAACTCAAGCTCCACCTTCACTAAGTCATGAAACTTGGGAAGAAAACATCCAATACAACATGGCAAGTGGTAGAGGATGAAGAAATAGGAAGTGGGTTCACTTTAGAATTGGATTTCTCACTCTTTTTCTCATGTTTCCATTAATGGTAGCAAGCTTTCTTCTTGTTGAAGAAGAAGAAAAAGAATGTGATAAGAATGTGAATTAGATTCTTAATGATAGAAAATAAAGTCATTCTTATCATATTAGCAACCATGGTTGAGTGTAGAGAGTTAACTAGGGTTAGGTGAATGGTTAGGTTTAGGAAAGAAACAAAATGGACAAAGCTTCATGAAGTTTCTAAACAATTCCAAAGAAAGCCACCATTTCATTTCTTGCCAAAATGAATAAATAAATCAAAACCCTAACCATTAACATAACCATGGTTTAATCATACACACCCAAGTTTACATGTAACATCAAACATGATACAAACTAGTGCACAAAACTATATCATATATACAATGTGCACATCAAGTGAGAAAATCCATCTTAAGTGAACCAATACTAGTTAATGTAAAGTAATAGATCAAATATATAATTATACATTAAATCATTAAATCAACACTTGAAATAACGATCCGGTCATATCGCATATGACCGACTAATATCCAATATATCGACTTATCGAATCAATCCTCGATTCGATAACTAGGTTATATCGCATACAACCAATCGATACATTCATCGCGAGAATAGAATACGGTATCACATACACGCATTATTCTCGGTCCCGCACATATCTCATATGCGCTCCTATTTCGTTTCGCTTGAGCTAGGAAACCTCTGTGTAGGACTCTAAAGACTCGTCAATACGCCGGAAGCAGATGATGATCATATCAAGCACCCACAAGCCGCAAGCGGTCTGCTAAACGTAACGGCCACCCGGGTATTGAGCGATCAGAAGATCGACGAGCAAGCCCGCTCACACTCCTGTGAATCCAACCAGTAACACTTACCGTACAGTCCGGTCTCGTCGTCTGATATGTCGCATATCTTGCCTAGGGGTGGTAAACGTCAGACCCCAATAGCTCGATAAGTCGTGTCGATATGAGGTCTATAACATCTCGAGAAACTACTGGTAACACTTACCAGTAAATCTCAGCAACCATGGCCAGGGATTTCCGGTTATAGCCAATCGAACACAGCGCAACATCAACCGCCTATACCGGGAGAGACGAATCCCCTCCTATCGCTCATTGCCTCCATGTGATTCGGGACTGTACCCAAAAACCACCGTTTTGCACGCCCTCTTGGACGTGGTAAGGTGGAAATCAAAGCACAGTGGGAATGACACAAGACTCTATGACGATCTCGGGTCTACAGACTAACCTGTACCAGTGTCACCAGAGAACTGCCATCTGACGTAAGGTATAATACCATCTGGGAGTTCTCGGCGAGTCCGTCCAGTGTACCCAGTCTCCACTGAGCACCCGTATATCATCTCCGATGTCAAACACCGATGGATATGGGATCATCCATCGCCCATCTGTATGGGTCGAGAAGGTATACGCTAGTCTACTCTGGTATATCGATGCCCCATCTCGATACACCCACGACTAGGGACCTTGAAGGATGTACTTATGGACTACCATGTCCCCACTAGTATGATCCGCATCATAGTCCAGGTAGTCAAGTACTCATCCTAAGGGCTTTACCAACATGTAACAGAGAGACAATCAGGGCACACGTTAAGGTAAAGAGCAACCAGATAGCATACTATCATGTCGAGCAAGAAAGTCCTCCCTATATATGTCCAAGCATCCACTACAATATACATCCTATGTATAGTAATGGCCTCTAGGGCATACATATAACTAACATTTGGCACATGAAATTTGTTGAATTGGACATGATTGATCAGTTGTTGAACCTCATGGGTGTGCCTAGGAACCCTACAGTGGTATCAGAGCCTAGCTAGAGCCTTAGGCGAAGTGTAGACGATGTTAGAAATCCGATCGAACCCGAAACCCAAACCCTAAACCATTCTCTGTACATTTTTTGAAATCGGGGATTTTTGTGAATTAAAAATATGCAGAAAAATCAGCAGTGTTTTATAAGAAATACTGTGCAGCACGTGCGTCTGATTCAACTAAAGCGCCGCGGAAACGTGGCACGAGCATTGCTTGTGCGGCGGTTCCGCGGCCATAAAGTCACATTACTTTTTTAAAATTGCACAGTAATTCCTATTTGTTAGTGCTGTATTTTCTGGGAATTTTTAACTTCTTCTCAAGAGTTGAGTTTTCCGGGTTGTATTGGGAGTCCGCAGATTCGATCGGATTGCTAATTTTGTCTCTGTGTTTTTCCGGGTAATTTTAGAATATGTTAAAAAGTTCGACCGGATATAAATACCCAATTTTTCCCCTGCCGAAAAATTTCCAAGTGTTGGATTTTTCCGTGGTTTAAAGGCGTTCTAAGTAGTGCAAGTAACGCGATAGACCCTCTAGAAGACAACAAACCTTAACTCGATTATGTGACCGTCTTGAACTGCCCTTTGAACCTTAGGGTTTAGGGAAGTACGGCGTGCCACATATGAGGCGTTGGCTTGACCCTTCTACGGCTGGACCATTGGTACTGAGGCATGAAGTGGATGTTTTTAAACTTATTTCATGTGTTGAGCTGTTTCGGGAAAACTTGGGTGTTTGATTGTTCGATCGGAAAGTTTAACATTTTCCATTTATCTGGAATGTGATACAATATTTGGAATTCACAAGTAGTTATGAGATAACTAATATGAATGTTATAAACATAGCACTTTAGTCTCACTTGATCGGTTGCCACGGAATTTTGATGCGATCAAAAGTCCGTCGCAATCACGTAGCGTACGCGGATACTCGCCGGATAAACTTAATAGACAGCTACACCCCTTAGCCCCGACCAAGTGACTGTAGGAGAACCTCGTTGCCGAAAGCATCCGTTCGGGTGCTCGCGGCAGCGGTGTTCCGCCTTGGTGCACTTCGTCGACGGCATCGGGGGTGCGGCCGCCTACTAAAGTTTGTGACGAGCATTCGATCAAAATGTCGGGAATCTTGTTGAATTGCCCGACTTGATATTGAAAAGAGTTTTCGATAATGAGACTAAAATGCTGGGTTTATAATTGTTAGGCATGTGATGTCTAAGGAATTCAGATGGTTAGGCATGCGATGTCTAAGTAGGTTGCGGATTCCAACTGTTGTAGTTTTACACTTTCTTTTCTGTGACCGTAAGTGTATTATGTGATATCGCCGGTTTCGTTGCTATATGTCAGCGACAATTGGGATGGGCATATTCACTTACGTTGATGACATGTGATGTTATGTGTTGCTGGATATGTTATATTGGATCGTCGTGTTTGAATAGCCGGAGGTTTTTATGTGAGATGAGTGTTTTTCCATTTTCATTCATGTAAAAAACTTGTATGTAATATTCTTTTATTGGGGCACTTCCAGGTTGCGGATGATGTCACCATTTGTATATTATTTACTTTTCCGCATTAGGATAGACCCAAGGTGGGGAGCAAAAGTAACCGGGTTCTAGGGTCCAGTGGGAGACCATCTCGAGGAGTCGAGTTCGGGTCTCCTAACCCTAGAATTGGTAGGGTTGCTTGCCGCTCTCGTAGGGGTCTAGGGGTTTGGGATTGGCTATTCATCACGACCGTGGAATCCGTGTTTTATACTGGCTCGTATTAAAAACACGGACGTCCTAGTATATCCAATATTTCATATGTTTTTCTGCTGCGTTATCTGTGATGTGATCATGTGATATGTTCAGATAGATATTATATATAGTATATATGATATATTATATAGACGTTGCTTATGTTTTACACCCGCGCTAGCCCTGCCCCACTCTGCCGTTAGTTACCTAACCTAACGGTGCAGACGGGACATCGAGGCGAATGCGGATGGCATAAGCGTACGTTATATTTATCTGTGATATTTAGGTGGACTTAAATGATGGGATATTCATTAATGTGATTAATGAAAGAAAATAAACCTAAAAGATGTTGTGGAATCTAATTTCAAAAATAAAACAGGTAGCTACAGTTCTTGCTATGCATCGCGGTGTTCGTTGTAGAACATCCTGCACCTTATTCGATAAGGAAAGGACCGAGATCCCTTCACCGGGAGTGACTCCTTAAGCAATAACTGGTAGATGCTACAACTCTCGGTTTGTCTTTTGATTGCTTCTATAGTTTTTGCTTTGCACAGCGGTATATATGATATATCCTGCACCTTATTCGATGAGGAAAAGGCCGACGATCCCTTCACCGGGAGTGACCCCTTTAGCAAAACTAGAAAAGCCTCAAAAACAATCCATTTAAAAACCATTTGATTCAGCAACGAGATCAAGTTCAAAGCGTTAAAGGTTTTATTAAAAACCATTCGCAACCCTCCGTCATTTTAGGAAGTAGAGTACTTAGTATTCGTGTTGTGTTTGTTGACCATAGTCAAGGCACATTGTACGGTAGCTAAGTGATGTCTTCCTACACCGCATATGATGCGATTAGTTAGGACAGTCATATGGCTTTGTTGACCTTAGCCAAGGGTCATGTGGGTGGGTCTAATTAATCACGAAATGACGGGTAGAACTTGACTAATGCTTATGATTTGTTGACCTTAGCCAAGGTCATAGGTGCTAGGAGTAAAAACCATTATCGGGAGTTTCAAGTGTTGAAATTTGCAATGAGATTGCATACCTTCTATATGATAGTTGGATCCCGATACCCACTGCGAGTAATTGTTACTCCTGGGAGAGTTTTGCACTTTGCAATTAGCCGATCAAGTAGGTGTCTAGAAAGGTGTCAATGGGGTTATGCCTCTGGGAAAACTAGGTTTACTTTAATTAGGTCCGTGCGAAAGCACGGGGAACCTCCCTCAAAGTACCGACACTAGCCTGGCTGAAAGATTGGCGAACTTATAGAGTGTAATTAATCCTGGCTAGTCTTTCCTTTTAAGGTTTGAAGGAAGATTTGATAAAAACAGTGGGAGCCATCCTGATTAGATAAAATATATAACCAATCTAATCTTGCAAGAGCGCACGCAGAGTGTTTTCTTCTCTCTCTCTCCAGGTAGCGACCATATCACGCCTTAATCAAGACAATAATAAGGATGTATTGACCGAACCCGCTTGTTATACTGAGCTGGGGAACGTTAGTCCCACTCCAACTTATAATTGTTATAAGACAGAGCAGGAAATAGGGGAATACCAGAATTCCTATGCCGTCCAAACGAAGAAAGTGCATATGATGCATCTCCTTCGGGTGTGTTCATTATACAGAACTGTTTCTCAGTATCCTCTGCGTCCTGGGTATCTGATACTGGATCAGGATCCCAGATATGTAATCTGTAACATAGGGCTACAGAAAGGCAGAGAACTAAGAACGGGTGATAAGTTTCATGAGACAGAAAACGGGGCAAATGTTGCAACCAAGTCTGTTGGTCACTGTCACCCTGTATTACCAATACATTGATTCTGAACAAATGCTATTAGATACCGAACCTGATATACAAAATCATATCAGTCTCTTTATTAGTAAAGAAGGATATAATTTTTGTATTGTTGGATATTGTTTTGAACATTTCCTATATCAAAAGTTGATCGGTTCAGGTACGTTATCTAAAAGCATTGACGTTCTAAATCAAACTACAGTTCCTAATATACGGAACACACACAAGAGGAAGAGTTCAGAAATGAACGAATCCTTCTTGAGGCATTATAGACTAGGTCATATCAATGCAACCCGACTGGCTGAAGTTATATTCTAGATGCATATTTAAATCAGTTTGAATTTACATCTTATGAAACTTGCCAGTCATGTCACAAAGATTAGATGACCATAGCTATGTTTATTGGAAACAGAGAAAGAGTTAGTAAACTCTTGGGACTGATACATGATGATGTATGTAAGGTCCCCTGTCTACACATGCCAAGACCGGTTCTTTGTATTTCATTACATTCTCTGATAATCTCTCAAGATTCAGACATATGTTCCTGTTGAAACACAAGTCCGAACCTTTTGAGATATTCACAGAATATAAGTTAGAAATAGAGAACCAAAAACCGGGTATAAGTATTATGTCCTATGATAAGATCAGGAAGGAGAATACTTGTGCATGGAATTCTTGGAATATTCTAAAGGAGAATGAGATTCTCTATCGGTGTTACTCCTCTGAATACACCACAGCACAACGGTGTATCGAGACGGAGCAATCACACCATATTAGATATGGTGTGCTCTATGATGAGTATTACTGAGTTACCTGTTTCTTTTAAGGGGTTGTGCACTTGAGAAGCTGCATACCTATTGAATTAAGTTCAAATCAAATCAGTGCCTACCACTCCATATAAGATATGGTATGGGAAGAGCCTATCTCTTAAGTAAGTTAAGATTTAGGATTATCCGGCCTATGTCAAAAGCAAAATCCGGACAAGATCGAGGCAAGGTCAGTTCTGTAGAACTGGAAAGGTTCCAACTATACAAAACTGCAGCTGATTTGACAGGACCAAAGGATTCAATAGTCCCCAACGAACCTCAGCCGCTCCGCCGATCTAGCAGGGTTCCTCACCTGCCTGAGAGATACTTCGGTTTCTCGATGACAGTGGGAGCGAGGAATGCATCATGAGATGATGACCCAACTAGTTTCGAGCAGGCCATCGAGAGTAGGGACTCTGTAAGAATGGCTGGATGCTTAGCGATCTGAGATGGAATCCATGTACACCAACAAAGTATGGACTTTGGTTGCTATATATGAAGGGTTAAATCCCCATCAGGAGCAAGTATATCTTGAGAAGATTACTTGGTGTAGATGGAAAAGTTGAGACTTTCAAAGCTAGACTTGTTAAAGGTTTTCGTCATCGACCAGGCGTGGATAATGATGAAACCTTTTCCAGTGCCTATGGTTAAGTCCATCCGGATCCTACTTAACATTGCTGCATACCATGACTACGATATCTGGTGGTTGCGTGCCATGACTGCTTTTCTAAATAATGATTTAGAAGAGAACGTCTATAAGTACACAGCCAGAGGGCTTCGTAAACAGTGGGAGCAGCGGAAACATGTGCAAGTTGCTTTACAGGATAAAGCAGGCATCGCGGAGTTGGAACGTCTGTTTTGATGTAGTAGTCAACGAGTTTGACTTCATCAAAATGGTAGACGAACCTTGTATATACAAAAAGGTAGTAGAGAGTAAGGTGGTCATCCTCGTATTGTACGTGGACAACATACTCTTGATAAGAAAAGAGTTTCCTATGCTACGCACGGTCAATCTCCTCTTATCACATGGATTCTCCATATAGGATCAAAGTGATACCTCCTAAATCCTGGGATTTGGGTCTATGAGATAGATCTAAATGGATGTTAGGATTCTCACTAGCTGTAGTAAGATAGTATCAATCGATCCTGGGGAGAATCACTGGAAAGGTTCCAGGGTGATAAGGACGACTGAATGTCAGTCGCAGGCATTGTCTTTACCCTCAGTGGAGGGGCGGTATGTTGGAAGAGTTCCAAGCTGGATACCGTGGCAGACAAGAAGATAAAGGCTGGTAACATCGCTATTAAAGATACTACCAAAGAGGCAGTTTGGGTGTATATTGGTTCATGAGATGAACTGGGTTCCTACCATTGTATGACAATGGAAGTGTGGCTTTGGCCCAGGAATCCCGATCCCATCAGTGACCCAGACATATTCTGAGGCAGCATCACCTGATCATGGAGATAGATGATCTCCAAGGTGATCGAGGTTAGGAGAGTAGACTCAGAGGAAAACACGGCGGATCCACTCACAAAGGCCTTTTCCCAGAGAGAGACTCATATGGGATGGTTGAGTATGAGATACTGCAACCACTGCTACAGATGGCCCTAGTGCAAGTGGGAGATTGTTTGTTATATGTATGCCCTAGAGGCCATTACTCTACATTGGATGTATATTGTAGTGGATGCTGGGACGTATATAGGTAGGACTTTCTTGCTCAACATGATAGTACACTATCTGGTTGCTCTTTATCTTAACATGTATACTTTCAGTCTCTCTGTTACATGTTGATAAAGCCCTTAGGATGTGTACTCTACTTCCAGGACTATGATGTAGATCATACTAGTGGGGCCTGGGTAGTCCATGAGTACATCCTTCAATGTTCCTAGTCGTGGGAATATCGAGACGGGGCATCGATATTCCAGAGTAGACTAGCGTATATCTTCTCGACCCATGTGATGGGCAATGGATGATCCCATATCCATTGGTGTTTGACATCAGAGATGGTATGCGGGTGCTCAGTGATGACTGGGTACACTGAACGGACTCGCCGAGAACTCCCAGATGGTATTATACCTCACGTCAGATGGCAGTTCTCTGGTGACACTGGTACAGCTTAGTCTGTTGACCCGAGATCGTCATAGAGTCTTGTGTGTCTCCCACTGTGCTTTGATTTCTACCCTACCACGGCTCTACTGAGTCATGCAAACAGGTGGTTTTTAGGTACAGTCCCGATTCACATGGAGGCAATGAGCGATAGGAGGGGATTCGTCTCTCTCGGTATTGGGGGTTGATGTTGCGCTATGCTCGACAGGCCATAACTGGAAATCCCTGGCCAGGGTTGCAGTGATTTACTGGTAAGAGTTATCAGTAGTTTCACGCTTGTTATGGACCTTACATCGGCATGACTTATCAAGCTACTGGGGTCTGACGTTTACCACCCCTAGGTAAGATATGCGACATATCAGACGAACAGACCGGACTGTACGATAAGTGTTACTGGTTGGATTCACAGGAGTGTGAGGGGCTTGCTCGTTGATCTTCTGATCGCTCAATACCCGGATGGCCGTTACGTTTAGCAGATCGCTTGCGGCTTGTGGGTGTTTGATATGATCATCACCTGCTGCCGGCGTATTGACGAGTCTTTAGAGTCCTACACAGAGGTTTCCTAGCTCAAGCGAAACGAAATAGGAGCGCGTATGAGATATGTGCGGGACCGAGAATAATACCAGTATGTGATACTGTATTCTATTCTCACGATTTGTATCATCGGACGGTTATATAAGACATAGCCGGGTTACCGGATTAAGTGTTGATTCGATACATTGATACACTTGATATTAGTCGGTTATATGCAGTATGACCGGATCATTAAATCAAGTGTTGATTTAATGATTTAATGTATAATTATATATTTGATATATAACTTTACATTAACTAGTATTTGTTCACTTAAGATGGATTTTCTCACGATGTGCACAAGTAGTATATGTGATATATTTTTGTGCACTAGATTGTATCATGTTTGATGATACATGCAAACTTGGGTGAGTGTATGCTATACACCATGTTTAGGTTAATGGTTAGGGTTTTAAATTATTCACTTATTCATTTTATTTATTTTCTTTATTCCTTTTGGCAAAAATGAAATGGTGGCTAATTTTGTTTCTTGCTTAAGCTTCATGAAGCTTCTTAGCTTTATCTACCATTTTGTTTTTTCTTTAACCCTAACCATTCACCTAAACCCTAGTTTAGTCTCTACACTAGTTACACTAACCCATGGTTGCTATATGATAAGATCACTTGATTTATTATTATTAATCAATTGATTTTATTATGCTTATCATATTCTTTTTCTTCTTCTTCTTCTTCTTCAAGAAGAAGAAACCATGCTACCTCCAATGGTGCCATGATCAAAAGAGTGAGAAATCTAAATCCAAAGTGAACCCACTTCTTATTTCTTCATCCTCTACCACTTGCCATGTAGTAGAGTGTGTTATCTTCACAAGTTTTATGACTTAGTGAAGGTGGAGCTTGATCTTGAGTTGCCTCGACGTAGATCATCTTCGGCATCAAAGTCGACGACCTAGCCCGATCATTTCTTCGACGAAACCATCGCCAGAGTCCGGGATCCGATGATCGCAGCGGAGGGACATCGTCACGGAGCTAAGGAAGTGGAGGACCGGATCTACAAAGGTTGTAGTCCCTTTCACTTTTTAGTTAAGTTGTTAACTTGCCTGTAGTTTCGCCTTTACCTCTAGTAACGATCTAGTTTAGGGTTCTTTGGCACATGAAATTTGTTGAATTGGACATGATTGATCAGTTGTAGAACCTCATGGGTGTGCCTAGGAGCCCTACAGTTTGATGCTTGCCAAAACCTTGCTAAGGTGCTAAGCTAACCCCTACATATTTGTGTACATGTTTGTGTCATGCTTGATGATACAAGCAACTTGGGTGTGTGTATGAATTACACCATGCTTATGATGATAATTAGGGTTTTTATTTATTTTGGTAATTACAAAATGGTGGGATTTTGTCATGGTTAGTAGCTTGTAGAAACTTGTATTGTTCATTGACCAAGTCCACTCTTTTGTTTTGCCTGAGATATTTATTAACCCAACCAATTATCCTAACCATGGTAATGTCCCTACAATGGTTAGCATATAATTCTTAACTCACCCATGGATGCAATTATCCATTGGATAATTATCATGAGAGTTTTCTTCTTCTTCTTCCTCAAAGCTTTTTAGCTTCAATGGAGATGATGGAAAATGAGTGAGAAAATCATTTCTAAAGTGAGCAAAATTCCTACTTCATCATCCTCTACTACTTGCTATTTAGTATAGGGTGTTTGCTTCACTAATTCTATAATTAGTGAAGAGGCGGCTTGGGTTAGTGTCTCCTCGACGTAGATCATCTTCGGCCTCGAAGACTTTGATGCAAGCTTGTTCATTTCTTCATGGGAGCCTCTCTAGAGTCTGGGAGTTCATGATCGCAGCGAAGGGACTACCACAAGGAGCTAATGAAGTGAAGGACCGGTCTACAAAGGTTGTATTCCTTGTTCACTTCTTATGCAAAGTTGTTTGTGTTATGTTTCGTCGGATTTTCTAGTATACGATTCTTGGTTAGGGTTAGCTAGTGCGGCTAAAATTTTAAATTGGCATAGACGATGCCTCCCGAAACCTTGCTGACGTGCTAGAAAACCCTAAAAGATGTCACTCCTGGTGAAGAGATCTCGGCTCTTTCCTGATCGAATGAGGTGCCGGATATTCTACAAGGAATACCGCTATGCAAAGCAAAAACTAGAGCTAACCTTTTTGAAAATTTGATTCTACAACATCTTTAGGTTTCTTTTATTTCATTAATCTCATTAATGAAGTCCCATCAATTATGCTTCCTATTCATCACAGAAGAAATGAAAGCAGAAATATTTATTATATATCATATATATAATATAAGCATTCATATCAAAATATCAAGTGATCACATCACAGAATAACAGCAGCAGAAGAACATATATAAAATATTGGATATACTAGGAATTCCGCGTTTTAAATTAAGCCGGTAAAAAAACGCGGATTCCACGGTCCTGATGAATAGCCAAACCCATATCCCTAGACCCCTACGAGAGCGGCAAGCAACCCTACCAATTCTTGAGTTAGGAGACCCGGTCTCGACTCCTCGAGATGGTCTCCCACTGGACCCTAGAACCCGGTTACTTGTGCTCCCCGCCTTGGGTCTATCCGAATGCGGAAAAGTAAATAATATACAGCAATGGTGACAACATCCTCAACTCGGAAGTGCCCCAATAAAAGAATATTACATACAGGTTTTTACATGAATGAGAATGAAAATGAAAAAACTCTCACTCGCATAAAAAAAAACCCGGCTATTCAAAACACAATGATCCAATATAACATATCCCAGCAACATATAACATCACATGTCATCAACGTAAGTAAATATGTGTATCCCAATTGTCGTTAACATATAGCAACGAAACCAGCGATACACCACATATTACACTTACGGTCGCAAAAAAGAAAGTGAAAAACTACAACAATTGGAATCCTCAACTACCTTAGACATCATAAACCCAATGTATCATATACTTTGGATTTCATGCCTAACCATATGAATTCCTTAGACATCACTTGCCTAATAATTATAAACCCCGCATTTTAGTCTCTTTATTGAAAACACTTTCCAATAACCAGTCAGGTAATTCAACAAGATTCCTGATAACCTGATCGAATGCTCGTCGGAAACTTTAGTAGACAGCCGCACCCCTGATGTCGTCAATGAAGTGCACTTAGGCGGAACACCACGGCCACGAGCACCCGAATGGATGCTTTTGGCGACGGGGTTCTCCTATAGTCACTTGGTTGGGGCTATGGGGTGTGGCTATCCAGAAAGGTTACCCGGCGAGTATCCTGTTAGTGTATATGCCCTAGGGGCCATTACTGTATCATACTAGCTTGTATATTACTTGATGGAAGCTTGGGATATTCACCTTGTATTGATAATCTTTCTCAAAATAGTAGTATGCTACTTGGTTTGTTTCTGCTTTAATGTGTGCATGTGTTTCTTTTAGCATATCGCCTTTACATATTAGTGGAGCCCTTAGGATCTTTGCTTGATTACCAGCGTTGTGATGGCAGTCACACTCGTGGGGGCTGGGTAATCCATAAGCACATCCTTATACAGGTCCCTAGTCGTAGGACTATCGAGATAGGGCATCGATAGTCCGGAGTAGACTAGCGTATGCGCTTCTTATTCCAGCTTGGGAGACGGTCTGTCCCACAGCCGTCAGTACGTCGTACTTGAGATAGTATGCGGGTGCTCGTTAGGTTACGAGTACACTGGACAGGACTCGTCGGGAACTGTTGGTTGGTATTATACCTATCGTCAGTTATCAGTTCCCAGGTGACATAAGTACAGCTTAGTCCGTTGACTTGACACTGTCACTTCGCCTCGAGTGTGTTCCCACTATACTTTGATTACTACCCTGCCACGGCTCAAAGGAGTCGTGCAAACAGGTAGTTTTTGGGTGCAGTCCCGAAGCACTTGGAGGCAGTGATGGTTAGATAGGATTCGTCTCTCCCGGTATTGGGGGTTGATATCGCGCTGTGTCTAGGAGAGCCATTACACAAAGTCCCTGGCCAAGGCAAGCGAGATAAACTGGTAGGTTTCCGGTGTTATCTCAGGTGTTCTGGGCTACACTCCGACACGACTTGTACCGCTAGTAGGGGACTGACGTTTACCGCCCCCCTAGGCCCGCCATGCGATGTTCTTAGACGAACAGACCGGACTGTACGGAGACTGTCACATTCAGGCTCAGTAGGAGTTCAGATGGGTTTACCTCGTCAGTCTTCTTATCGGCATCTACCTAGGGACCGTTACGTACAGCTAGTACCGCTTGCGGTCTGTAGTTAAACCCACTGCCAGCGTAGTGTTAAGTCTTTAGAGTCCCACACAGAGGGTTATTCGCCTTTAGGCAAAATGAGTAGAGGTCGCATGGTTTTGCGACGGGGTTCGTTCACATCCGCGCACTTGTGCACGTTTGGTGTCCGGACAGCTTATACTAGCGGGCTTTGGTTTAAGACAGATCCTAGTATATGTTTTGGGATTGGTTTTATCTCATTGTATTCGTGTTCCTCGGAACACGGATACGGATGTGTATGCACAGTTGACTGAGGCAGAGGCAGAGGACTTTCATTAGGGTTGATGACCATTATCATTTTCTTAACCCTAATGTTTATATGTGAAATATGATTTATTAATATTAGTTAATTATAATTGTGCATGGTTAGGGTTGTTGACCATTTGACTACACTTGACTTGTTGACCTAGGTTGACAAGTTGACCATCATCATTCCATATGAAAGATGCTCTTTGATCCTTGCAAAAGCATTTAATGTGAAATGATAATGGTCATTTCTTGATTAACCATCACAATTATCTTTAGCTAATTATCTATTTTTCATAATTCACATATATGTGAGAAGGTTGGATTATTCTTCTCATTCTATCATCCTCATTCTCTCTCCTCCTCTTCCTCACTCTCTAGCTCTCCCCTCTCATGAGTTGAGAACCATTTGAGCTTGAGATAAAACCCTCAAAAATACTCTCTACTCTTTCTAAGTGTTGGAGATAGTGCCCTCAAAGTCAATTATTGGATCGCAGGTACGTGATTGTAATGATTGAGACAGGACCTATACCGATATGACAATCTTGCTCGAGATGATAGTTTGCTATCTGGTTTGTCTTTATCATCGTATACATGCTTTAGTTCACTATTGCATATTGATAGAGCCCATAGGATTCTTTCTTGACTGCCAGCAGTATGATGGCGATCATATACGTAGGAGCTGGGGTTTGTAAGCACATCCTTAAAATGTCCCTAGTCGTGGGAGTTTCGAGACAGGGCATCGATACTCCAGAGTAGACTAGTGTATACAGTCAAGACCCCGACGAGGGGCGGTGGCCGGTCTCACAAGCCATTGGAGTCAGTTGGTTCACCTAAGATGTATACAGGTGCTCATTGGGTTATGAGTACACCGGATAGGACTCGTCAGGAACATGCTAGTTGGTATTATACATATCGTCAGATAGCAGTTCCCTGGTGACATGTATACAGGTTAGTTCATCGACCTGAGGTCGTCATTTGTCTCGTGTGAGTTCCCACTGTGCTTTGATTTCTACCCTACTACGGCTCAAAGGAGTCGTGCAAACAGGTCTTTTTTGGGTACAGTCCCGAGCCACATGGAGGCAAGTGAGCGGATCGACAGGGGATTCGTTTCTCCCGGTATTGGGGGTGAGATCGCGCTGTGTCTAGGAGAGCTATTACAAAAAGCCCTCGGCCGAGCCAGGAGATTTACTGGTAGGTACTCCAGTAGTATCTCAGGGTGTTCTGGGCCACTCTCTGACACGACTTATACTGCTATTGGGGGTCTGACGTTTCCAGGCCTTAGGCAGATATGCGATACTCATAGACGAACGGACCGGACTATATGTATATTGTCACTGTTAGGCTCAGTAGGGTTTAGAGATGAGTCCGCTCGTCAACTTCCCTTCCAATCAATACATAGGCAAACGTTACGTACAGCTTGTACCTCTGACGAGCTAGGGGTTATACCCAGTGCCAGTGTGTTGATGAGTCATTAGAGTCCCCCACAGACACTTTCCCAAGTTCGGGCGAAACGTTGTAGAGGCCGTATGGTATTATGGCAAGGTTCGGAAAATGCACATGCATTTTCGCACGTGTCATTTTTCGGGCAGATAATACTGGTCGGCTTTGGTTTAAGCCGGATCCGAGTATTATACTGTGTAGATATAATATCTTTGTCTCAGATGCATTTGTATTCGGTCGTAATACAAATGCGGGTATGTTTATACTGATACGGGGTTATCCTGAAATCCGTTTCAGGATCACTTTTGGAAGTTGCCAGTTTCCAGTTTTCTATCACCCGTATTTAACATTCGATTAAATACGGATTTATCTTTTCTTCCATGGGTGAGTCATGAGGGTGTGTCATGAGTGAGGAAGCTTCTTGGTTGGTGACTTGGTTTGTGACTCACTTGATTGCATTAATTGTATTCACACTAGGTGTTTTATGACTCATACTTTCATTATTGTTATGATAAGTATTATGCTTGTTATTCTCACCATCTCTCCTCCTACACTCACCCCCCTTGCCTATATAGTGGCCGGCCTCCTCTTTAGGGTGGGTATGGGTTCATTTTGGATAAAAAGGAGATGATAGTTTTGGTTCAAAAAGGACATAGCCTCATTTCTTATTCCACCCGATCCAAAAGGCAGCCCTGATGGCTCTCCTAAGAGGGACAGAGAGCTCATTTACTTGAAAAAAAAGAAGAAATTAACCGTTCGTCCATAGCCTTGGACGTAACGAGACAAAGTGTTCTACTAATTCTCTATATCAATCTTGGTCATCTCTTTTAGCAAACTTGATGATCGAGTTGCCTCGGCTCAGAGGCGGGAGCCCGTTTAAAGATCCGTCGACGTGGTGCCACCTGGACGAGAAGACTGGAGATTCAGGAGATCGGAGCAGCCGCAACAAAGCGTGGGATGATGGTTGAAGACCGAAGGACTCGGATCGTTCGGTATAATATTTCTACCCACTTTGTAGTTTGTTAGTTTAGCTTTAATGGCACATCCGGGTCATAGTACGCGATAGCGCCAGTTGTAAAAAGTTTTTGTTCTACATTTGGCGTCTGTTAGACGGCCGGGGTGCTACCGTAGACTTACAGTGGTATCAGAGCCTCACCATTAAGCTTTACTAACTTGTGCTAACGCGTTTAAAATATCGATCGAACGGAATTTCGAAAACTGCAATTTTCTGGGTTAAAGTTTCTGTCGTTTTTTAAAAGGGTCTAAAAATTATTTTTCATATCAAAGAAAAGAGAGTAGGCTTTTCTAAGAATTCTGGTGAAATTTGGTCAACTGAAGCTTCCAAAGCGCCGCGGAACCGCCGCGCAAACCCTAGTTTGACCGCGATTCCGCCGCTATTTTGGAGCTACAGTAAACCATTTTTCTACAGTAGGTTCTTCTTATAAAATTGTTGTTTATGGAATATTTCTTTTGGGCCCAGATTTTGTTACTGTGCAGCAGAAGTACGTGGGGCCCACTTCGGGAAATTTTGTCGATCGAAATTTTAAACTTGTTAGTGCGCAGTACTTACTTTATATCTCCGACCGGGAATGTCATTTGATCGGTAAACCGCGTCTAATTGCTATAGTTCTTTTAGACGGGTTTGCGAACGTGACATTCGCGTTGATGTTCTGTGTTGTGCTGTGATGTTGCGGATATGTCGTGGTGGATAGCAGTGTGCAATGATAGTGCAGTTTGGTTTTATTTGTACATTTGTGTCACGACCCGAAAGTACGGAACGTGACCGACACTTAGATTACGAAGCGTCTAGAGGCGCCACGTAACCTAAGTAAGCCGAAGCCCAGAAATCTAAACCATAAAAAAGAAGAAGAAGAAAAAGAAAACAAGTTTAAAAGCATCAGCAAATTTTCCCAAAAATTTCGGCAGAGTCTCCTCTGTAAAAACTGGCCCCAAACGGGTACAACAAGTATAAAATACATAAACAATAAAAAGCATCCCCACACGGGTGCTAGCTCAACACCAACAGACGGAAACAACCACAATAAGCACAATAGTATACAACGCCAAAGGGCGAGGCTCAAAACTCAAAAGAAAACAATCCACCAAATCAGAATAATACGTGCGCGACTCTAAGGTCGAAATAAATAAATGGTCCAGTAATCTATCAAATAATACAAGTTTGGTTGATGGAGCTTTCTAGATACAAATGAAATAATAAAAATACAACGGTGGTTCAGATACAAATGAACCAACCTACCGTGCAAATCACCCGGAATGAAAATGATGTGCCAGCAACTGCCAAGGGACCCTGTACATCAACCCGTAAAAAAATTTGGCACAACGGGGGTAAGTTGCCAACTCGTGAGTAGAAGATATCTACGAAAAGAAATCGAATGAACGACGCTATCCTAGGTCATAATAATATACTAATCTACTACTAGTCATCAAGTAAGACAGGATAATAAGCTACGTGTAAATGCAGATACTCCATGCTCATGTCAGTACCTCGAGTAATAGTATGTCATATGAATGAATATGCATGCAATATGACTGTAAAACAATCAATCCTGAAATCTAGATGTATCTGTATAAAGAAGATCTTTAGCTTTTATCATGGTAAAGAGTGTATAGAAATCTGAAACATCAAGGATGAAATCCATGGAAATCCGTGTCAAGCATCGACACAAAACACGTAAATCTCAAATCTCAATACCTCATAATCTCAATGTCTCATAGTCTCAATATCTCGAGCTCCGTCAGTCCGGATCGGCCCATATCATCAAATCTCACGACAACGGTCGGTATCCTCCGGATATCCGCCGCGCCAGAAATCACCGGTAGGTAGTCCTTCCCCTGCCAGGCTCATCGTCTACAACTCGATCTTCTTGCCCCGGGGTACCATACCGAGCCCACCATGTACCCGAGACGGTTCATCCACTCCCCGAATCGGGTCTCGAAATCCAACAGAAAACATGAAATCTCATGGTGGACGACACATACATCACGAGAAAACTGCATCTTATATTTTAAAAAGAGAGGAGGAGAGAGAGAGAAGCTTTTATATATTCTTGCGGTTTTCCCCAAAAATCCAGAAATCTCATAGAAACCCAAATCTCAAAATCATGAGTAAGTATATGATAAGTGTCGGCATATGCCCATAATACTACATGATAACATGAAAATATGAATGCATGAATGTCTAAGTAATAAATACCATGTCTATACTAACATCCGAGAGTAATCACAATATTATATCGGTCTAGTTGTTAACTGATTCTATCAATAAAAGATAATATGATCTAAAGTGTACGTGACATAGCAATTACCGATGATGATGTGTGTGAGCCGGCAAATAAGTGTGCGTGGAATATGCGCATCATCGGTAATGGTGCTGGTGTCCTAACAGGCAAAGTTTTATGCTGATTATAGAAACATATACATGAACATGCACATTATGATTACGGTATGAAAGTAAAGACAGATGTGTGTTACCCACCCATTTGACATACAAAAATAACTACCACTGTAAGACTCGAACCTAAACTAGTGTCCATCTAACCCCCTAAGGAAAACTAAACCTAAGAACTAGTCGATAAGAAGTAGGAGTACACATAAAGTCTGAGTCCATATCTCTAATAGTCGGCGATCCAGCCTCAATAGCGTCACGTACATAGTACGACTTCCTCAAATCAAGAGTGCGGATCAATCATCACATCTATGCCTCGTACGGTAAAATCCATCGTACGGCATCCCAATATCGGGGTACGGGTCAAATATCACCTACGTGTCTCATTGTTCGTATAATATCATCATCAACACATGTCATGATCAAGGTGCTATGATGTAATCGCATACATCAATTATATAACATTGCCATCATAAATATACCTCATTAATTTATCCTCAGAAATATCATGTCATAAGTATCATATTGTGATTAAGTCATACTGATATCATATCGTCATCAAGTCACACCTATATGATATCGACATCAGGTCACACCTATATGATATCGACATCAGGTCACACCTATAAGATGTCGTAATCAAGTCATACATATATCATATCGTGATCAGTCACAAGTTACAGTTCGGGTTCTATTTTAGAGTCCCATGTACCTCAATACCATCACTACCCATTAGAATTTATGTATACCTGTTCATTATCATTTTCTAATGATCCGCTAACATTTTAATACGACTGCATAGCCAAGAATCACGGCATCAAGCCCAGTTATACTGTTTCATTCCCGTGTATCATATCACATCAATGTATCCCATATCCGTGTTGTATATATATATACCTATACCTAGTCCTATATATATATACACATACACGTATACACCATGTCGAGTTTCAGTGTATGCGTGTGTGTGTTTCTACCTGAAACCTACGAACCTCTTCCAAGATATTCATCCTCTGATATGGTCTTCCTAAATCAGTCTAATCCAGCCTAGGGTCATTACTAGGGTCCTACTCGTTAAGAATCTAGGGTCACATCTGGCTTCCTAATGTCAATAAGTACCATTCCTATTCTACGTTGCGGGGGTGCTAAACGCCATCCACCCGACTTCCCCCCGTAGATATGCATCTACTCACCTGGTCCATGTCTGCCGAAGACGGTGTCGCCATCCTCCTCTTCATCGCCCGCAGCCCACGTGAGGGGTACCTAAACGCAAACATAAAAATAGCATCGTAAACGTAATCACATACAAAAGTCAAAACGACGCAAGGAACAAGCATAGGTTAAAACCTATGTCCCGTCCACGCAAAAGAACCAAACATCACTCGATATCTGCGTACAAACTCCGATGGATCGAGATAACATCAACAATAACTCATAGTTTTAAAACTCGTTACTTATAATATATAACATGATTAAATCCATCGAAACCCTAAAAATCGATCAAACCGTCCAATTTCGTAAACCCCGAAAATGCCAATTTACCGTTTTTCTTCAAAACTTGACATTTAAATGAATCCAATGGTCATAAAACTCATTAAATATCATAACTAGACTATACAACCCATTACTATATTTTTATTACATAAATTTGTATTAATTTGAAATTTCTAGTTTGCAACCATTAGAAAGTTTCAACATCTTACAAGCAAAATACCACAATTCCACCACTAAACATGATTTTACATGGATTAATGTCTTAAACTACAATTCATGATGATAATGATATAATGAAACCATAAATTATATTTTTAATCTCATTTATTTAGGAATTTCCAAAATCTAGTTTACAAAAATAGCATTTTATTAGTATTTTTCCAATCATCAAAAGAAACTAGCGATCAAACTAAGTTTTTCTTTCCATTAACATGCTAATATTCTCACTAAAACTACAATCTAATGATAGCAACCTTAATTAGAATTTTATATTACCCACAAACACATTTTATAAAAACCTAGTTAGCTAAATAGCTTAATTAAAACAATTTGAATAAACAAATTATTATACAACAACCATGCCAGATTTTTCCACTCTAAAAAATGTTAAACTAGCTATTATAACCTTATTTAATTAATAAAAACCACAACTTGAATTTACAAACTCTAACTTGAATTTTAAAATTTGCAAATAGAATTAATTTAATAAATCTAATTATGCTTTAAAAGAAACATCTAATAGAAATAAATCAAAAGAGAAAGATTTATACCTCCACAACATAAAGTCCAAACATGAAAATGAGCCTCCAAAATGCATGCTTTCCCACTCCAAAATCCATTTAAATAAGAGCAAAGAATAAAGGGTAGGAATTTATTAGGATTTTGTGCAATTTTTATTGAATTTTGGAGGATTTTTTATGATTTTTGGAGTTAAAATAAAATTGGAAAATGGGGGGGATGCCATGGGGGTGAGGCCGGCCAAGTTTGGGAGGTGAGGGAGAGAAAGAAATGAGTGAGGAGTTGTGTAGAAGTTTCCCCCAAAATATCACTTCATTATGTCTTTTCATTACTTTACTTAATTTCTTTTTATTTCTTTTCTAAAACAACTCAAGAAAACTCTAGAATTTTGGAAAAATTTGCAAATAAATTTTGCATGAAACACACTAAATTCTAATATGCCATGGTTCATTTTTACAAATTAAAACCATTCAAATTTGTAATTTACACAAATTTAGTGTAAAAATAAAGCTTATGTTAATATTTAAAACAATTAATTTAGGAAAAATATTTAATTAAACTAAAAATTTATAAGTGACTAAATAAACACCATTTACTAGTAATAACATAATTAAAATAGGTATTTTTAAATTTATAGTGAAAAATAATTACGGTTTTGTTTTACGAAAAATACATTTTACTTTACCGAAAATCCTAAAATTCACTTAAATTTTTTTTATTTATTTAATTATTTTTAAAATGTTACAATCTTCCCCCCTTTAAGAAATTCGGTCCCCGAATTTAAATTAAAACTCCCCCTCCAAATACTAAAATATTTAGCAAAGCACTTAAATCGTCGGGGCTCCGAAATCATCAATACATAACTAAAATCAACTCCGTCAAGTATAACGCAATCATCGGAGTTATGACGAGAATAAAATATCAAAACCCAATATTAAAACCAACGTAATATACATCAATCTATAACTTATATATAGTAAAACCGTCCAAATATCTGGATAAAGAAATATGCAAAAACCCCTTTTGAAAATCGCCATGTGATGCACGTGTCACGGCATAAGTAGCGGACGTTTATTCAAAAAAAATAGCTATATATATATATATATATTTATTTATTTATTTAACATACACGTCCGGCCTGGTTACTAAAGTAAATAATAATGATTATGAAAACATACTGCTCAAACTGAAATCAATCCCAATCACATCATAAAAATATCATGTGCGTCCGGTGCGCACTGAAATCGAAACCAAATACAGATACCACGAATACACACAAAAATAAAACTAAGTGCAACAGGTGTGCACCAAAAACATCTGTTAAGTGCAACGGGCCTGCACGACTCAATATCAGGTGCATCTAATCTGCACAAAACCCCGATTTAGTACATCTGGTGTGCACAAAATCGCATCAAGTGCGCCAAGTATGCGCAAGAATCCTAATCAGGTGCACATGGTGCACGAAAACATACATCGAATATCAAAATCGACATCACAGTACAAAAATGCATGAAAACTAGGTCGAAACATATGTCAAAATCATGTGTAACCCGTATGCACGAAATCAAATCAAAAATCTCAGAATATATAAAACCAAATCAAGTGTACTGGGTGTGTACTAAACAACATCAATGCAACTGATATATGAAACACAAATAGAATGTAATGAAGGTACACATAAGAAATACCAATCGTAGAACAAAATCCTCAAAATACCAAAATCTAATAACAGAAATATGAAATTCAAATCACCAAATCACAATCGTAAACACTATCGTCAATGTGCGCCCCTTTCCTCTGATGTCGATTGCTTCGAACTCGTCTCTTCGTAGCTGTGCTGACTGCGCTACTAACGGCAATACTCATATCTAGAGTCTCCCACGTAGTCGATCCCTTCACTTGACATCCGGACTACATTAAACTTTTCGATCGATCCATCAAAATCCCATAATTCCCCGCGAGCTCAACACTTAAGTACAGTTTAAAAATATCCGGTACATACCCCAGCATCGATGGTCCAGCCGTAGAAGGGCAAACCCAAGCCTCACTAATGGCACCGCGGAACTGCCGTAAACCCTAAGGTTCAAGGGCGTTCTCGTGGTCATTATGTCGAGTTAGGGTTTCATTCTTCTAGAGGGTCCATCGAAATACCTGCATGTTCTTCCGAATACCTTAAACTTGGGAAAATGGTTTTCTGATAATCGTTCGAACCCTTTAACTTCGTCTAGATGGCATGTGAATACCCTTCATCCGCACGCTAAACAATGCTTCAATCCTCAAGAATAACCAATACTCTAATGGTTATCGCATTCGAGCCGCAGCTCCCTCTGTGCGTGCGCCCGTGGTAACAGAAACCACCCTCCGACATCGACGAAGATAGATCAAAGGAACGAATGAAATACGGTGCAAACAAATGTACATCCTAAGGTTCCTTAAGCAGAGTAGCGTATCGTAAGTATGCCGCGGATCATACAAACGGTACGTCACTCTACCTAAGTCACCTACTGTTGGAGATAGTGCCCTCAGAGTCAATTATTAGGTCACAGGTACGTGATTGTAATGATTGAGGGAGGACCTATCCCGGTAGGACAGTCTTACTCGAGATGATAGTATGCTATCTGGTTTACCTTTATCATCGTGTACTGCTTTAGGTGACCTGACACGTCGCTATTACACGTTGATAGAGCCCCTAGGATTCTTGCTTGACCACCAGCAGTATGAGGGCGATCATATAAGTGGGAGCTGGAGGTCTACAAGCATATCCTTAAAAGGTCCCTAGTCGTGGGAGTTTCGAGACCGGGCATCGATACTCCATTAGTAGACTAGTGTATACAGTCGAGACCCCGACGAGGGGCGGTGGCCGGTCTCACAAGCCACTGGTGTCAGTTGGATCACCTAAGATGTATACAGGTGCTCATTGGGTTATGAGTACACCGGACAGGACTCGCCGGGAACATGCTAGTTGGTCATATACCAGACGTCAGATGGCAGTTCCCTGGTGACATGTGTGCAGGTTAGTTCATCGACCTGGGGATCGTCATTTGTCTCGTGTGAGTTCCCACTGTACTTTGATTACTACCCTACCACGGCTCAAAGGAGTCGTGCAAACAGGTTTTAGTTGGGTACAGTCCCGAGCCACATGGAGGCAGTGAGCGTATCTTCAGGGGTTCGTCTCTCCCGGTATTGGGGGTGAGGTCGTGCTGTGTCTAGGAGAGCCATTACACAAAGTCCTTGGCCAAGGCAAGGAGATTTACTGGTAGGTATTCCAGTAGTATCTCAGGGTGTTCTGGGCTACACTCCGACATGACTTGTACCGCTTTTGGGGGTCTGACTTTTACCAACCCCCTAGGCCAGCCATGCGATGCTCATAGACGAACGGACCGGACTGCACGGATATTGTCACTGATAGGCTCAGTTGGGTGTTGGGGTGAGCTTCCTCATCGACGTCCCATTTGGTCAGTACCTGGTAGCCCGTCACGTATTGGCTTATACCTCTGACGTGCTAGTGGTTAAATCCACAACCAAGGTGTTGACGAGTCTTTAGAGTCTACCACACTTTCAGTTACTCAAGTTTCGGGCGAAACGCTGTAGAGGCCGTATGGAGATATGGCAGGGTCCGATCAGATACGTGCAGTATTGCACGGATCAGGATCGGACGGTTTGTACTAGTAGCCGTATAGGTATATGGCAGGGTTCGATCAGATACGTGCGGTATTGCACGGATCAGGATCGAACGGATATTACTAGCCGGCTTTGGTTTAAGCCGGTCCTAGTTTTAGTACAGTGCAGATTTTGTCTCTTTGCATTTGTATCCGGACGGAATACAGATGCGGGTGTGTATGCACAGTGTCGGGGTTTTCCTGTAATTTATTACGGGACCAGTTTTCTGGAGTTGCCAGTTTGCATTCCGCTCCGGCCGGTTTTCCTTTGTTCTTTCCCGGCCGGACTTTTCCGATGGAGGGGGTAATTTGCAGTTTTGCAAATTACATTTGTGGAGGGGTTTTATTGCTAAAAGTTTTATTATGATGATATCATTATTTGTTGCACCATTCTTGCTTTAATGATTGATTGGAAAGGGTATGGGTGGATGTATGTTATAAGCATGGTTCATGTTTTGTTAAGGTCACCACTTGCTTTTTCCTACCATTACCTCCCTTCATGCATCCACTCAATTTCCCTCCACCATTTCCACTTAGAATGGCCGGCCACTAATTGATGAGGAGAGAATAATGAGAGATTCATTTTGTGCTTCATTTTGTTCATCTCATTTCCTTGCAAAAATTGGTAGCTTCATTTCCCTCCAAAGTTCAATCTTCATTCCTCCATCCAAAGGCAACAAACCCCAAAGAGACAAGTAGCCTCTACACTACACTTCCTACAGCAAATCTTGGACGCGTCGATTCGCCAGCTTCGCGCCCGAGTTGCCTCGGTATTGAGGTGGGAGCCCGTAAAAGCTACAGGCGATGTGGTGCCCTTTCCGACGAGGAGGAGACGGACGGAGATCCCGCGAGGAGATCGGAGTGGAGATGAAGACCGGAGGACTCGGATCAGTCGGTACATCTCTTCCCTTTCTTCTTTGTAGCTTAGACTTGTTAATGGTTACGATCCGGAGTTTAGTGCGCGGTGGTGCCGGTTTGCAAAGTCCGCAAAATTAAAGTTTATCACCGCTTCCGCATTCCGGCGTCGGATTGACGGCCGGGGCGCCGCCGTGCACTTACAGTGGTATCAGAGCCTCGCCATTAACTTAGTCTAGCTTTGTGTAATGTGTTTGCATTTCCGATCGATCAAAAAGTTCCAAAACTGCATTTTAGTTCGCATCAGTTTCTGTTGAAAATTTTTGGTCTCGAAAATTTTTTCAGGTTATAAAATATTGATGTACTGGAAAATCTAAGAGTTCTGTAAAAATTTGACGAAGTAACTCCACAGTTGGAGCGCGGAACCGCCGCGAAAACCCCATTTGTGCGGCCCTTCCGCCGCGCACTATTCACATCACTTCACCATTTTTTTACAGAGGCCTTCTGGGCTTAAAATATGGGCTTTGGAATATTAAAGTTGGGCCAATTGTTTCTGTGAGTGCTACAGTTTTCTTTGGGGCCCACTTGTTAATTGTTTGATCAATCGGAAATTTTTTAAACACATTTTTCACAGTATTTACATTATATCTGCGACCGTGAATGTCACTCGATCGGTAAATCCGGTCTAACTGCTATAGCCCGGTTAGACGGATTTGCGAACGTGATTTTCACGTTGATGTTCTATGTATTTGCTGTGTTGTTGCGGATCGGTCATGGGGATAGCCTGGATGCAATGCTAGTACTGTTTTTGTTGTATCATGTACATTTGATTTTGCGGGAAGAGCGTCCGACATGTGGACTGCCGTCACTGCCTGTTTGTATTATTATTTTGGGGCACGACCTGGTTGCGGTCGCTGTACCCGTTGTATGTATATTTTACTTTCTGTACTAGGATTGCCCCGCGGAGGGGTGCACGGATAGCCGGGTTCTGGAGGGCAACAAGCCCGCATCTCATGGCATTGAGACGGAGGGGGCTTCACTCTAGGATTGGCGGGCTATTCGCCGCACTCGTAGGGGGTACAGGTTGACCCAGGAGGGGTGCCCAAGTTGCCGGATTCCGTGAAGTGCTGGGTGGTCCATTCACGGCGCTGAAGGGGGCTGCCTCGCTTCAGGTTTTGGCGGGTGACTTGCCGCGCCCGTAGGGGTCTAGGTTTTCATTGCACAGGCTATCCACACGACCAGGGGAACGTCGGGTTTCAGCGGCTCTGTGAAACCCGGGGATCCCAGATATCTGTATTGTTCTGTGATGCTGTACATTTCTATGATGTTGCATTTTATTCACGCCTTGAGCGAAATACTATATATTGGTATATATATTAGTAGATGTTGTATATGTTTTTCATCCGCGCTAGTCCAGTCCCCGCTCTGCCGTTAGTTAGCTAACCTAACGGGTGATGACGGGACCCAGTGGCGAATGCGGATGGCATATACGTACGTCAGTATATTTTCGTTCTTTGTGGTGTGATCAATTGATGGGACTGCATTGATTCGGATCAATGCAAGTTAAACAAACCTATTCTGATGTTGTTGGAACACTTTTCAAAAAGCTGTTATTGCAAGGACGTTTACTTTTGTTTTGCATCGTGGTATTCAGTTGGAATATCCTGCTCCTCAGTCGACGAGGCAAGGGCCGAGATCCCTTCACCGGGAGTGACCCCTTGGACAGAAGTTTGCGTCAGGGCATTAACTTCACTATAGCCGATTACTTTTGCTTTGCATCGTGGTATTCAGTTGGAATATCCTGCACCTCATTCTACGGGGAAAGAGCCGAGATCCCTTCACCGGGAGTGACCTCTTTAGTGAAAGTTTTTCGTCACTATATTTTCTAAAAAGCTATCCGTTCCTTCAACGATATCAAGTTCACTACGTTAAAGGTTTTCGCCAGAAACCATTCGTAGCCCTCCGTCGTTTCATATGGGTAGTCAATAGTATTCAAGCTGTGTTTGTTGGCCTTAGTCAAGGCACAGTGTTTGGTAGCTATTGGGTATTCATATGCTGCATAGATAGATGCGTTGTTTTGGGACAGTCGTATAGCCTTGTTGGCCTTAGTCAAGGGCATGTACGGGTGGGTTCAAATCAACCTGGACAATGACGGGTAGAACTTGACATGTGACTTATGATTTGTTGGCCTTAGTCAAGGTCATAAGAGCATGGGGCAGAAATCTACATCTGGAGTTTCAAAAGTACTGAAACTTGCCAGATATGCGCATACCTTCTGGAGTGTGATACCGTGAGCGGATTCCTTCACGTTATCATGCGATGAGAGTTGGATCCCGATTCCCACTGATGAGTTGGTTTACTCCTCGGGTGACCCCGACTAATTCTTCTTTCAGGTTTGGAGGAGAATTTGAGGTACAGTGGGAGGTTTCCAGATTAGATAAATTGGTAACCATTCTGATCTTGGTTAGAGTGCACGCTGAGTGTTTCTTTTCTCTCTCTCTGGCAGCGACCATTGACCCGACCCTAAGACTATGACTCAGTGACCAAGTTGACCGAACCTTCTTAAACACCGGCTTTTGGATTGTCAGAGTTGCAGACCTCATTGCCACTCCCACTTTTACCCTTTTCTCCAGGACACCCCGTATTACTACGAACGTCCACTTCCATTGGACAAAACCATCGTATGGTTAGATACGAACTCGAAGGAATTCGAGGATGGTTTCCGGTTCTGGAGAAAACGGATAGGATTATTCAGTTGTCTTTTCCTTTTACCCTCTCTCAGGTTACGAGTACTCCTTGGTTTAGGGGTAGTACACCTATTACGAAAATTGGATTGTCTTCTTCCAAACCATAGGCTGGTGCCGACTGGTAGGGAATGAAGAAAACCAGTTAGCCTAAACGGTGTACAGAAGGTATTAAGTTCAGACAAAGCAAGGGATTAGTAAGAGGGCAAAGTAAATTGCGACTGCTATTCACGACCAAACCAAGTATTTCTTCGCCAATCCTAAATCACCTTTGTATTTCTCCAGGACACTCCGTATCACTACGAAGATCCACAGTTTATTGGATACTCCATCGTATGGTTATATACGAACTCGAAAGGAACTTGTTCCAGTTCGGGGATGGATTCTGGTCCAGGAGAAATAGGAATAAGGTTTATTCGGTTGTCTTTTATCTTCACCTTCTCTCGCATTGCGAGTGCTCCTAGGACTAGGACAGTACACCCATTAAGCTTATTGGATAGTCTTCTTCCAAACCATAGGCTGGTGCCGAACGGTAGGGAAGGAAGAAAACCATTTGGCCTAAGGGGTGTGCAGAAGGTAATGACTAAAGACATATAAAGGGATTTGGAGAGGTGGCAAAGAATTATACGGTTATAGTTGTGAATCTGGATAATGGAAGAGGCATTACTAGGAATACCAGGATACCCCATCGAAACATTTCAATGTTTCAGTTCACTGTGTACTGTTAAATGAAAACTGATTTCCCGATTAGACACTTGCTCCAGGGTATGTATTTACCAGGTATGATTGTCACATCTGTATGGTTTTACAGATGATGAGTGGGAGTAAGTTATTGGAAATTGGGTGATCATCCTCATTATATCGGGATTCGTTGTAATCGGTGATATTTGAGGAGATCACCTGGGCTGTTTGCCGGTCGGCAAATGTTTGGTTTTGAATATCCGCTGTTGTGCACCAATTTCAAATTGATATATCTGTACGTCTATTTTCATAGAGTGAGATATACCTTTTGATATTATGTCGATGACATTTACCTATATCAGTGGATGGTTAGGTAAGGAGCATTAAACAGCGGTGTAATTCTTCTTAACCATAAGTACAGTTTTCAACCTACGACGCACAGTGAAAGAGTTGTTAGACTCAGCGGACTTATACAGAGTATTGTATGTTGTCCAGTGTCCATTAAGACAGAGGGGTTGGTCCTCATACTATATTCTGTTTACTTTTAACTTCTCTAGTTCTTAGACATATGTTTCGTAGAAACACAGGGTCTAAGTTTTGAGGAGTTATAGGTATTTGAATAGAGTAGAGAACCAGGTGTAGCAAGTATCGGGATTCTTCAAAGTGATCGAAGATGTAGATACTTGTGTATGGTATTCAGTTGATAGTAATGATAAAGAGAAATTGCTTCTCTTTCAGGTTACTCATAATTGGAAGCATTCCTAAGTTAAGTAACGCTGATTAGCCTCTTTCCATTTTGTTGACATGCACTGGAGACAGCTGCATGATTTGAATCTGGTTCAATTAAATCAGTGCCTCTGGTTCTATATTGGATATAGAACAGTTCATATCTTAACGTTGTTAAGGTACGGGGAGTTGTCCGGCTTATGATTAAAACCAGACTCTGGACAGCTCTAGGCACGTTTCTGTAATGGCTGTTTGTGGGTTGACCCAGGCTATGACGAGGGTTGATTTTCTACCATCTGGCAGATCAATAGAAATATTGTTCTGGACTCGCCACAGTTTTAATAAAAATGGATTTTTTCAGAAAACAGTAGTGGGAGTATGGTAGAACTGGAAGCGATTCCAGAACCGCAAACGATTACTGGAGATTTGATAAGGAACCTAAAGATTCAATCTGATTTGACATTCCATTGGCCACTCCGCAGATAAGGTGGGTAACTTCAGGCACCCGAGAGGTACTCCGGTAGCCTCAAGGACGGTGACAGGGAAGTTCTTGATTACCCACACTTGCCATTGCTGTTGTTCCAGGCTGCGAGACCCGGCAAGGGGATGAGTATAGCGTCGTTCTGAACTAGTTTCAGAAGTGTACGTGTATATGACTCTGCCAGAGGGTTGTCGTAGTCAGTGGGAGCAGCGGAAGCATTGGTGGACATCAGGCTTATTTCTATTTATAGACCAAAGCAGATGTAGCGGAGATAGATCATCTATTTCTGATGTGACAGTCATGGGTTTGACGTCATCAGAATAGGGGATGGATCTGTTGAGAAGGTAGTAGGGTGTGATATCCGGGTTTTGGATGACATACACAAAGTAGGAAAAGAAACTCCTATACTACAATCGGTTATTCTTTGGTCGTCACACAGTGGTTTCTCCACAAGGAACTTGGACACAATATCAGACATACTGGTTGCTAGATCTATGGTTTTGGATCTAGATTTGGGTGGTTTCCCAATCAGGGTACTTTGACAGCATTCTAAGAGTATTTAGAATGGACGACTCCTGGCACGGTAGTGTACCTGCAGGTAATGGAGTCACCCTCTCTAAAGGTGTCTTATAGACTAAAGTAGAGAGGGATGCGCATGATTGGCAGATCACTTGTTTAGGCAATTGAGTCAATCATGAGATGTCAAGTACCACACCAGATGTTGTTCTTGCACTAGATGCAATAAGTTGATATTGATCCAATCCTGGAGGAACAGTCGGAAGCAGTTTTAGAACATAAGTGGATGTTCTAGGGATATGATAACGACAGCCTTATTCGGGAGACAGTTATCATTCCAGACTTCCAAGGTGACATGGACGACAAGAAGGTTGTCAGAGCTATAGTTTTCCTTCTGATGAGGAGCAGTATTTTGGACGGGTGGTCCAAGGCAATACTGAGGGAGACATGGCGCGCAGGATACTGATTAAGTTCAGTTGACGATACAGTCTAAGAAGTTTGGATTTGGAGTTCATTTATGAGCTATGTCCCATCAGACATCCAGACACATTCTAAGACAGGTATTGCTCATTTCGGGAGATGGGTTTTCTCCGCGAACATGAGATATAGAGAGACATAGAAAGAAACAACTAAGCGGATCCACTCACTGAGGCTATTCCTCGAACGCAATAGTTCCGCAAACGAGCTTTGTGAGACTGACTAGTAGAGGAGTTGGATGTTCGGTATCACACGGGCTGTGAGACATCGCAATAATTAGCCTTGAGTGCAAGTGGGAGATTGTTAGAGATAGTGCCCTCAGAGTCAATTATTAGGTCACAGGTACGTGATTGTAATGATTGAGGGAGGACCTATCCCGGTAGGACAGTCTTACTCGAGATGATAGTATGCTATCTGGTTTACCTTTATCATCGTGTACTGCTTTAGGTGACCTGACAAGTCGCTATTACACGTTGATAGAGCCCCTAGGATTCTTGCTTGACCACCAGCAGTATGAGGGCGATCATATAAGTGGGAGCTGGAGGTCTACAAGCATATCCTTAAAAGGTCCCTAGTCGTGGGAGTTTCGAGACCGGGAATCGATACTCCATTAGTAGACTAGTGTATACAGTCGAGACCCCGACGAGGGGCGGTGGCCGGTCTCACAAGCCACTGGTGTCAGTTGGATCACCTAAGATGTATACAGGTGCTCATTGGGTTATGAGTACACCGGACAGGACTCGCCGGGAACATGCTAGTTGGTCATATACCAGACGTCAGATGGCAGTTCCCTGGTGACATGTGTGCAGGTTAGTTCATCGACCTAGGGATCGTCATTTGTCTCGTGTGAGTTCCCACTGTACTTTGATTACTACCCTACCACGGCTCAAAGGAGTCGTGCAAACAGGTTTTAGTTGGGTACAGTCCCGAGCCACATGGAGGCAGTGAGCGTATCTTCAGGGGTTCGTCTCTCCCGGTATTGGGGGTGAGGTCGTGCTGTGTCTAGGAGAGCCATTACACAAAGTCCTTGGCCAAGGCAAGGAGATTTACTGGTAGGTATTCCAGTAGTATCTCAGGGTGTTCTGGGCTACACTCCGACATGACTTGTACCGCTTTTGGGGGTCTGACTTTTACCAACCCCCTAGGCCCGCCATGCGATGCTCATAGACGAACGGACCGGACTGCACGGATATTGTCACTGACAGGCTCAGTTGGGTGTCGGGGTGAGCTTCCTCATCGACGTCCCATTTGGTCAGTACCTGGTAGCCCGTCACGTATTGGCTTATACCTCTGACGTGCTAGTGGTTAAATCCACAACCAAGGTGTTGACGAGTCTTTAGAGTCTACCACACTTTCAGTTACTCAAGTTTCGGGCGAAACGCTGTAGAGGCCGTATGGAGATATGGCAGGGTCCGATCAGATACGTGCGGTATTGCACGGATCAGGATCGGACGGTTTGTACTAGTAGCCGTATAGGTATATGGCAGGGTTCGATCAGATACGTGCGGTATTGCACGGATCAGGATCGAACGGATATTACTAGCCGGCTTTGGTTTAAGCCGGTCCTAGTTTTAGTACAGTGTAGATTTTGTCTCTTTGCATTTGTATCCGGACGGAATACAGATGCGGGTGTGTATGCACAGTGTCGGGGTTTTCCTGTAATTTATTACGGGACCAGTTTTCTGGAGTTGCCAGTTTGCATTCCGCTCCGGCCGGTTTTCCTTTGTTCTTTCCCGGCCGGACTTTTCCGATGGAGGGGGTAATTTGAAGTTTTGCAAATTACATTTGTGGAGGGGTTTTATTGCTAAAAGTTTTATTATGATGATATCATTATTTGTTGCACCATTCTTGCTTTAATGATTGATTGGAAAGGGTATGGGTGGATGTATGTTATAAGCATGGTTCATGTTTTGTTAAGGTCACCACTTGCTTTTTCCTACCATTACCTCCCTTCATGCATCCACTCAATTTCCCTCCACCATTTCCACTTAGAATGGCCGGCCACTAATTGATGAGGAGAGAATAATGAGAGATTCATTTTGTGCTTCATTTTGTTCATCTCATTTCCTTGCAAAAATTGGTAGCTTCATTTCCCTCCAAAGTTCAATCTTCATTCCTCCATCCAAAGGCAACAAACCCCAAAGAGACAAGTAGCCTCTACACTACACTTCCTACAGCAAATCTTGGACGCGTCGATTCGCCAGCTTCGCGCCCGAGTTGCCTCGGTATTGAGGTGGGAGCCCGTAAAAGCTACAGGCGATGTGGTGCCCTTTCCGACAAGGAGGAGACGGACGGAGATCCCGCAAGGAGATCGGAGTGGAGATGAAGACCGGAGGACTCGGATCAGTCGGTACATCTCTTCCCTTTCTTCTTTGTAGCTTAGACTTGTTAATGGTTACGATCCGGAGTTTAGTGCGCGGTGGTGCCGGTTTGCAAAGTCCGCAAAATTAAAGTTTATCACCGCTTCCGCATTCCGGCGTCGGATTGACGGCCGGGGCGCCGCCGTGCACTTACACCTACTCCATCAACCAAGGGTCACCTAGACTTATACAAGGTTAAACCTAGCGCTCTGATACCAACTTTGTCACGACCCGAAAGTACGGAACGTGACCGGCACTTAGATTACGAAGCGTCTAGAGGCGCCACGTAACCTAAGTAAGCCGAAGCCCAGAAATCTAAACCATAAAAAAGAAGAAGAAGAAAAAGAAAACAAGTTTAAAAGCATCAGCAAATTTTCCCAAAAATTTCGGCAGAGTCTCCTCTGTAAAAACTGGCCCCAAACGGGTACAACAAGTATAAAATACATAAACAATAAAAAGCATCCACACACGGGTGCTAGCTCAACGCCAACAGGCGGAAACAACCACAATAAGCACAATAGTATACAACGCCAAAGGGTGAGGCTCAAAACTCAAAAGAAAACAATCCACCAAATCAGAATAATACGTGCGCGACTCTAAGGTCGAAATAAATAAATGGTCCAGTAATCTATCAAATAATACAAGTTTGGTTGATGGAGCTTTCTAGATACAAATGAAATAATAAAAATACAACGGCGGTTCAGATACAAATGAACCAACCTACCGTGCAAATCACCCGGAATGAAAATGATGTGCCAGCAACTGCCAAGGGACCCTGTACATCAACCTGTAAAAAAATTTGGCACAACGGGGGTGAGTTGCCAACTCGTGAGTAGAAGACATCTACGAAAAGAAATCGAATGCACGACGCTATCCTAGGTCATAATAATATACTAATCTACTACTAGTCATCAAGTAAGACAGGATAATAAGCTACGTGTAAATGCAGATACTCCATTCTCATGTCAGTACCTCGAGTAATAGTATGTCATATGAATGAATATGCATGCAATATGACTGTAAAATAATCAATCCTGAAATCTAGATGTATCTGTATAAAGAAGATCTTTAGCTTTTATCATGGTAAAGAGTGTATAGAAATATGAAACATCAACGATGAAATCCATGGAAATCCGTGTCAAGCATCGACACAAAACACGTAAATCTCAAATCTCAATACCTCATAATCTCAATGTCTCATAGTCTCAATATCTCGGGCTCCGTCAGTCCGGATCGGCCCATATCATCAAATCTCACGACAACGGTCGGTATCCTCCGGATATCCGCCGCGCCAGACATCACCGGTAGGTAGTCCTTCCCCTGCCAGGCTCATCGTCTACAACTCGATCTTCTTGTCCCGGGGTACCATACCGGGCCCACCATGTACCCGAGACGGTTCATCCACTCCTCGAATCGGGTCTCGAAATCCAACAGAAAACATAAAATCTCATGGTGGACGACACATACATCACGAGAAAATCGCATCTTATATTTTAAAAAGAGAGGAGGAGAGAGAAAGAAGCTTTTATATATTCTTGCGGTTTTCCCCAAAAATCCAGAAATCTCATAGAAACCCAAATCTCAAAATCATGAGTAAGTATATGATAAGTGTCAGCATATGCCCATAATACTGCATGATAACATGAAAATATGAATGCATGAATGTCTAAGTAATAAATACCATGTCTATACTAACATCCGAGAGTAATCACAATATTATATCGGTCTAGTTGTTAACTGATTCTATCAATAAAAGATAATATGATCTAAAGTGTACGTGACATAGCAATTACCGATGATGATGTGTGTGAGCCGGCAAATAAGTGTGCGTGGAATATGCGCATCATCGGTAATGGTGCTGGTGTCCTAACAGGCAAAGTTTTATGCTGATTATAGAAACATATACATGAACATGCACATTATGATTACGGTATGAAAGTAAAGACAGATGTGTGTTACCCACCCATTTGATATACAAAAATAACTACCACTGTAAGACTCGAACCTAAACTAGTGTCCATCTAACCCCCTAAGGAAAACTAAACCTAAGAACTAGTCGATAAGAAGTAGGAGTACACCTAAAGTCTGAGTCCATATCTCTAATAGTCGGCGATCCAGCCTCAATAGCGTCACGTACATAGTACGACTTCCTCAAATCAAGAGTGCGGATCAATCATCACATCTATGCCTCGTACGGCATCCCAATATCGGGGTACGGGTCAAATATCACCTACGTGTCTCATTGTTCATATAATATCATCATCAACACATGTCATGATCAAGGTGCTATGATGTAATCGCATACATCAATTATATAACATTGCCATCATAAATATACCTCATTAATTTATCCTCAGAAATATCATGTCATAAGTATCATATTGTGATTAAGTCATACTGATATCATATCGTCATCAAGTCACACCTATATGATATCGACATCAGGTCACACCTATATGATATCGACATCAGGTCACACCTATATGATGTCGTAATCAAGTCATACATATATCATATCGTGATCAGTCACAAGTTACAGTTCGGGTTCTATTTTAGAGTCCCATGTACCTCAATACCATCACTACCCATTAGAATTTATGTATACCTGTTCATTATCATTTTCTAATGATCCGCTAATATTTTAATACGACTGCATAGCCAAGAATCACGGCATCAAGCCCAGTTATACTGTTTCATTCCCGTGTATCATATCACATCAATGTATCCCATATCCGTGTTGTATATATATATACCTATACCTAGTCCTATATATATATACACATACACGTATACACCATGTCGAGTTTCAGTGTGTGCGTGTGTGTGTTTCTACCTGAAACCTACGAACCTCTTCCAAGATATTCATCCTCTGATATGGTCTTCCTAAATCAGTCTAGTCCAGCCTAGGGTCATTACTAGGGTCCTACTCGTTAAGAATCTAGGGTCACATCTGGCTTCCTAATGTCAATAAGTACCATTCCTATTCTACGTTGCGGGGGTGCTAAACGCCATCCACCCGACTTCCCCCCGTAGATATGCATCTACTCACCTGGTCCATGTCTGCCGAAGACGGTGTCGCCATCCTCCTCTTCATCGCCCGCAGCCCACGTGAGGGGTACCTAAACGCAAACATATAAATAGCATCGTAAACTGAATCACATACAAAAGTCAAAACGACGCAAGGAACAAGCATAGGTTAAAACCTATGTCCCGTCCACGCAAAAGAACCAAACATCGCTCGATATCGGCGTACAAACTCCGATGGATCGAGATAACATCAACAATAACTCATAGTTTTAAAACTCGTTACTTATAATATATAACATGATTAAATCCATCGAAACCCTAAAAATCGATCAAACCGTCCAATTTCGTAAACCCCGAAAATGCCAATTTACCGTTTTTCTTCAAAAATTGACATTTAAATGAATCCAATGGTCATAAAACTCATTAAATATCATAACTAGACTATACAACCCATTACTATATTTTTATTACATAAATTTGTATTAATTTGAAATTTCTAGTTTGCAACCATTAGAAAGTTTCAATATCTTACAAGCAAAATACCACAATTCCACCACTAAACATGATTTTACATGGATTAATGTCTTAAACTACAATTCATGATGATAATGATATAATGAAACCATAAATTATATTTTTAATCTCATTTATTTAGGAATTTCCAAAATCTAGTTTACAAAAATAGCATTTTATTAGTATTTTTCCAATCATCAAAAGAAACTAGCGATCAAACTAAGTTTTTCTTTCCATTAACATGCTAATATTCTCACTAAAACTACAATCTAATGATAGCAACCTTAATTAGAATTTTATATTACCCACAAACACATTTTATAAAAACCTAGTTAGCTAAATAGCTTAATTAAAACAATTTGAATAAACAAATTATTATACAACAACCATGCAAGATTTTTCCACTCTAAAAAATGTTAAACTAGCTATTATAACCTTATTTAATTAATAAAAACCACAACTTGAATTTACAAACCCTAACTTGAATTTTAAAATTTGCAAATAGAATTAATTTAATAAATCTAATTATGCTTTAAAAGAAACATCTAATAGAAATAAATCAAAAGAGAAAGATTTATACCTCCACAACATAAAGTCCAAACATGAAAATGAGCCTCCAAAATGCATGCTTTCCCACTCCAAAATCCATCTAAAGAAGAGCAAAGAATAAAGGGTAGGAATTTATTAGGATTTTGTGCAATTTTTATTGAATTTTGGGGGATTTTTGATGATTTTTGGAGTTAAAATAAAATTGGAAAATGGGGGGGCTGCCATGGGGGTGAGGCCGGCCAAGTTTGGGAGGTGAGGGAGAGAAAGAAATGAGTGAGGAGTTGTGTAGAAGTTTCCCCCAAAATATCACTTCATTATGTCTTTTCATTACTTTACTTAATTTCTTTTTATTTCTTTTCTAAAACAACTCAAGAAAACTCTAGAATTTTGGAAAAATTTGCAAATAAATTTTGCATGAAACACACTAAATTCTAATATGCCATGGTTCATTTTTACAAATTAAAACCATTCAAATTTGTAATTTACATTAATTTAGTGTAAAAATAAAGCTTATGTTAATATTTAAAACAATTAATTTAGGAAAAATATTTAATTAAACTAAAAATATATAAGTGACAAAATAAACACCATTTACTAGTAATAACATAATTAAAATAGGTATTTTTAAATTTATAGTGAAAAATAATTACGGTTTTGTTTTACGAAAAATACATTTTACTTTACCGAAAATCCTAAAATTCACTTAAATTTTTTTTATTTATTTAATTATTTTTAAAATGTTACAATTTGATATTGCGGGACGAGCGTCCAACATGTGGACTGCCGTCACTGCCTGTTGTATAATATTCTTTTGGGGCACGACCGGGTTGAGGTCGATGTACCCGTTGTACATATTTTATTTTCTGTACTAGGTTTATCCCGCGAAGGAGTGCACGGATAGCCGTGTTCTGGAGGGCAACAGGTCCGTATCTCATGGCTTTGAGAGGCAAAGGGACCTCACTCTAGAATTGGCAGACTATTCGCCGCACTCGTAGGGGGTACAGGTTGACCCAAGGAGGGGTGCTCAAGTTACCGGATTCCGTGAAGTGCCGGGTGTTCCATTCACTATGTTGTGGGGGACTACCTCGCTTCAGGTTTTGGTAGGTAACTTGCTGCACCCGTAGGGGTCTTGGTTTCATTACACAGGCTATCCACACGACCAGGGGAACGTCGGGTTTCAGTAGCGGCTCTGTGAAACCCGGGGATCCCAGATTATCTGTATTGTTCTGTGATGCTTATTACTTTTCTGTAATGTTGCATATTATCACGCCTGGAGCGATTATTGTATACTGGTATATATACTATTAGATGTTGTATATGTTTTACACCCGCGCTAGTCCAGCCCCCGCTCTGTCGTTAGTTAAGTAACCTAACGGGTGATGACGGGACCCAGTGGCGAATGCGGATGGCATATACGTACATTATATTTTCGTTCTTTTCTGGTGTGATTGATTGATGGGACTGCATTGATTCTTATCATTGCAAGGATATAACAAACCTATATTTGATGTTGTTGGAACAAATTTAAAAAGGTGTTATTACAAAGATATTTCCTTTTGTTTTGCATAGTGATATTCAGTTAGAATATCCCGCACCTCATTCGACGAGGCAAGGGCCGAGATCCCTTCACCGGGAGTGACCCCTTGGGCAGAAGTTTACGTCAGGGTAATAACTTAAATATAGTCGATTACAAGTTGCTTTGCATCGTGGTATTCAGTTGGAATATCCTGCACCTCATTCCACGAGGAAAGAGCCGAGATCCCTTCACCGGAAGTGACCTCTTTAGCAAAAGTTTTTCGCCACTATATTTTATAAAAAGCTATCAGGTTCCTTCAACGAGATCAAGTTCATTACGTTAAAGGTTTTTTCGCCAAAAACCAGCCGTAGCCCTCCGTCATTTCATATGAATGGTCAGTAGTATTCAAGCTATGTATTTTGGCCCTTAATCAAGGCATAGTGTTTGGTAGCTGCTGGGTACTCACATGTTGCATAGATAGATGCATTGGTTTGGGACAGTCGTATTACTATACTTGGCCCTTAGTCAAGAGTATGTACAGGTAGGTTCAAATTGACCTGGATAGTGACGGGTAGAACTTGGCATGTGACTTATGACATTTTGGCCCATACTCAAGGTCATAAGAGCATGGGGAAAAAATCACATCGGGAGTTTCAAACATACTAGAAACTTGTCAGGCATGCGCATACCTTCTGGAGTGTGATAACTTGAGTGGCTTCCATCAAGTTATCAAGCGATGATAGTTGGGTCCCGATTCCCACTGATGAGTTGGTTTACTCTTCGGGTGATCCCGACTAATTCTTCTTTCAGGTTTGGAGGAGAATTTGAGATTACAGTGGGAGGTTTCCTGATTAGATAAAGTGATAACCATTCTGATCTAAGTTAAAGTGCACGCAGAGTGTTTCTTTTCTCTCTCTCTCTTTGGCAGCGACCTTTGAACGGCCCTAAACTATGACTCAGTGACCAAAGTTGACCGAACCTTCTTAAAATACTGGCCTTTGGATTGTCTTTGTAACATTTTAAAAATAATTAAATAATTAATTAATTAATTAAATAAAATCGTTTAAGTGAATTTTATAATTTTCGGTAAAGTAAAACATAGTTTTCATAAAACTAAACCAAAATTTTTTTTCACTATAAATTTAAAAATACCTAATTTAATTATGTTATTACTAGTAAATGTTGTTTATTTAGCCACCTATAAATTTTTAGTTTAATTAAATATTTTTCTTAAATTAATTATTTTAAATATTAATATCACCTTTATTTTTACACTAAATTTGTGTAAATTACAAATTTGAATGGGTTCAATTAGCACAAATGAACCATTGCATCTTAGAATCAAGTGTGTTTCATGCAAAATTTATTTTCAAAATTTTACAATGGTTCTAGATGATTCTAGGTCAAATGGAGTGAAGAAAATAAAGAATTTTTAAATAAATTCATGAAAAGACTTAATTGTGTGATATTTTTGTGAAACCTTCGACACTTTTCTTCACCGTTTCTCACTCTCCTCTCTTTTACTCACCTCATGGCCGGCCTCACCACCATGGGCAGCCCCAAAAATTTTCCCCCATCATTTTTGTATTAAAAATCATCAAAATTCATCAAAAATTCAATAAAAACCCCCACAATATCCTAATTAATTCCTACCATCTATTCTTTGCTCATATTTACATGGATTTTGGAGATGGAAAGCATTCATTTTGGAGGCTTATTTTCATGTTTGGATTTCATGTTGTGGAGGTATAAATCTTCTTCTTTTGATTTATTGTTATTAGATGTTTCATTTAAGCATAATTAGATTTAATAAATAATTTCTATCTACAAGTTTTAAAATTCAAGTTAGGGTTTATAAAATTAAGTTATGGTTTTTATTAATTAAGTAGGGTTATAATAACTAGTTTAACATTTTTAGAAATGGAAAATCTTGTATGGATGATATATTGTAAATTGTTTATCCAAAATTGTTTAAATTAATCCATTTTGCAAACTAGATTTCTATATATTGTATATATTGGTGAGATAAAATTCCAATTAATGTTTGTAACAGTAGATTGTGGTTTTAATGAGGATATTAACTTGTTAGTGGAATGAAAAACTTAAATTGGTTACTAGTTTCTATTGATAATTGAAAAATACTAATAAAAATGCTATTTTTGCTAACTAGATTTTGGAAATTCTTAAATAAATGAGGTTTAAAATCTAAATTATGATTACATTATATTATTATCATCATGAATTGTATTTTAATGCATTAATTCATGCAAAATCCAGTTTAGATGTGATATTGTGAAATTTTCCTTAAAAGTATCGAAATCGGGCAAGTTTGCAAACTAGAATTTTCAAACTAATATAAATTAGGGTGTTAAAATTATAGTATTGAGTTGTATAATCTAGTTATGCTATTTAATGAGTTTTATGACCATTAGTTGATTTTAATGTAAAATTTTGAAGTAAAACGGTAAATTGGCGTTTTCGGGTTTTTCGAAATCGGACGATTTGATTGATTTTTAGGGTTTCGATGGATTAAATCATGTTTTATATTATAAGTAATGAGTTTTTAAACTACAAGTTGTTTGCTGATGTTTATCTCGATCAATCGGCGTTTGTACGCCGACATCGAGCGATATTTGGTTCTTTTGCATGAGCGGGACATAGGTTTTAACTTATGCGCGTTTCGTGCGTCGTATTGGTTTTGTCCGTGATTTAGTTTACGATATTATATGTGTTTGCGTATAGGTACCCCTCACGTGGACTGTGGGCGATGAAGAAGAGGATGGCGACATCATTTTCGGCAGACAAGGACCAGGTGAGTAGATGTATATCTACGGAGGGAAGTCGGGTGGATGGCGTTTAGCACCCCCGCAAACGTAGAATAGGGATAGTACTTATTGTCATTAGGAAGCCAGACGTGACCTTAGAATTTCGGTGAGTAGGACCCTATTAGTGAACTTAGGTTGGACTAGATTGATTTAGAAAGACCTTAACCGAGGATGAATATCTTGGAGGAGATTCGTAGGTTTCAGGTAGATACACACACATGTACACACTGAGACTTGACGTGGTGTATACGTGTATGTGTATATATATATATATAGGACTAGGTGTAGGTATATATACACACACAATACGTATATATGTTACAGGGATGTGATATGATATACGGGGATGAAACAGTATAACTGGGCTTGATGCCGTGATTCTTGGCCATACGGTCATGTTATGATGTTAGCGGATCATTAGGAAATGAGATAATGAATAGGTATACATAAATAATAAAGGGTGGTGATGATATTGAAGTATATGGGACTCTAAAATAGAACCCCGACCGTAACCTGTGCCTAAAATTCTGATATGATATCATATATGTGTGACTTGATTACGATATCATATAGGTGTGACTTGATTTCGATATCATATATGTGTGACTTGATTACGATATCATATAGGTGTGACTTGATTACGATATGATCTAAGTGTGACTTAATCACAATATGATACATATGACATGATATTTTGAGGATAAATTAAAGATGTATATTTATGCTGACAATGAGATATGATTGATGTATGCGATTACAGTATAGCACCTTAATCTTGACATGTGTTGATGATGATATATTATGAATGATGAGACACGTAGGTGATACTTGACCTGTACCTCGATATTGGGATGTCGTACGATGGATTTTACCGTACGAGGCATAAATATGATGATTGATCTGCACTCTTGATTCGAGGAAGCCGTACTACGTACGTGACGCTATTGAGGCTGGATCGCCGACTATTAGAGATATGGATTCAGACCTTAGGTGGACTCTTGTTTCTTATTGACTAGTTTCTTAGGTTTAGTTCCTTAGGAGGTTAGATGGACACTAGTTTAGGCTCGAGTCATATAGTTGTAGTTATACTTGTATATCACAGATGAGTGGTTATTAAACATCCGTCTTTACATTCATACCGTAATCATAATGGTGCATGTTCATTCATATGTTTCTATAATCAGAATAAAACTTTTCCTGTTAGGACACCAGCACCATTACCGATGATGCGCATATTCCACGCACACTTATTTGCCGGCTCACTCACATCATCATCGGTAATTGCTATGTCACGTACACTTTAGATCATATTATCTTTTATTGATACATTCAGCTAACAGCTAGATTGATATAATATTGTGATTACTCTCTGGTGTTAGTATAGACATGGCATTTGTTACTTAGACATTTCATGCATTCACATTTTCATGTTATCATGCAGTATTATGGGCATATGCCGACACTTATCATATACTTACTCATGATTTCGGGATTTTGGATTTCTATGAGATTTCTGGATTTTGGGGAAAACCGCAAGAATATATAAAAAAAACTTCTCTCTCTCTCCTCCTCTCTTTTTAAAATATAAGATGCGGTTTTCTCGTGATGTATGTGTCATCCACCATGAGATTTCATGTTTTCTGTTGCATTTCGAGACCCGATTCGAGGAGTGGATGAACCGTCTCGGGTACATGGTGGGCCCGGTATGGTACCCGGGGGCAAGAAGATTGAGTTGTAGACGATGAGCCTGGCAGGGGAGGACTACCTACCGGTGATGTCTGGCGCGGCGGATATCCGGAGGATACCGACCGTTGTCGTGAGATTTGATGATATGGGCCGATCCGGACTGACGGAGCCCGAGATATTGAGACTATGAGACATTGAGATTATGAGGTATTGAGACTTGAGATTTACATGTTTTGTGTCGATGCTTGACAAGGATTTCCATGGATTCATCGTTGATATTTCAGATTTCTATACACATTTTACCATGATAAAAGTTAAAGATTTCTTATACAGATATATCTAGATTTCAGGATTGGTTATTTCACATTCATGGTGCATGCATACTCGTTCACATGACATAGTTCTATATGAGGCACTGATACGAGCACGGAACATTTGCACTTACACGTAGCTTATTATCCTGTCTTTACTTGATGACTAGTAGTATATTAGTATATTATTATGACATAGCGTCGTGCATTCGATTTCTTTCCGCAGATATCTTCTACTCACGAGTTGGCAACTCACCCCCGTTGTGCCAAATTTTATTACAGGTTCGATGTACAGGTTTTCCTGGCAGCTTGCTTGCACATCTTTTCATTCAGGGTGATTTGCACGGTAGGTTGGTTCACTTGTATCTGGACCGCCATTGTACTTTTATTATTTCATTTGTATCTAGAAAGCTCCATCAACCAAACTTGTATTACTTGATAGTTTACTGGACCATTTATTTGTTTCGACCTTAGAGTCGCGCTTGTATTATTATGATATCTGGTGGTTTTGTTTTATTTTGAGTTTTGAGCCTCGCCCTTTGGCGTTGTATATTATTGTGCTTGGTGTGGTTGTTCCGCCTGTTGGCGTAGAGCTAGCTCCCGTTTGGGGATACCATTTTATCGTTTGTATATATATTTTACTTGTTGTACCCGTTTGGGGCCAGTTTTTACAAAGGAGACTCTGCAGAAATTTTTGGGAAAATTGGCTGTTGCTTTTTTTTAAACTTGTTTTCTTCATGTTTTCTTTTACTTCTTCTTCTTTTTATGGTTTAGATTTCTGGGCTTCGGCTTACTTAGGTTACGTTGCGCCTCTAGACGCTTCGTAATCTAAGTGCCGATCACGTTCCGTACTTTCGGGTCGTGATAAAGTTGGTATCAGAGCGCTAGGTTTAACCTTGTATAAGTCTAGGGTGACCCTTGATTGATGGAGTAGGCGACTTAGGTAGAGTGACGTACCGTGGGTATGATCCGCGGCATACTTACGATACGCTACTCTTCTTAAGTAGCCTTAGGATGTACATTTGTTTGCACCGCATTTCATTCGTTCTTTTGATCTATCTTCGTCGATATCGGAGGGTGGTTTCAGTTACCACAGGCGCACGGGCAGAGGGAGCTGCGGCTCGAATGCGATAACCATTAGCGTATTGGTTATTCTTGAGGATTGAAGCATTGTTTAGCGCGCGGATGAAGGGTATTCACATGCCGTCCAGACAAAGTTAAAGGGTTCGAACGATTATCAGAAAACCATTTTCCCAAGTTTAAGGTATTCGGAAGAACATGCAGGTATTTCGATGGACCCTCTAGAAGAATGAAACCCTAACTCGACATAATAACCACGAGAACGCCCTTGAACCTTAGGGTTTACGGCAGTTCCGCGGTGCCATTAGTGAGGCTTGGGTTTGCCCTTCTACGGCTTGACCATCGATGCTGGGGTATGTACCGGATATTTTTAAACTGTACTTGAGTGTTGAGCTCTCGGGGAATTATGGGATTTTGATGGATCGATCGAAAAGTTTAATGTAGTCCGGATAGCAGGCGAAGGGATCGACTACGTGGGAGACTCTAAATATGAGTATTGCCATTGGTAGCGCAGTCAGCACAGCTACGAAGAAACGAGTTTGAAGCAATCGACATCAGTGGAAAGAGGCGCACATTGACGATAGTGTTTACGATTGTGATTTGGTGATTTGAATTTCATATTTCTGTTGTTGGATTTTGGTATTTTGAGAATTTTGTTCTACGATTGGTATTTCTTAGGTGTACCTTCATTACATCCTATTTGTGTTTCATTAATCAGTAGTATTGATGTTGTTTAGTACATACCCAGTGCACTTGATTTGGTTTAATACATTTTGAGATTTTGATTTGATTTCGTGCATATGGTTACACATGATTTTGACATATGCTTCGACCTAGTTTTCATGCACTTTCATACTGTAATTTCGATTTTGATATTCGGTGTATGTTTTCGTGCACCATGTGCACCTGATTGAGATTCTTGCGCACACTTGGCGCACTTGAAGCAATTTTGTGCACACCAGATGCACTAAATTGGGGTTTTGTGCAGATTAGATGCACCTGATATCAGAGTCGTGCACGCCCGTTGCACTTGACAAATGTTTTTGGTGCACACCTGTTGCACTCAGTTTTGTTTTGTGTGAATTCGTGGCATCTGTATTTGGTTTCGATTTCAGTGTGCACCGGACGCACATGATATTTTTATGATGTGATTAGGATTGATTTCAGTTTGATCAGTATGTTTTTATAATCATTACTATTGATTTGGTAACCAGGCGGGACGTGTATGTTAAATAAAAGATATATATATATATAGCTATTTTTTTAAAATAAACGTCCGCTACTTATGTCGTGGCACGTGCATCACACGGCAATTTTCAAAAAGGGTTCTTGCATACTTCTTTATCCAGATGTTTGGACGATTTTACTATGATGCGCACAATAAATAAGTTGTAGTTTTGTTGTATATTATGTTGGTTTTCGTATTGGGTTTTGGTATTTTATTTTCGCCATAACTCCGATGATTGTGTTATACTTGACGGAGTTGATTTTAGTTATGTATTGATGATTTCGGAGCCCCGACGATTTGAGTGTTTTGGCTGAATGTTTTAGTAATTGGGGGGAGTTTTAATTTAAATTCAGGGACCGAATTTCTTAAAGGGGGGAAGATTGTAACATTTTAAAAATAATTAAATAATTAATTAAATAAATAAAATCGTTTAAGTGAATTTTATAATTTTCGGTAAAGTAAAACGTAGTTTTCATAAAACTAAACCGTAATTTTTTTTCACTATAAATTTAAAAATACCTATTTTAATTATGTTATTACTAGTAAATGGTGTTTATTTAGCCACTTATAAATTTTTAGTTTAATTAAATATTTTTCTTAAATTAATTATTTTAAAGATTAACATCAGCTTTATTTTTACACTAAATTAGTGTAAATTACAAATTTGAATGGGTTTAATTAGCAAAAATGAACCATTGCATCTTAGAATCAAGTGTGTTTCATGCAAAATTTATTTTCAAAATTTTACAATGGTTCTAGACCATTCTAGGTCAAATGGAGTGAAGAAAATAAAGAATTTTTAAATAAATTCATGAAAAGACTTAATTGTGTGATATTTTTGTGAAACCTTCTACACTTTTCTTCACCTTTTCTCACTCTCCTCTCTTTTACTCACCTCATGACCGGCCTCACCATCATGGGCAGCCCCAAAAATTTTCCCCCATCATTTTTGTATTAAAAATCATTAAAATTCATCAAAAATTCAATAAAAAACCCACAAAATCCTAATTAATTCCTACCATCTATTCTTTGCTCATCTTTACATGGATTTTGGAGATGGAAAGCATTCATTTTGGAGGCTTATTTTTAAGTTTGGATTTCATGTTGTGGTGGTATAAATCTTCTTCTTTTGATTTATTGTTATTAGATGTTTCATTTAAGCATAATTAGATTTAATAAATAATTTCTATCTACAAGTTTTAAAATTCAAGTTAGGCTTTATAAAATTAAGTTATGGTTTTTATTAATTATGTAGGGTTATAATAACTAGTTTAACATTTTTAGAAATGGAAAATCTTGTATGGATGATATATTGTAAATTGTTTATCCAAAATTGTTTAAATTAATCCATTTTGCAAACTAGATTTCTATATATTGTATATATTGGTGAGATAAAATTCCAATTAATGTTTGTAACAGTAGATTGTGGTTTTAATGAGTATATTAACTTGTTAGTGGAATGAAAAACTTAAATTGGTTACTAGTTTCTATTGATAATTGAAAAATACTAATAAAAATGCTATTTTTGCTAACTAGATTTTGGAAATTCTTAAATAAATGAGGTTTAAAATCTAAATTATGATTTCATTATATTATTATCATCATGAATTGTAGTTTAATGTATTAATTCATGCAAAATCCAGTTTAGATATGATATTGTGAAATTTTCCTTAAAAGTATCGAAATCGGGTAAGTTTGCAAACTAGAATTTTCAAACTAAAATAAATTAGGGTGTTAAAAATATAGTATTGGGTTGTATAATCTAGTTATGGTATTTAATGAATTTTATGACCATTAGTTGATTTTAATGTTAAATTTTGAAGTAAAACGGTAAATTGGCGTTTTCAGGTTTTTCGAAATCGGACGATTTGATTGATTTTTAGGGTTTCGATGAATTAAATCATGTTTTATATTATAAGTAATGAGTTTTTAAACTACAATTTGTTTGCTGATGTTTATCTCGATCAATCGGCATTTGTACGCCGACATCGAGCGATATTTGGTTCTTTTGCATGAGCGGGACATAGGTTTTAACCTATGCGCGTTTCGTGCGTCGTATTGGTTTTGTCCGTGATTTAGTTTATGATATTATATGTGTTTGCGTATAGGCACCCCTTACATAGACTGCGGGCGATGAAGAAGAGGATGGCGACATCATTTTCGGCAGACAAGGACCAGGTGAGTAGATGTATATCTACGGGGGGAAGTCGGGTGGATGGCGTTTAACACCCCCGCAAACGTAGAATAGGGATAGTACTTATTGTCATTAGGAAGCCAGACATGACCTTAGAATTTCGGTGAGTAGGACCCTAGTAGTGACCTTAGGTTGGACTAGATTGATTTAGAAAGACCATACCCGAGGATGAATATCTTGGAGGAGATTCATAGGTTTCAGGTAGATACACACACACGTACACACTGAGACTTGACGTGGTGTATACGTGTATGTGTGTGTATATATATATATAGGACTAGGTGTAGGTACATATATACACAATACGTATATGTGTTACAGGGATATGATATGATATACGGGGATGAAACAGTATAACTGGGCTTGATGCCATGATTCTTGGCCATACGGTCATGTTATGATGTTAGCGGATCATTAGGAAATGAGATAATGAATAGGTATACATAAATAATAAAGGGTGGTGATGATATTGAAGTATATGGGACTCTAAAATAGAACCCGGACCGTAACCTGTGCCTGAAATTCTGATATGATATCATATATGTGTGACTTGATTACGATATCATATAGGTGTGACTTGATTTCGATATCATATATGTGTGACTTGATTACGATATCATATAGGTGTGACTTGATTACGATATGATCTAAGTGTGACTTAATCACAATATGATACATATGACATGATATTTCTGAGGATAAATTAACGATGTATATTTATGCTGACAATGATATATGATTGATGTATGCGATTACAGTATAGCACCTTGATCTTGACATGTGTTGATGATGATATATTACGAATGATGAGACACGTAGGTGATACTTGACCTGTACCCCGATATTGGAATGTGGTACGATGGATTTTACCGTACGAGGCATAAATATGATGATTGATCCGCACTCTTGATTCGAGAAAGCCGTACTACGTACGTGACGCTATTGAGGCTGGATCGCCGACTATTAGAGATATGGATTCAGACCTTAGGTGGACTCTTGTTTCTTATTGACTAGTTTCTTAGGTTTAGTTCCTTAGGAGGTTAGATGGACACTAGTTTAGGCTCGAGTCATATAGTTGTAGTTATACTTGTATATCATAGATGAGTGGTTATTACACATCCGTCTTTAAATTCATACCGTAATCATAATGGTGCATGTTCATTCATATGTTTCTATAATCAGAATAAAACATTGCCTATTAGGACACCAGCACCATTACCGATGATACGCATATTCCACGCACACTTATTTGCCGGCTCACTCACATCATCATCGGTAATTGCTATGTCACGTACACTTTAGATCATATTATCTTTTATTGATACATTCAGCTAACAGCTAGATCGATATAATATTGTGATTACTCTCTGGTGTTAGTATAGACATGGCATTTGTTACTTAGACATTTCATGCATTCACATTTTCATGTTATCATGCAGTATTATGGGCATATGCCGACACTTATCATATACTTACTCATGATTTCGGGATTTTGGATTTCTATGAGATTTCTGGATTTTGGGGAAAACCGCAAGAATATATAAAAAAAACTTCTCTCTCTCTCCTCCTGTCTTTTTAAAATATAAGATGCGGTTTTCTCGTGATGTATGTGTCGTCCACCATGAGATTTCATGTTTTCTGTTGGATTTCGAGACCCGATTCAAGGAGTGGATGAACCGTCTCGGGTACATGGTGGGCCCGATATGGTACCCCGGGGCAAGAAGATCGAGTTGTAGACGATGAGCCTGGCAGGGTAGGACTACCTACCGGTGATGTCTGGCGCGGCGGATATCCGGATGATACCAACTGTTGTCGTGAGATTTGATGATATGGGCAGATCCGGACTGACGGAGCCCGAGATATTGAGACTATGAGACATTGAGATTATGAGGTATTGAGACTTGAAATTTACATGTTTTGTGTCGATACTTGACACGGATTTCCATGGATTTCATCGTTGATATTTCAGATTTCTATACACATTTTACCATGATAAAAGTTAAAGATTTCTTATATAGATATATCTAGATTTCAGGATTGGTTATTTCACATTCATGGTGCATGCATACTCATTCACATGAAATAGTTCTATATGAGGCACTGATACGAGCACAGAACATTTGCGCTTACACGTAGCTTATTATCCTGTCTTTACTTGATGACTAGTAGTATATTAGTATATTATTATGACCTAGGATAGCGTCGTGCATTCGATTTATTTTCACAGATATCTTCTACTCACGAGTTGGTAACTCACCCCCGTTGTGCCAAATTTTATTACAGATTCGATGTACAGGTTTTCCTGGCAGCTTGCTGGCACATCTTTTCATTCAGGGTGATTTGCATGGTAGGTTGGTTCACTTGTATCTGGACCGCCATTGTACTTTTATTATTTCATTTGTATCTAGAAAGCTCTATCAACCAAACTTGTATTACTTGATAGTTTACTGGACCATTTATTTGTTTCGACCTTAGAGTCGCGCTTGTATTATTATGATATCTGGTGGTTTTGTTTTCTTTTGAGTTTTGAGTCTCGCCCTTTGGCGTTGTATATTATTGTGCTTGGTGTGGTTGTTCCGCCTGTTGGCGTAGAGCTAGCTCCCGTTTGGGGATGCCATTTTATCGTTTGTATATATATTTTACTTGTTGTACCCCTTTGGGGCCAGTTTTTACAAAGGAGACTCTGCCGAAATTTTTGGGAAAATTGGCTGATGCTTTTTTTAAAACTTATTTTCTTCATGTTTTCTTTTACTTCTTCTTTTTATAGTTTTGATTTCTGGGCTTCGGCTTACTTAGGTTAGTTGCGCCTCTAGACGCTTCGTAATCTAAGTGCCGGTCACGTTCCGTACTTTCGGGTCGTGACAGTCTTAGTTGCATAAATCATTGCCGCTCTTTCTTTTACCCTTTGCATTTCTCAGAACACCCCGTATTACTACGGATATCCACTTCCATTGGATAGATCCATCGTATGGTTATATACGAACTCGAAGGGACTTCTTCGAGGATGGATCCAGGTTCAGGAGAAATAGAATTAGTTTATTCAGTTGTCTTTTGTTATCACCTTCTCTCAGGTTGCGAGGGCTCCTTAGTTTAGGAGAGTACACCTATTACGCTTATTGGATAGTCTTATTCCAAACCATAAGCTGGTGCCGAAAGGTAGGGAATGAAGAAAACCAATTAGCCTAAGTAGGGTGTACAGAAGGTAATATGTAAAGACAAAATGAAGGGATTAGAAAGAGGGCAAAGTAAATTGTGACTGTTATCATTCACGACCAAACCGCGTACTTCATCGCCACTCCTATTTCACTTTTGTTTTTTCCCCAGTTCGGGAGAAATAGAATAAGTATTATTTAGTTGTCTTTTATCATCACCTTCTCTCAAGTTGCGAGTACTCCTAAGATTAGGAGAGTACACCTATTATGCTTACTGGATAGTCTTCTTCCAAACCATAGGCTGGTGCCGAACGGTAGGGAAGGAAGAAAACTATTTAGCCTAACGAAGGTGTACATAAGGTAACGACTAAAGACAAATAAAGGGATTTGGAGAGATGGCAAAGAAATATACGGTTACAGTCATGAATAGGATTATGGAAGAGGCATTACTAGAAATACCAAGATACCCATACGAAACATTTTCATGTTTCAGTTACACTGTACATTGTTAAAAGAAAACTGATTTCCCGATTAAATGCTTACTCCAGGGTATGAATTTACCAGGTGAGTTTCTCACATCTGTATGGTTTTACAGATGATGAGTGGGAATAAGTTATTGGGAATTAGGTGATCATCCTCATTATATCGGAATTCGTTGTAATTGGTGATATTTGAGGAAATCGCCAGGGTACAGTTTTCAACCTACGATGCACAAGTTTTGAGTTATTCAACTCAGTGGACTTATACAGAGTATTGTATGTTGTCCAGTGTCCATCAGGACAAAGGGGTAGGTCCCCGTACTATGTTCTGTTTACTTATGACTTCTCTAGTTTTTAGACAAGTGTTTCGTAGAAATACAATGTCTAAGTTATGAGATGTTGTGGGTATAAGAATAAAGTAGAGAACCAGGTATCGCAAGTATCGGGATTTTTCAAAGAGATTGAAGATATAGATTCTTGTGATTAGTATTCAGATGATAGTAATGGTTTTGAGAAACTTGTTTCTCTTTCAGGTTACTCATAATTGGATGGATTCCTAAGTTGAGTAATGCTGATTAGCCTCTCTCCATTAAGTTGATATGCACTGGAGACAGCTGCATGTTTTGAATCTGGTTCCAATTAAATTAGTGCCTCTATTTCTATATTGTATATAGAATGGTTCATATCTTAACGATGTTAAGATACGGGGAGTTGTCCAGCTTATGCTTAAAACCAGACACTGGATAAATCAAGGCACGTTTCTGTAATGGCTGTTTGTGGGTTGACCCTGGCTTTGACGAGGGTTGACATTTCTACCATCTGGAAGATCAATAGTGATATTGTTCTTGACTCGCCACAGTTTTAGTAAAATGGATTTTTTTCAGAAAACAGTAGTGGGAGTATGGTAGAACTGGAAGTGATTCCAGAACCGCAAACGATTATGGAAAATTTAATAGGACCAATATATTCAATCAGGTTTGACATTCCATTAGCCACTCCGCAGATATGGTGGGTAACCTCAGACACCCGAGAGGTACTCCGGTAGCCTCAAGGACGGTGACAAGGAGGTTCTTGTTTACCCAAACTTGACACTACTGTTGTTCCAGGCTATGAGACCCGGTAGGAGGTTATGTATAGCGTCATTCTAAACTAGCTTTAGAAGTGTACGTATATATTATTCTGCCAGAGAGTTGTCGTAGTCAGTGGGAGCAGCGGAAGCGTAGTGGGCAAGTAGCTTATGTCTATTTATAGACTCGAGCAGTTATAGCGGAGATAGATCATCTAATTTTGATATGACAGTCATGGCTTTGACTTCATCAGAATAGGGGATGGATCTATTAAGAAGGTAGTAGGGTGTGATGTCCTGGTATTTGGATGACATACACAGAGTAGGAAGTAAAATTCCTATACTATGATCGGTTGTACTGTGGTCGTCACACAGTTGTTTCTCCACAAAGGATATGGATATAATATCAGACATTCTGGTTACTAGATCTATAGTTTTAGATCTAGATTTGGGTAGCTTCCCAATGTGGGTACAGTGACAGTATTCTAATAGTTTTTAGAATAGATGACTCCTGGCATGGTGGTGTACCTGCAGGTGATGGAGTCACCCTCTCTAAAGGTGTCTTACAGACTAAAGGGGAGAGGGATGTGCATGATTGGCAGTGTTACTTATATGTATGCCCTAGAGGTCATTACTGTACATTGGATGTATATTGTAGTGGATGCTGGGTCATATATAGGTAGGACTTTCTTGCTCGACATGATAGTACACTATCTGGTTGCTCTTTATCTTAACATGTATACTTTCTGTCTCTCTTTTACATGTTGATAAATCCCTTAGGATGTGTACTCGACTTCCAGGACTATGATGCAGATCATACTAGTGGGGCCTGGGTAGTCTATGAGTACATCCTTCAATGTTCCTAGTCGTAGGAATATCGAGACGAGGCATCGATATTCCAGAGTAAACTAGCGTATATCTTCTCGACCCATGTGATAGGCGATGGATGATCCCATATCCATTGGTGTTTGACATCAGAGATGGTATGCGGGTGCTCAGTGGAGACTGGGTACACTGAACGGACTCGCCGAGAACTCTCAGATGGTATTATACCTCACGTCATATGGCAATTCTCTGGTGACACTGGTACAGCTTAGTCTGTTGACCCGAGATCGTCATAGAGTCTTGTGTGTCTCCCACTGTGCTTTGATTTCCACCCTACCACGGCTCTACTAAGTCGTGCAAACAGGTGGTTTTTGGGTACAGTCCCGATTCACATGGAGGCAATGAGCGATAGGAGGGGATTCGTCTCTCCCGGTATTGGGGTTGATGTTGCGCTATGCTCGACTGGCCATAACAGGAAATCCCTGGCCAGGGTTGCAGTGATATACTGGTAAGAGTTATCAGTAGTTTCACGATTGTTATGGACCTCACGTCGGCATGACTTATCGAGCTATTGGGGTCTGACGTTTACCACCCCTAGGCGAGATATGCGACATATCAGACGAATAGACCGGATTGTACGGTAAGTGTTACTGGTTGGATTCACAGGAGTGTGAGCGGGCTTGCTCGTCGATCTTCTGATTGCTCAATACCCGGGTGGCCGTTACGTTTAGCAGACCGCTTGCGGCTTGTGGGTGTTTGATATGATCATCATCTGCTGCCGGCGTATTGACGAGTCTTTAGAGTCCTACACAGAGGTTTCCTGGCTCAAGCGAAACGAAATAGGAGCGCATATGAGATATGTGCGGGACCGAGAATAATGCGTGTATGTGATACCGTATTCCATTCTCGCGATGAATGTATCGATTGGTTGTATGCGATATAACCTAGTTATCGAATCAAGGATTGATTCGATAAGCCGATACATTGGATATTAGTCGGTTATATGCGATATGACCGGATCGTTAAATCAAGTATTGATTTAATGATTTAATGCATGATTATATATTTGATATATTACTTTGCATTAACTAGTATTGGTTCACTTTAAATAGATTTTCTCACTTGAAATACACAAGTTGTATATGTGATATACTTTTGTGCACAAGATTGTATCATGTTTGATGATACATGCAAACTTGGGTTTGTGTAAAGACTTAAACCATGGTTATGTTAATGGTTAGGGTTTTGATTTACTCACTTATTCATTTATCTATTTATTTTGGTTAAAAAAAAGGAAAAGGAAAACAAAAATGGTTGCTTTCATTCAAGAAACTTCTTGATGCTTCATGCATCTTTGACTAAAGTAACCATTCTTGTCTTCTTCTCCTAACCCTAACCATTCAACTTAACCCTAGTTAGTTCTCTACACTAAACCATGGTTGAAATTATGATAAGTATCATTTTTGTTTTCTATTTTTAAAATAACTTATCATATTCTTTCTTCTTCTTCTTCAACAAAGAAGAAACCTTGCCTCCATTAATGGCAACTTGAGAAAAAGAGTGAGAAATCCAATTTCTAAAGTGAACCCACTTCCTATTTCTTCATCCTCTACCACTTGCCAAGTAGTATAGGGTGTTTTCTTCACAAGTTTCTGTAGGGTTCCTAGGCACTCCCAAGAGGTCTCACAAGGCATCAACCATGCCAATTTCAAAAAATCTAGGTGCCGAGAAACCCTAATACGGATCGTTGGCTAAAGTTTAGGCGAAACTAGAAACTAGTTAACAACTTAACTATAAAGAATACGGAAATACAACCTTTGTAGATCCGGTCCTCCACCTCCACGGCTCCGTGATGAAGTCCTCTCCGCTGTCCAAATCAAAATCCGGGCTCTAGTGTCGGCTTCATCGGAGAAAGAGCGGGCTAGGTCATCGACGACGTGCCGAAGATGATCTACGTCGAGGTATCGCTAGATCAAGCTCCAACTTCACCAAGTCAAGAAAACTTGTGAAGGAAACACACTCTACTACTTGGCAAGAGGTAGAGGATGAAGAAATAGGAAGTGGGTAGACTTTAGAATTGGATTTCTGACTCATCTTCATCAATCACCATTGATGAAGAAATGTTTTCTTCAAGAAGAAGAAGAAGAGGAAGATGATAATTCTTATGATAAGTTAATTAAAAATCAATAGAAAATCAAAACTTATCATAATGTAAACCATGGTCAAGTGTAGAGATTAAACCAAGGTTAGTTGGAATGGTTAGGGTTAAGCATGAGACAAAAATGGTCACTTAGGTCAAAGCTTCATGAAGCTTCAACTAGAATACAAAACAAGCCACCATTTTCATTTCATGCCTTCCTTTTTCCAAAAAGAATAAATAGATAAATAAATGAATAAATAATCATAACCCTAACCATTCATATAACCATGGTTCAATCTTCACACAAACACAAGTGAACATGCATCATCAAACATGATACAATCAAGTGCACAAAACTATATCGAATATACAATGTGCACATCCGAGTGAGAAAATCCATTTAAAAGTGAACCGATACTAGTTAATGCAAAGTAATATATCAAATATATAATTATACATTAAATCATTAAATCAACACTTGATTTAACGATCCGGTTATATCGCATATAACCGACTAGTATCCAATGTATCGGCTTATCGAATCAACCCTTGATTCGATAACTAGGTTATATCGCATACAACCAATCGATACATTCATCGCGAGAATAGAATACGGTATCACATACACGTATTATTCTCGGTCCCGCACATATCTTATATGCGCTCCTATTTCGTTTCGCTTGAGCCAGGAAACCTCTGTGTAGGACTCTAAAGACTCGTCAATACGCCGGCAGCAGGCGATGATCATATCAAACACCCACAAGCCGCAAGCGGTCTGCTAAACGTAACGGCCACCCGGGTATTGAGCGATCTGAAGATCGACGAGCAAGCCCGCTCACACTCCAGTGAATCCAACCAGTAACACTACCGTGCAGTCCGGTCTGATCGTCTGATATGTCGCATATCTTGCCTAGGGGTGGTAAACGTCAGACCCCAATAGCTCGATAAGTCGTGTCGATATGAGGTCTATAACTATTCGAGAAACTACTGGTAACACTTACCAGTAAATCTCAGCAACCCTGGCCAGGGATTTCCTGTTATAGCCAATCGAACACAGCGCAACATCAACCCCCTATACCGGGAGAGACGAATCCCCTCCTATCGCTCATTGCCTCCATGTGACTCGGGACTGTACCCAAAAACCACCATTTTGCACGCCCTCTTGGACGTGGTAAGATGGAAATCAAAGCACAGTGGGAACCACACAAGACTCTATGACGATCTCGGGTCAACAGACTACTCTGTACCAGTGTCACCAGAGAACTGCCATCTGACGTGAGGTATAATACCATCTGGGAGTTCTCGGCGAGTCCGTCCAGTGTACCCAGTCTCTACTGAGCACCCGTATATCATCTCCGATGTCAAACACCAATGGATATGGGATCATCCATCGCCCATCTATATGGGTCGAGAAGGTATACGCTAGTCTACTCTGGTATATCGATGCCCCATCTCGATACACCCACGACTAGGGACTTTCAAGTATGTACTTATGGACTACCATGTCCCCACTAGTATGATCCGCATCATAGTCCAGGTAGTCAAGTACACATCCTAAGGGCTTTACCAACATGTAACAGAGAGACAATTAGTATACACGTTAAGGTAAAGTGTAACCAGATAGCATACTATCATGTCGAGCAAGAAAGTCCTTCCTATATACGTCCCAGCATCCACTACAATATACATCTTATGTACAGTAATGGCCTCTAGGGCATACATATAACTAACAATCTCCCACTTGCACTAGGGCCATCTGTAGCAGTGGTTGTAGTATCTCATACTCAACCATCCCATAAAAGTCTCTCTCTGGGAATAGGCCTTCGTGAGTAGATTCGCCGTGTTGTCCTCTTAGTCTGCTCTCCTAACCTTGATCATCATGGAGATCAAACATCTCCACGATCAGGTGATACTGCCTTAGAATATGTCTGGATCACTGATGGGACAGGGGTTCCCTGGCCAAAGCCACACTTCCATTGTCACACAATGGTAGGAACCTAGTTCATCTCATGAACCTATATACACCCAAACAGCCTCTTTGGTAGCATCTTTAGTAGCGATGTATCCTGCCTTTATCGTCTAGTATGTCACGGTATCTAGCTTGGAACTCTTCCAACATACCGTCCCTTTACTGAGGGTAAAGACAATGCCTGTGACTGACATTCAGTCGTCTTTATCACCCTGGAACACTTCCAGTGATTCTCCCCAGGATCAATTGATACTATCTCACTACAACTAGTGAGTATCCTAACATCCAATTAGATCTATCTCATAGATCCAAAATCCAGGATTTAGTAGGTATCACTTTGATCCTATATGGAGAATCCTAGTGATAAGTGGAGATTGATCGAGCGTAGCATAGGAAACTCCTTCCCTATCAAGAGTATGTCATCCACGTACTCTACGAGGATCATTACCATACTCCCTACTACCTTTTTGTATATACAAGGTTCATCTACCATTTTGATGATGTCAAACTGTTTGACTATTACATCAAAACAGACGTTCCAACTCCGCGATGCCTGCTTTATCATATAAAACATCTTGCACACGTTTCCGCTGCTCCCACTGTCTACGAGGCCCTCTGGCTGTGTACTTATAGACGCACTCTTCTAAAACATCATTTAGAAAAGCAGTCATGGCACCCAACCGCCAGATATCGTAGTTATGGTATGTAGCCGTGGCAAGTAGGATCTGGATGGACTTAAGCATAGCTACTGGAAAAGGTTTCATCATTATCCACGCCTGGTCGATGACGAAAACCTTTAACAAGTCTAGCTTTGAAAGTCTCAACTTTTCCATGTACACCAAGTAATCTTCTCAAGATATACTTGCTCCTGATGGGGATTTAACCCTTCAGATATAGCAACTAAAGTCCATACTTTGTTGGTGTATAGGGATTCCATCTCAGATCGATAAACATCTAGCCATTCTCACAGAGTCTCACTCCTGATGGCCAGCTCGAAACTAGTTGGGTCATCATATCATGATGTAATCCTCGCTCCCACTGTCATAGAGAAACTGAAGTATCTCTCAGGTGGGTGAGGAATCCTACTAGATCAGCGGAGAGGCTGAGGTTCGTTGGAATCTACTGAATCCTTTGGTTCTATCAAATCATGTGCTGTAGTTTGTGTAGCTGGAACATTTCCAGTTCTACATTACAGACCTTGCATCGAGCTTGTCCGGATTTTGCTTTTAGACATAGGCCGGTCAACCCCAAATCTTAACTAACTTAAGATATGGGCTCTTCCCTTTCCATATCATATATGAAGTGGTAGGCAACTGATTTGATTCGAACCCTATTCAATAGGTATGCAGCTTCATAAGTGCATAACCCCCAAAAGAAAATAGGTAACTCAGTAGTACTCATCATAGAGCACACCATATCAAATAGGGTGTATCTGCTCCGCCCCGATATACCATCGTGCTATGGTGTATATAGAGGAGTAATGCTGAGAGAGAATCTCATTCTCCTTTAGAATAATCTAGGAATTCCGTGCTCAAGTATTCTCCTCCTTGATCACATCAGAGGACATAATACTTATACCCGTATATTTTGGTTCTCTACTTCTAACTTATATTCTGTGAATATCTCAAAAGGTTCGGACTTGTGTTTCAACAGGAACATAGGTCAGAAACTCGAAAGATCATCAGAGAACGTAATGAAGTATAAAGAACCAATCCTGGCATGTGTAGACAGGGGACCTACATACATCAACATGTATCATCCCAAGAGTTCACAAACTCTTTCTCTGTTTCCATTAAACGGAGCTATGGTCATCTTATCTTTGTGACATGACTGGAAAGTTTCAGAAGATGTGAATTCAAACTGATTTAAATATACATCTAAATGTAACTTCAGCCAGTCGGGTCGCATTGATCTGACCTAGTCTACAATGCCTCAAGAAGGATTCGTTCATTTCTGAACTCTTATTCTTATGTGTGTTCCATATACTAAGAACTGTAGTTTGATTTAGAACATCAATGCTTTTAGATAACGTGCCTGAACCGATCAACTTTTGATATAGGAAATGTTCAAAACATTATCCAACAATACAAAATTATATCCTTTCTTTACTAATAAAGAAACCGATATGATTTTGTATATCAGGTTCGGTATCTAATAACATTCGTTCAGAATCAATGTATTGGTAATACAGGGTGACAGTGACCAACAGACTTGGCTGCAACACTTGCCCTGTTTTCTGTCTCATGAAACTTATCACCCGTTCTCAGTTCTCTACCTTTCTGTAGCCCTATGTAACAGATTACATATCTGGGATCCTGATCTGGTATCACATACCCAGGACGTAAAGGACACTGAGAAACAGTTCTATATAATGAACACACCCGAAGATGATGCATCATCATGCACTCTCCTCGTTTGGGCGGCACGGGAAATCTGGTATTCCCCAATTTCCTGCTCTGTCTTATAACAATTATAAGTTGGAGCGGGACCAACGTTCCCCAGCTCAGTATAACAAGCGGGTTCGGTCAATATTCCGTATTATTATCTTGATTAAGGTGTGATATGGTCGCTACCTGGAGAGAGAGAGAAGAAAACACTCAGCGTGCGCTCTTGCAAGAATAGATTGGTTATTATTTTATCTAATCAGGATGGCTCCCACTGCTTTTTATCAAATCTTCCTTCAAACCCTAAAAGGAAAGACTAGCCGGGATTAATTACACACTACAAGTTCGCCAATCTTTCAGCCAGGCCAGTGTCGGTACTTTGAGGGAGGTCCCCCGTGCTTTCGCACGAACCTAATTAATGTAAACCTCGTTTTTCCAGAGGCGTAACCTCGTTAACACCTTTCTAGACACCCACTTGATCGGCTAATTGTAATGTATAAAACTCTCCCAGGAGTAACTCTTACTCACAGCGGGTATCGGGATCCAACTATCTCATAGAAGGTATGCAATCTCATTGCAAATTTCAACACTTGAAATTCCCGATAATATTTTGCCCCCAGCACCCTATGACCTTGACGGAGGTCAACAAACCATAGGCTACTAGTCAAGTTCAACGTCATTTCTTGATCGAATTAAACCCACCCGCACGACCCTTGACGGAGGTCAACAAGGCCGCACGACTACCCTAACTCAATCTGCATCATATGCATAAACAGATAAATACTAGTTAGCTACCGCACACTACGCCTTGACGGAGGTCAACAAACGTAGCACGAATACTAAATAGGACTTATCTGAAATGACGGAGGGCTACGACAGGTTTTTCTGAAAACCTATTGTGTAATGAACTTGATATCGTTGTAGAATTAAATGATTTTAAAATGGAGTGTTTTTGAGGCTTTTCTTGTTTTGCTAAAGGAGTCACTCCCGGTGAAGGGATCGTCGGTCCTTTCCTCGTCGAATGAGGTGCGGGATATATCATATATATCACTGTGCAAAGCAAAAACTCTTAAAAGCAATCAAAAGACAAACCGAGTGTGTAGCATCTGCCAGTTATTGCTAAAGGAGTCACTCCCGGTGAAGGGATCTCGGTCCTTTCCTCATCGAATAAGGTGCAGGATATATCACATATACCTCTGTGCAAAGCAAGAACTGTAGCTACCTGTTTTATTTTGAAATTCGATTCTACAACATCTTAGGTTTCTTTTATTTCATTAATCACATTAATGAAGTCCCATCATTTAAATACCTAAACATTACAGATAAATACGACGTACACTTATGTCATCCGCATTCGCCTCGATGTCCCCTCGTGCACCGTTAGGTTAGGTAACTAACGACAGAGCGGGGCAGGGCTAGCGCGGGTGTAAAACATAAGTAACATCTATATAATATATCATATATACTATATACAGTATCTATCACAGAACATCACATGATCACATCACAGATATCGCAGCAGAAGAATCATATGAAATATTGGATATATTAGGACGTCCGTGTTTTCAATACGAGCCAGTATAAAACACGGATTCCACGGTCGTGATGAATAGCCAAACCCACACCCCTAGACCCCTACGAGAGCGGCAAGCAACCCTACCAATTCTAGAGTTAGGAGACCCGGACTCGACTCCTCGAGTTGGTCTCCCACTGGACTCCAGAACCCGGTTACTTGTGCCCTCCTCCTTGGGTCTATCCTAGTGCGGAAAAGTAAATAACATACAAAAGGTGACAACATCCGCAACCTGGAAGTGCCCCAAATAAAAGAATATTACATACAAGTTTTTACATGAATGAAAATGAAAAACACTCATCTCACATAAAAACCCCCGGCTATTCAAACACGACGATCCAATATAACATATCCAGCAACACATAACATCACATGTCATCAACGTAAGTAAATATGTCCATCCCAATTGTCGTTGACATATAGCAACGAAACCGGCGATATCACATATTACACTTACGGTCACAGAAAAGAAAGTGTAAAACTACAATAGTTGGAATCCGCAATCTGCATAGACATCGCATGCCTAATCAAATGAATACCTTAGACATCGCATGCCTAACGATTATAAACCCCGCATTTTAGTCTCAAAATCGAAAACACTTTTCAATATCAAGTCGGGCAATTCAACAAGATTCTTGACATCCTGATCGAATGCTCGTCGTAAACTTCAGTAGACGGCCGCACCCCCGATACCGTCGACGAAGTGCACCAAGGCGGAACACCGCTACCGCGAGCACCCTCACGGATGCTTTCGGCGACGGGGTTCTCCTACAGTCACTTGGTCGGGGCTATGGGGTGAGGCTGTCTATTAAGTTTACCCGGCGAGTATCCGCGTACGCTACGTGATTGCGACGGACTTTTGATCACATCAAAACTCCGTGGCAACCGATCAAGTGAGACTAAACTGCTATGTTTATAACATTCATTCAGTTATCTCATAACTCTTTGTGAATTCCAATTATTGTATCACATTCCAGATAATTAGAAAATGTTAGACTTTCCGATCGAACAATCGAACACCCAAGTTTTCCCGGTACAGCTCAACACATGAAATAAGTCTAACAACATTCAGTTCGTGCCTCCGTACCAACGGTCCAGCCGTAGAAGGGTCAAGCCAACGCCTCACATGTGGCACGCCGTACTGCCCCAAACCCGAAGGTTCAAAGGGCAGTTCAAGACGGTCACATAATCGAGTTAAGGTTTGTTGTCTTCTAGAGGGTCCATCGCGTTACTTGCACTACTTAGAACGTCGTTAAACTACGGAAAAATCCAACACTTGGAAATTTCCCGACAGGGGAAAAATTGGGTATTTATATCCGGTCGAACTTTTTAACATATTCTAAAAATTTATCCAGAAAGCCACATAGACAAAATTTGATACTCCGATCGAAACACTGAATCTCCAAAACAACTCCAGAAAATTCAACTCTTGAATAAATTTTAAAAATACCCAGAGAACTCAGCACCTGAAACAATGAATTACTGTGCAAACAGTTAGGGCTTACGTCACTATTCTGCCGCGGAACCGCCGCATAATATAGGATTATGCCGCGGTTCCGCCGCCGTTTACACTGTTCATGCAAAACTTTTTGCGCCGTAATTCTTATATTTCCCTGCTGAGTTTTCTGCATATTTTTAATTTGGAAAGATCCACGATTTTAGAAAAAGGACAGAGAGCATGTTAAGGTTTGGGTTTTCGGGTCGTTCGGACTTCAAATTCTGTCTAGACTTCGCCTAATGCTCTAGCTAGGCTCTGATACCACTGTAGGGTTCCTAGGCACTCCCAAGAGGTTTCACAAGGCATCAACCATGCCAATTTCAAAAAATCTAGGTGCCGAGAAACCCTAATACGGATCGTTGGCTAAAGTTTAGGCGAAACTAGAAACTAGTTAACAACTTAACTATAAAGAATACGGAAATACAACCTTTGTAGATCCGGTCCTCCACCTCCACGGCTCCGTGATGAAGTCCTCTCCGCTGTCCAAATCAAAATCCGGGCTCTAGTGTCGGCTTCATCGGAGAAAGAGCGGGCTAGGTCATCGACGACGTGCCGAAGATGATCTACGTCGAGGTATCGCTAGATCAAGCTCCAACTTCACCAAGTCAAGAAAACTTGTGAAGGAAACACACTCTACTACTTGGCAAGAGGTAGAGGATGAAGAAATAGGAAGTGGGTAGACTTTAGAATTGGATTTCTCACTCATCTTCATCAATCACCATTGATGAAGAAAGGTTTTCTTCAAGAAGAAGAAGAAGAGGAAGATGATAATTCTTATGATAAGTTAATTAAAAATCAATAGAAAATCAAAACTTATCATAATGTAAACCATGGTCAAGTGTAGAGATTAAACCAAGGTTAGTTGGAATGGTTAGGGTTAAGCATGAGACAAAAATGGTCACTTAGGTCAAAGCTTCATGAAGCTTCAACTAGAATACAAAACAAGCCACCATTTTCATTTCATGCCTTCCTTTTTCCAAAAAGAATAAATAGATAAATAAATGAATAAATAATCATAACCCTAACCATTCATATAACCATGGTTCAATCTTCACACAAACACAAGTGAACATGCATCATCAAACATGATACAATCAAGTGCACAAAACTATATCGAATATACAATGTGCACATCCGAGTGAGAAAATCCATTTAAAAGTGAACCGATACTAGTTAATGCAAAGTAATATATCAAATATATAATTATACATTAAATCATTAAATCAACACTTGATTTAACGATCCGGTTATATCGCATATAACCGACTAGTATCCAATGTATCGGCTTATCGAATCAACCCTTGATTCGATAACTAGGTTATATCGCATACAACCAATCGATACATTCATCGCGAGAATAGAATACGGTATCATATACACGTATTATTCTCGGTCCCGCACATATCTTATATGCGCTCCTATTTCGTTTCGCTTGAGCCAGGAAACCTCTGTGTAGGACTCTAAAGACTCATCAATACGCCGGCAGCAGGCGATGATCATATCAAACACCCACAAACCGCAAGCGGTCTGCTAAACGTAACGGCCACCCGGGTATTGAGCGATCTGAAGATCGACGAGCAAGCCCGCTCACACTCCAGTGAATCCAACCAGTAACACTACCGTGCAGTCCGGTCTGATCGTCTGATAAGTCGCATATCTTGCCTAGGGGTGGTAAACGTCAGACCCCAATAGCTCGATAAGTCGTGTCGATATGAGGTCTATAACTATTCGAGAAACTACTGGTAACACTTACCAGTAAATCTCAGCAACCCTGGCCAGGGATTTCCTGTTATAGCCAATCGAACACAGCGCAATATCAACCCCCTATACCGGGAGAGACGAATCCCCTCCTATCGCTCATTGCCTCCATGTGACTCGGGACTGTACCCAAAAACCACCGTTTTGCACGCCCTCTTGGACGTGGTAAGATGGAAATCAAAGCACAGTGGGAACCACACAAGACTCTATGACGATCTCGGGTCAACAGACTACTCTGTACCAGTGTCACCAGAGAACTGCCATCTGACGTGAGGTATAATACCATCTGGGAGTTCTCGGCGAGTCCGTCCAGTGTACCCAGTCTCTACTGAGCACCCGTATATCATCTCCGATGTCAAACACCAATGGATATGGGATCATCCATCGCCCATCTGTATGGGTCGAGAAGGTATACGCTAGTCTACTCTGGTATATCGATGCCCCATCTCGATACACCCACGACTGTGGACTTTCAAGGATGTACTTATGGACTACCATGTCCCCACTAGTATGATCCGCATCATAGTCCAGGTAGTCAAGTACACATCCTAAGGGCTTTACCAACATGTAACAGAGAGACAATTAGTATACACGTTAAGGTAAAGTGTAACCAGATAGCATACTATCATGTCGAGCAAGAAAGTCCTTCCTATATACGTCCCAGCATCCACTACAATATACATCCTATGTATAGTAATGGTCTCTAGGGCATACATATAACTAACAGTTTCATGACTTGGTGAAGTTGGAGTTTGATCTTGAGTTGCCTCGACGTAGATCATCTTCGGCATCGAAGTCGACGACCTAGCCCGATCTTTTCTCCGATGAGACCACCGCGAGAGTCTAGGATTCCGATGGGTACAGCGGAGGGATGTCATCACGGAGCTAGAGAGGTGGAGGACCGGATTTACAAAGGTTGTAGCCCCTTTCCTTTAAGTTAAAGTTGTTTACTTGCATTGCATCGCCTATACATCTAGTTAACGATCCGTATTAGGGTTTGTAGGCACATAAAAAATTTGAATTGGGCATGTTTGATCTGATGTGAGACCTCATTTGTGTGCCTAGGAACCCTACAGTGGTATCAGAGCCTAGCTAGAGCCTTAGGCGATGCGTAGACGGAGTTAGAAGTCCGATCGAACAGAAACCCTAATCTCAAATTGCTCTCTGTACATTTTTTGAAATCGGGGATTTTTACGAATTAAAAATATTCAGAAAAATCAGCAGGCATTTGTATGAGTTACTGTGAAATTCGAGCGGCTGAATCAATCAAACCGCCGCGGTTCCGCGGCACGAGCATGGCTCGTGCAGCGGTTTCGCGGCCGTACGGTCGCCTCTCCCATTAGTTTTGGCACAGTAATTTCTATATTTGGGTGCTGTATTTTCTGGGAATTTTTAATTCTTACTCAAGAGTTGAGTATTCTGGGTTGTATTGGGAGTTCGTAGATTCGATCGGATTGACAAACTTTGTCTATGTGTTTTTCCGGATAATTTTAGAAAATCTTGAAAAGTTCGACCGGATATAAATACCCAATTTTTCCCCTGTCGGGAAATTTCCAAGTGTTGGATTTTTCCGTGGTTTAAAGACGTTCTAAGTAGTGCAAGTAACGCGATGGACCCTCTAGAAGACAACAAACCTTAACTCGATTATGTGACCGTCTTGAACTGCCCTTTGAACCTTAGGGTTTGGAGCAGTACGGCGTGCCACATGTGAGGCGTTGGCTTGACCCTTCTACGGCTGGACCGTTGGTACTGAGGCACGAAGTGAATGTTTTTAAACTTATTTCATGTGTTGAGCAGTTTCGGGAAAACATGGGTGTTCGATTGTTCGATCGGAAAGTTTAACATTTTCTATCTTATCCGGAATGTGATACAATAATTAGAATCCACAAGTAGTTATGAGATAACTGAATGAATGTTATAAACATAGCACTTTAGTCTCACTTGATCGGTTGCCATGGAATTTTGATGCGATCAAAAGTCCGTCGCAATCACGTAGTGTACGCGGATACCCGCCGGGTAAACTTAATAGACAGCCTCACTCCATAGCCCCGACCAAGTGACTGTAGGAGAACCCCGTCGCCGAAAGCATCCGTTTAGGTGCTCGCGGCAGCGGTGTCCCGCCTTGGTGCACTTCGTCGACGGTATCAGGGGTGCAGCCACCTACTAAAGTTTGCGACGAGCATTCGATCAGGATATCGGGAATCTTGTTGAATTACCCGACTTTATATTGAAAAGTGTTTTCGATAATGAGACTAAAATGTGGGGTTTATAATTGTTAGGCATGCGATGTCTAAGGAATTCATTTGATTAGGCATGCAATGTCTATGCAAGTTGCGGATTCCAACTATTGTAGTTTTACACCTTCTTTTCTGTGACCGTAAGTGTAATATGTGATATCGCCGGTTTCGTTGCTATATGTCAACGACAATTGGGATACGCATGTTTACTTACGTTGATGACATGTGATGTTATGTGTTGTTGGATATGTTATATTGGATCGTCATGTTTGAATAGCCGGGGGTTTTTTATGTGAGATGAGTGTTTTTCATTTTCATTCATGTAAAAACTTGTATGTAATATTCTTTTATTGGGGCACTTCCAGGTTGCGGATGTTGTCACCATTTGTATATTATTTACTTTTCCGCATTAGGATAGACCCAAGGAGGGGAGCACAAGTAACTGGGTTCTAGGGTCCAGTGGGAGACCATCTCGAGGAGTCGAGTCCGGGTCTCCTAACCCTAAAATTGGTAGGGGTGCTTGCCGCTCTCGTAAGGATCTAGGGGTGTGGGATTGGCTATTCATCACGACCGTGGAATCCGTGTTTTATACTGGCTCGTATTAAAAACACGGACGTCCTAGTATATCCAATATTTCATATGATATTTCCTGCTGCGTTATCTGTGATGTGATCATGTGATATGTTCAGAAAGATTTTATATATAGTATATATGATATATTATATAGACGTTGCTTATGTTTTACACCCGCGCTAGCCCTGCCTCGCTCTGGCGTTAGTTACCTAACCTAACGGTGCAGACGGGACATCGAGGCGAATGCGGATGGCATAAGCGTACGTTATATTTATCTGTGATGTTTAGGTGGACTTAAATGATGGGATATTCATTAATGAGATTAATGAAAGAAAATAAACCTAATTGATGTTGTGGAATCGAATTTCAAAAATAAAACAGGTAGCTACAGTTCTTGCTTTGCATCGCGGTGTTCATTATAGAACATCCTGCACCTTATTCGATGAGGAAAGGACCGAGATCCCTTCACCGGGAGTGACTCCTTTAGCAATAACTGGTAGATGCTACAACCCTCGATTTGTCTTTTGATTGCTTCTATAGTTTCCACTTTGCACAGTGATATATATGATATATCCCGCACCTCATTCGACGAGGAAAGGGCCGACGATCCCTTCACCGGGAGTGACCCCTTTAGCAAAACTAGAAAAGCTTCAAAAACATTCCATTTAAAAACCATTTGATTCCACAACGAGATCAAGTTCAAAGCGTTAAAGGTTTTCATAAAAACCATCCGCCACCCTCCGTCATTTTAAGAAGTAGAGTACTTAGTATTCGTGCTACGTTTGTCGACCATAGCCGAGGCGTAGTGTGCGGTAGCTAAGTGATGTCTTCCTACACCGCATATGATGCGATTAGTTAGGACAGTCATGTGGGTTTGTTGACCTTAGCCAAGGGTCATGTGGGTGGGTCTAACTAATCATGAAATGACGGGTAGAACTTGATTAGTACCTATGATTTGTTGACCTTAGCCAAGGTCATAGGTGCTAGGGGTAAAAACCATTATCGGGACTTTCAAGTGTTGGAATTTGCAATGAGATTGCATACATTCTATATGATAGTTGGATCCCGATACCCATTGCGAGTAATTGTTACTCCTGGGAGAGTTTTGCACTTTACAATTAGCCGATCAAGTAGGTGTCTAGAAAGGTGTCAACGGGGTTACGCCTCTGGGAAAACGAGGTTTACTGTAATTAGGTCCGTGCGAAAGCACGGGAAACCTCCCTCAAAGTACCGACACTGGCCTGGCTGAAAGATTGGCGAACTTGTAGAGTGTAATTAATCCCGGCTAGTCTTTCCTTTTAAGGTTTGAAGGAAGATTTGATAAAAAACAGTAGGAGCCATCCTGATTAGATAAAATAATAACCAATCTATTCTTGTTAGAGCGCACGCAGAGTGTTTTCTTCTTTCTCTCTCCAGGTAGCGACCATATCACGCCTTAATCAAGATAACAATATGGATGTATTGACCGAACCTGCTTGTTATACTGAGCTGGGGAACGTTGGTCCCGCTCCAACTTAAAATTGTTATAAGACAGAGCAGGAAATAGGGGAATACCAGAATTCCTATGCTGCCCAAACGAAGAAAGTGCATATGATGCATCTCCTTCGGGTGTGTTCATTACAAAGAACCGTTTCTCAGTATCCTCTGCATCCTCGGTATTTGATACCGGATCAGGATCCCAGATATGTAATCTGTTACATAGGGCTATAGAAAGGTAGAAAACTGAGAACGGGTGATAGGTTTCATGAGACAGAAAACGGGGCAAGTGTTGCGGCCAAGTCTGTTGGTCACTGTCACCCTGTATTACCAAAATACATTGATTCTGAACGAATGTTATTAGATACCGAACCTGATATATAAAATCATATCAGTCTCTTTATTAGTAAAGAAATGATAAAATTTTGTATTGATGGATAATGTTTTGAACATTTCCTATATCAAAAGTTGATCGGTTCTGGCACGTTATCTAAAAGCATTGATGTTCTAAATCAAACTACAGTTCCTAGTATACAGAACACACACAAGAGGAAGAGTTCAGAAATGAACGAATCCTTCTTGAGGCATTGTAGACTAGGTCATATCAATGCGACCCGACTAGCTGAAGTTACATTTTAGATGCATATTTAAATCAGTTTGAATTTACATCTTGTGAAACTTGCCAGTCATGTCACAAAATTAAGATGACCATAGCTCTGTTTATTAGAAACAGAGAAAGAGTTAGAAACTCTTGGGACTGATACATGATGATGTATGTAAGGTCTCCTGTCTACACATGCCAGGACCGGTTCTTTGTACTTCATTACGTTCTCTGATGATCTCTCAAGATTCAGACATATGTTCCTGTTGAAACATAGGCCCGAACCTTTTGAGATATTCACAGAATATAAGTTAGAAGTAGAGAACCAATAACCGGGTATAAGTATTATGTCCTATGATGAGATCAGGGAGGAGAATACTTGTGCATGGAATTCCTGGACTATTCTAAAGGAGAATGAGATTCTCTCTCAGCATTACTCCTTCGTATACACCATAGCACGATGGTATATCGGGGCAGAGCAATCACACCCTATATGATATGGTGTGCTCTATGATGAGTACTACTGAGTTTCCTATTTCCTTTTAGGGAGTTATGCACTTATGAAGTTGCATACCTATTGAATAGGGTTCGAATCAGATCACTGTCTACCACTCCATATAAGATATGGTATGGGAAGAGCCTATCTCTTAAGTAAGTTAAGATTTAGGATTGTCCGGCCTGTGTCAAAAGCAAAATCCGGACAAGATCGAGGCAAGGTCAGTTCTGTAGAACTGGAAAGGTTCCAGATATACAAAACTGCAGCTGATGATTTGACAGAACCAAAGGATTCAATAGTTCCCGACGAATCTCAGCCTCTCCGCCGATCTGGTAAGGTTTCTCATCCTCTTGAGAGATATTTCAGTTTCTCGATGACAGTGGGAGCGAGGATTGCATCATGAGATGATGACCCAACTAGATTCGAGCAGGTCATCGAGAGTAGGGACTCTGTAAGAATGGCTGGATGCTTAGCGATCTGAGATGGAATCCATGTACACCAACAAAGTATGGACTTTGGTTGCTATATCTGAAGGGTTAAATCCCCATCAGGAGCATGTATATCTTGAGAAGATTACTTGGTGTAGATGGAGAAGTTGAGACTTTCGAAGCTAGACTTATTAAAGGTTTTCGTCATCGACCAGGCATGGTTAACGATGAAACTTTTTTCCAGTGGCTATGCTTAAGTCCATCCGGATCCTACTTGCCACGGCCACATACCATGACTACGATATCTGGCGGTTGGGTGTCATGACTGCTTTTCTAAAATGATGTTTCAGAAAAGAGAGTCTATAAGTACACAGTCAGAGGGCTTTATAGACAGTGGGAGTAGCGGAAACGTGTGCAAGATGTTTTATGTGATAAAGCAGGCATCGCGGAGTTGGAACGTCTGTTTTGATGTGGTAGTCGAAGTGTTTGACTTCATCAAAATGGTAGATGAACCTTGTATATACAGAAAGGTAGAAGGGAGTATGGTGGTGATCCTGGTAGAGTACGTAGATGACATACTCTTGATAGGGAAGGAGTTTCCTATGCTATGCACGGTCAATCTCCGCTTATCACATGGATTCTCCATATAGGATAAAGATGATACCTCCTAAATCCTGGGATTTGGGTCTATGAGATAGATCTAAATGGATGTTAGGATTCTCACTAGCTATAGTAAGATAGTATCAATCGATCCTAGGGAGAATCACTGGAAGTGTTCCAGGGTGATAAGGACGACTGAATGTCAGTCACAGGCATTGTCTTCACCCTCAGTGGAGGGACGGTATGTTGGAAGAGTTCCAAGCTAGATACCGTGGCAAACTAGACGATAAAGGCTGGTAACATCGCTATTAAAGATACTACCAAAGAGGCAGTTTGGGTGTATATTGGTTCATGAGATGAACTAGGTTCCTACCATTGTATGACAATGGAAGTGTGGCTTCGGCCCAGGAACCCTGGTCCCATCAGTGACTCAGACATATTCTGAGGCAGCATCACCTGATCATGGAGATAGTTAATCTCCAGGGTGATCGAGGTTGGGGGAGTAGACTTAGAGGACAACAAAGGCTTTTTCCCAGAGAGAGACTTATATGGGATGGTTGAGTATGTGATACTGCAACCACTGCTATAGATGGCCCTAGTGCAAGTGGGAGATTGTTAGTTATATGTATGCCCTAGAGGCCATTACTGTACATTGGATGTATATTGTAGTGGATGATGGGTCATATATAGGTAGGACTTTCTTGCTCGACATGATAGTACACTATCTGGTTGCTCATTATCTTAACATGTATACTTTCTGTCTCTCTGTTACATGTTGATAAAGCCCTTAGGATGTGTATTCGACTTCCAAGACTATGATGCAGATCATACTAGTGGGGCCTGAGTAGTCCATGAGTACATTCTTCAATGTTCCTAGTCGTGGGAATATCGAGACGGGGCATCGATATTCCAGAGTAGACTAGCGTATATCTTCTCGACCCATGTGATGGGCGATGGATGATCCCATATCCATTGGTGTTTGACATCAGAGATGGTATGCGGGTGCTCAGTGGAGACTGGGTACACTGAACGGACTCGCCGAGAACTCCCAGATGGTATTATACCTCACGTCAGATGGCAGTTCTCTGGTGACACTGGTACAGCTTAGTCTGTTGACCCGAGATCGTCATAGAGTCTTGTGTGTCTCCCACTGTGCTTTGATTTCCACCCTACCACGGCTCTACTAAGTCGTGCAAACAGGTGGTTTTTGGGTACAGTCCCGATTCACATGGAGGCAATGAGCGATAGGAGGGGATTCGTCTCTCCCGGTATTGGGGTTGATGTTGCGCTATGCTCGACTGACCATAACAGGAAATCCCTGGCCAGGGTTGCAGTGATATACTGGTAAGAGTTATCAGTAGTTTCACGATTGTTATGGACCTCACGTCGGCATGACTTATCGAGCTATTGGGGTCTGACGTTTACCACCCCTAGGCGAGATATGCGACATATCAGACGAACAGACCGGACTGTACGGTAAGTGTTACTGGTTGGATTCACAGGAGTGTGAGCGGGCTTGCTCGTCGATCTTCTGATCGCTCAATACCCGGGTGGCCGTTACATTTAGCAGACCGCTTGCGGCTTGTGGGTGTTTGATATGATCATCATCTGCTGCCGGCGTATTGACGAGTCTTTAGAGTCCTACACAGAGGTTTCCTGGCTCAAGCGAAACGAAATAGGAGTGCATATGAGATATGTGCGGGGACCGAGAATAATGCGTGTATATGATACCGTATTCCATTCTCGCGATGAATGTATCGATTGGTCGTATGCGATATAACCTAGTTAACGAATCAAGGATTGATTCGATAAGCCGATACATTGGATATTAGTCGGTTACAATGCGATATGACCGGATCGTTAAATCAAGTATTGATTTAATGATTTAATGCATGATTATATATTTGATATATTACTTTGCATTAACTAGTATTGGTTCACTTTAAATGGATTTTCTCACTAGAAATACACAAGTTGTATATGTGATATACTTTTGTGCACAAGATTGTATCATGTTTGATGATACATGCAAACTTGGGTTTGTGTAAAGACTTAAACCATGGTTATGTTAATGGTTAGGGTTTTGATTTACTCACTTATTCATTTATTCTATTTATTTTGGTTAAAAAAAAAGGAAAAGGAAAACAAAAATGGTTGCTTTCATTCAAGAAACTTCTTGATGCTTCATGCATCTTTGACTAAAGTAACCATTCTTGTCTTCTTCTCCTAACCCTAACCATTCAACTTAACCCTAGTTAGTTCTCTACACTAAACCATGGTTGAAATTATAATAAGTATCATTTTTGTTTTCTATTTTTAAAATAACTTATCATATTCTTTCTTCTTCTTCTCTTCTTCAACAAAGAAGAAACCTTGCCTCTATTAATGGCAACTTGAGAAAAAGAGTGAGAAATCCAATTCTAAAGTGAACCCACTTCTTATTTCTTCATCCTCTACCACTTGCCAAGTAGTATAGGGTGTTTTCTTCACAAGTTTCATGACTTGGTGAAGTTGGAGTTTGATCTTGAGTTGCCTCGACGTAGATCATCTTCGGCATCGAAGTCGACGACCTAGCCCGATCTTTTCTCCGATGAGACCACCGCGAGAGTCTAGGATTCCGATGGGTACAGCGGAGGGACGTCATCACGGAGCTAGAGAGGTAGAGGACCGGATCTACAAAGGTTGTAGCCCTTTTCCTTTAAGTTAAAGTTGTTTACTTGCATTGCATCGCCTATACATCTAGTTAACGATCCGTATTAGGGTTTGTAGGAACATAAAAAAATTTGAATTGGGCATGTTTGATCTGATGTCAGACCTCATTAGTGTGCCTAGGAACCCTACAGGCAGATCACTTACTTAGGCAATTGAGTCAATCGTGAGATGTCAAGTACCACACCAGATGTTGTTTTTGCACTAGATGCAATAAGTTTATATTAATCCAATCCTGGAGAAACATAAGGAAGCAGTTTTAGAACATGAGTGAATGTTCTATAGATTTGATGACGGCAGCCTCCTTAGGGAGACGGTTATCATTCAGGCTTTAGAGGTGACATGGTTGACATAGTGATTGTCAGAGTTATAGTTTTCCCTATGATGAGGGACAGTATTTTGGACAGGCGGTCCAAGAGGATACTGTGGGAGGCAAGGTGCTGGATACTGATTAGGTTCAGTGATCGATACAGTCTAAGAAGTTTGGATTTAGAGTTCATTTATGAACTAGGTCCCATCAGATATTCAGACATATTCTAAGACAAGTATTAATCGATTCGGGAGATGGCTTTCTCCGCGAACTTGAGATTAAGATAGACATAGAAAGAAACATCAGGGCAGATCCACTCACTGAGGCTATTTCTCGAACACAAGAGTTTTACAAACTAACTTTGTGAAACTGATTAGTAGAGGAGTTGGATGTTCGGTATCACACGGGCTGTGAGTATGCGACATCGCAATAATTAGCCTTAAGTGCAAGTGGGAGATTGTTGGAGATAGTGCCCTCAAAGTCAATTATTGGATCGCAGGTACGTGATTGCAATGATTGAGACAGGACCTATACCGATATGACAGTCTTGCTCGAGATGATAGTTTGCTATCTGGTTTGTCTTTATCATCGTATACATGCTTTAGTTCGCTATTGCATATTGAAAGAGCCCATAGGATTCTTGCTTGACTGCCAGTAGTATGATGGCGATCATATACGTGGGAGCTGGGGTCTGTAAGCACGTCCTTAAAGTGTCCCTAGTCGTGGGAGTTTCGAGACAGGGCATCGATACTCCAGAGTAGACTAGTGTATATAGTCGAGACCCCGACGAGGGGCGGTGGCCGGTCTCACAAGCCATTGGTGTCAGTTGGTTCACCTAAGATGTATACAGGTGCTCATTGGGTTATAAGTAAACCGGACAGGACTCGCCGGGAACTTGCTAGTTGGTATTATACATATCGTCAGATAGCAGTTCCCTGGTGACATGTGTAAAGGTTAGTTCATCGACCTGAGGTCGTCATTTGTCTCGTGTGAGTTCCTACTGTGCTTTGATTTCTACCCTACCACGGCTCAAAGGAGTCGTGCAAACAGGTCTTTTTTGGGTACAGTCCCGAGCCACATGGAGGTAAGTGAGCGGATCGGCAGGGGATTCGTCTCTCTCGGTATTGGGGGTGAGATCGCGCTGTGTCTAGGAAAGCCATTACACAAAGCCCTCGGCCGAGGCAGGAGATTTACTGGTAGGTACTCCAGTAGTATCTCAGGGTGTTCTGGGCCACTCTCTGACACGACTTATACTGCTATTGGGGGTCTGACGTTACCAGCCCTTAGGCAGATATGTGATACTCATAGACGAACGGACCGGACTGTATGTATATTGTCACTGTTAGGCTCAGTAGGGTTTAGAGATGAGTTCGCTCGTCAGCTTCCCTTCCAATCAATACATAGGCAAACGTTACGTACAGCTTGTACCTCTGACGAGCTAGAGGTTATACCTAGTGCCAGTGTGTTCATGAGTCATTAGAGTCCCCCACAGACACTTTCCCAAGTTCGGGCGAAACGTTGTAGAGGCCGTATGGTATTATGGCAAGGTTCGGAAAATGCACGTGCATTTTCGTACGTGTCATTTTTCAGGCAGATAATACTGGTCGGTTTTGGTTTAAGCCGGATCCGAGTATTATACTGTGTAGATATAATATCTTTGTCTCAGATGCATTTGTATTCGGTCGTAATACAAATGCGGGTATGTTTATACTGATACGGGGTTATCCTGAAATCCGTTTCAGGATCACTTTTGGAAGTTGCCAGTTTCCAGTTTTCTATCACCCGTATTTAACATTCGGTTAAATGCGGATTTATCTTTTCTTCCATGGGTGAGTCATGAAGGTGTGTCATGAGTGAGGAAGCTTCTTGGTTGGTGACTTGGTTTGTGACTCACTTGATTGCATTAATTGTATTCACACTAGGTGTTATATGACTCATGCTTTCATTATTCTTATGATAAGTATTGTGCTTGTTATTCTTACCATCCCTCCTCCTACACTCACCCCCCTTGCCTATATAGTGGTCGGCCCCCTCTCTAGGGTGGGTATGGGTTCATTTTGGATAAAAAGAAGATGATAGTTTTGGTTCAAAAAGGATATAGCATCATTTCTCATTCCACCCGATCCAAAAGGCAACTTCATTAACCGTTCGTCCATAGCCTTGGACGTAACGAGACAAAGTGTTCTACTCATTCTCTACATCAATCTTGGTCATCTCATTTAGCAAACTTGATGATCGAGTTGCCTCGGTTCAGAGGCGGGAGCCCGTTTAAAGATCCGTCGACATGGTGCCACCTGGACGAGAAGACTGGAGATTCAGGAGATCGGAAGCAGCCGCAACAAAGCGTGGGATGATGGTTGAAGACCGAAGGACTCGGATCATTCGGTATAATATTTCTACCCACTTTGTAGTTTGTCAGTTTAGCTTTAATGGCAGATCCGGGTTATAGTACGTGATAGCGCCAGTTGTAAAAAGTTTTTGTTCCGCATTTGGCGTCTGTTAGACGGCCGGGGCGCTACCGTGGACTTACACTAAGGTCCTAGGTTTAGCACACCAAGCACCTTAGTTATTTCTAGTTTGAGGTTGGAGCCAAAGGTAGAGGCCCTCGGGTGGATCTTTCTTCGGCAAGAGAAGGCGACAAGGAGAACCCGTTCTTTCACTCCAAGGAGCAAGAAGAGAAGGACTTGAAGACCTAGGTATAACCCCTTTTCCGAGTAGCTAAACTCTTTTAGCATTGGTAGTTAGTTTTGTTTAGCAAAGATCCCTCCTTTAGCATAGTCCATGTTGCCTAGTGTTGTAAAAATCCGATTTTTCGTAACGTTTCCGCCTCCCCGCAAGCACCAGGGTGGGCAACGTGGACTTACAGTGGTATCATAGTCTAGCTAAACACAAGCTAACTAGTTAGCAAAGTATTTAGAACTTCGATCGGAAAAAATCGCAAAACACCTTTTCAAAAACCCTAAGTTTCTGTCGATTTTTATTTCTGCTCTAAAAATAATAAATCATACATGAAAAATCGTCTCAGGGTTTTCTAAAGACACCCACCAAAAACGATCCACTGAACCGGTCAAAGCGCCGCGGTTCCGCGGCAAGAACATGCTTCTTGCCGCGGATCCGCGGCCGAGTTGACTCAGCCGTGGACCGAGTTGATTCGGCCGTGGACCGAGTTTGGTGCAGTGTACTTAGTTGGAGGTTTTGGGATTTTTAATACAGTTTGTTTCTACCCAGATTTTCTAGAGAACAAGTTAGTTTTTGGGGTGGTCACAAATCCGTATTTTGATCGAATTTCTTTACACTTTGGCTAATGGGTTATATCTGTGATGTGATATATGTATTGAACGTCTACTAATCGCTATACGTCGATTAGTGGGGGTTATACATATCTGTGATCTGTAATGTTGATGGTTTGTGTATATGAATTCGTTGGATTGTCGCGGATGAATAGCCGGGGGGTTGTGAGATGAGAGTTTTCTTATTCTTTCAATTCATGTAATATGTAAATTGATGTAATATTATTTGTATGGCCGCACAACTGGGTCGGGGTTGTAGCCGTCATTGTATAATTTCTTTTTACTGTTTTTGCTCCTAGGATAGACCCAAGGTGGGGTGCACAAACTACCGGGTACCTCGAAGTGCCGAGTGGCCTACTCACGTTGCTGAGGGAGGTTGCTTCACTTCGAATACTTGGTGGGTAGTTTGCCGCACCCGTAGGGATCTAGGGTGGGGTTTGGCTATTCATCGCGACCGTGTAATCCGCTCTTCGTTACAGGCTCGTACGAAGTGCGGATTCCTAGTATATCCAATATGTTCATCTGTGATCTGGAATGGCTATCATTGCATGTGACGAATGTTTATATATATCTATATGATATCTATTTAGGCGTTGCTTATGTTTTTCATCCGCGCTATTCCAGCCCCCGCTCTGTCGTTAGTTAAGTAACCTAACGAGTGATGACGGGACCCCGTGGCGAATGAGGATGGCATAAGCGTACGTCATATTTTCGTTGTTTTCTGCAATGGTAGGATTAAATGATGGGACGCATTGGAATTAATGCAAGAAAAAATAAACCAAGTAACAGTCGTTGGAACACTTTCAAAACCACTCGGTTCTTTTCAAACCAAACTTTTAAATGCGGAGCTTGAACCACTCCTTTTTGAAAGCTATCTCGTTCCATCGATTATATCAAGTTCACTACGTTCACGGTTTCGCCAAAACCATTCGTAGCCCTCCGTCGTTTCACATGAATGGTCAATAAGTATTCAAGATATGTTTGTTGGCCAAAGTCAAGGCATAGTGATTGGTAGCTATTGGGTATTCATGTGCAGCATAGATAGATGTGTTGGTTTGGGGCAGTCGTTCTACCTTGTTGGCCAAAGTTAAGGGTATGTGCGGGTGGGCTCAAATTAACCTGGAGAATGACGGGTAGAACTTGACATGTGACTTATGATTTGTTGGTCAAAGTCAAGGTCATAAGAGCATGGGGCAAAAATCCACATCGGGAGTTTCAAAAGAACTGAAACTTGCTAGCGCTGCATACCATTTGGAGTGTGATGATTCTGGTAGGATTTCTTCAGTTTTGTCACGTGATGATATTTGGATCCCGACCCTACTGTGAGTATATACTACTCCTCCGGAACTTTCTCACTTAACGATCAATGCTATAAACCAAGTAGGTGTCTAGAAAAGTGTTAGCGGGGCTACGCCCACAGGGAAAGAGGTTATTTAATTAAGAAACTTCGCGAAAGCGTTGGAAAACCTCCCTCGAAGTACCGACACTGGCCTGGCTGAACGGTTAAGAAAGTATTGTACGGTGAGATTGATCCCGACTAATTCTTCCTTTATGGTTTGAGGAGGGATTCGAGAGACAGTGGGAGCCATCCTGTTTAGACAAATTAAAAACCACTCTAAACTTACAAGAGCATCATGCTAAAGTGTTTCTTCTCTCTCTCCTAATTGCAGCGACCATTTATCATGACTGGACTTAAGTTACTTCTAGATAAAAATATACTGACAGGGCCAAACTACAAAGATTGGCTCAGGAATGTCAAAATGGCAATCACTTATGACAAGTTGGGGTATCTTCTTACCACTAAAGCTCCCCCTGTCCCAGGTCCCAAAACCAGCGTCGCGGATAGGGAAATCCGTAAGACCTGGGAAATCGACTGCGCGAAGGCCAAGTGCCTCGTGCTTGCCTCTATGGACAATGAACATCAGAGGAGGCATGAGAATATGGACCTCGAATCCATATTCTCCATACAAAAGAATTGTATGGAGAGCAATCTCGTATCGCCAGATACGAAGTGTCGAAGAAGTTGTTTTCGGCAAGATTGGCCGTCGGATCATCGGTAGCAGAACACGTGCTTAAGATGATTGGCTACATAGAGGAGCTCGCGGACCATGGGACCACGTTGGAGAATGAGCTCTATACGGACTTGATTCTCCAGTCCCTTCCTTCCACTTACGCCCAGTTCATCCTGAATTTCAACTTGCAAGAAAAGGAAGTTGAACTTTCAGAACTCCTCAACATGCTGAGGAATGCAGAGGGCACCCTACAGAAAGGTAGGGAAACATCCACTTTGTTTGTAGGAGGATCTTCCTCTTCTAGGTCCAAGGCGAAAGCCAAGGGAAAGAAGAAGAAAACCCCCGCCAAACCAAGGGACGGTGTTAGTAAAGTGGATACGAAGGGAAAGACAAAAGCAACAAAGGTAGCGGGAAAGCTTGTGGATAAGGAAGAATGCTTTTACTATCATAAGAGTGGACACTGGAAGAAAGATTGCAGGGCTTGGAAGGCTAGAACACAGGATCCGAATCAAGTTGCGGCTTCAGCTTCAGGTGTGTATGTTATTGAAAACTGTCTATCAATAAACTCTACGTCCTAGGTATTGGATACCGGATCAGGATCTCATATCTGTAATTCTTTGCAGGCGTTGAGAAAGCGTAGGTTTTTGAAGGCAGATGACATGACCCTCAAAGTTGCAAACGGAGCTAGCATGGATGCTGAGGCCGTGGGGGACTATCACCTGGGAATGTCAGATGTACATGTTTTGGTTTTACGTAATTGATTTTTTGTACCCAATGCAACTTGTAATATCATTTCTGTATCTTTAATTTCTAAAGAAGGTTATGAATTTGCGTTTGTAAGTAATGTTGTAAACATTCACCTTAATCAAGTTCTGATTGAGTCAGGTACATTGAGCAATGGTATATACGTATTAAACCAACCATAAATTTTCAATGTCCAGAATACACACAAAAGAAAGTCTCCGGAAACAAATCAGACTTTCTTATGGCATTATAGACTGGGTCACATTAATGAGAGAAGGTTGACGAAGTTACATACAGAAGGATATTTGGATCCGTTCGAATATCAATCATTTGCAACTTGTCAATCCTGTCTCAAAGGAAAGATGACAAAGACTCCGTTCACTGGACACGGAGTAAGAGCGAGCGAGCTCTTGGGACTCGTACACAGCGACGTGTGTGGTCCAATGTCTAAAGAGATGTCTCCCAAGACTGATTTGGAGAGGGATAGCATGTCTATTATACCCTACGCTTCTACGGTAGGCTCTATAATGTATGCGATGTTGTGTACCAGACCGGATGTAGCTTATGCACTGAGTGTGGTAAGCCGGTATCAGTCAAACCCTGGGGAGAAACACTGGATAGCGATAAAGAACATTCTCAAGTACCTGAGAAGAACTAAGGAGATGTTCTTGGTGTATGGCGGAAAAGACCTCCAGATCGAGGCCTTTGCTGACTCCAGCTTCCAGAGTGACAAGGATGATTCCAAGTCCATGTCGGGTTATGTCTTTACCCTCTATGGAGGGGCGGTGTGTTGGAAGAGTTCTAAACAGGAAACTGTTGCTGACTCGACGATGGAAGCGGAATATATCGCTGCTGCAGATGCCGCAAAAGAAGCCGTCTGGATAAGGAAGTTCCTAACAGAACTTCAGGTGGTTCCGTCCATTGTTGATCCAGTACCTCTGTATTGCGACAACAACGGGGCTATAGCTTTAGCGAAGGAACCTAGGTCCCATCAGAAGTCCAGACACATCTTGAGGCGGTATCACCTGATCAGGGAGATCGTGGATCGCCAGGAGATCGAGGTTCGGAGAGTCGCTTCAGAAGATAACACTACAGATCCATTCACCAAGGCTTTGCCCCAGACTCAGTTCGAGCGGCTGATCGAGATGATAGGTCTTCGATACGCCAGTATATAGCCTTAGTGCAAGTGGGAGATTCTTAGTGTATATGCCGTAGAGGCCATTACTGTATCATACTAGCTTGTATATTACTTGATGGAAGCTTAGGATATTCACCTTGTATTGACAATCTTGCTCAAAATAGTAGTATGCTACTTGGTTTGTTTCTGCTTTAATGTGTGCATGTGTTTCTTTTAGCATATCGCCTTTACACATTAGTGGAGCCCTTAGGATCTTTGCTTGATTACCAGCATTATGATGGCAGTCACACTCGTGGGGGCTGGGTAATCCATAAGCACATCCTTATGCAGGTCCCTAGTCGTAGGACTATCGAGACAGGGCTTCGATACTCCGGAGTAGACTAGCGTATGCGCTTTTTATCCCAGCTTGGGAGACGGTTTGTCCCACAGCCGTCAGTACGTCGTACTTGAGATAGTATGCGGGTGCTCGTTAGGTTACGAGTACACTGGACAGGACTCGTCGGGAACTGTTGGTTGGTATTATACCTATCGTCAGTTATCAGTTCCCAGGTGACATGAGTACAGCTTAGTCCGATGACTTGACACTGTCACTTCGCCTCGAGTGTGTTCCCACTGTACTTTGATTACTACCCTATCATGGCTCAAAGGAGTCGTGCAAACAGGTAGTTTTTGGGTGCAGTCCCGAAGCACTTGGAGGCAGTGACGGTTAGACAGGATTCGTCTCTCCCGGTATTGGAGGTTGATATCGCGCTGTGTCTAGGAGAGCTATTACACAAAGTCCCTGGCCAGGGCAAGCGAGATAAACTGGTAGGTTTCCGGTGTTATCTCAGGTGTTCTGGGCTACACTCTGACACGACTTGTACCGCTAGTTGGGGACTGACGTTTACCGCCCCCCTAGGCCCGCCATGCGATGTTCTCAGACGAACAGACCGGACTGTACGGAGACTGTCACATTCAGGCTCAGTAGGAGTTCAGATGGGTTTACCTCGTCAGTCTTCTTATCGGCATCTACCTGGGGACCGTTACGTACAGCTAGTGCCGCTTACGGTCTGTGGTTAAACCCACTGCCAGCGTAGTATTGAGTCTTTAGAGTCCCACATATAAGGTAATTCGCCTTTAGGCAAAATGAGTAGAGGTCGCATGGTTTTGCGACGGGGTTCGTTCACATCCGCACACTTGTGCACGTTTGGTGTCCGGACAGCTTATACTAGCGGGCTTTGGTTTAAGCCAGATCCTAGTATATGTTTTGGGATTGGTTTTATCTCATTGTATTCCTGTTCCTCGGAACACGGATACGGGTGTGTATGCACAGTTGACTAAGGCAGAGGCAGAGGACTTTCATTAGGGTTGATGACCATTGTCATTTTCTTAACCCTAATGTTTATGTGTGAAATATGATTTATTAATATTAGTTAATTATAATTGTGCATGGTTAGGGTTGTTGACCATTTGACTACATTTGACTTGTTGACCTGGGTTGACAAGTTGACCATCATCATTCCATATGAAAGATGCTCTTTGAAAAGCATTTAATGTGAAATGATAATGGTCATTTCTTGATTAACCATCACAATTATCTTTAGCTAATTATCTATTTTTCATAATTCACATATATGTGAGAAGGTTGGATTATTCTTCTCATTCTATCATTCTCATTCTCTCTCCTCCTCTTCGTCTCTCTCTAGCTCTCCCCTCTCATGAGTTGAGAACCATTTGAGCTTGAGATAAAACCCTAAAAAATACTTTCTACTTTTTCTAAGGTCCTAGGTTTAGCACACCAAGCACCTTAGTTACTTTTAGTTTGAGGTTGGAGCCAAAGGTAGAGGCCCTCGGGTGGATCTTTCTTCGGCAAGAGAAGGCGACAAGGAGAACCCGTTCTTTCACTCCAAGGAGCAAGAAGAGAAGGACTTGAAGACCTATGTATAACCCATTTTCCGAGTAGCTAAACTCTTTTAGCTTTGGTAGTTAGTTTTGTTTAGCAAAGATCCCTCCTTTAGCATAGTCCATGTTGCCTAGTGTTGTAAAAATCCGATTTTTCATAACGTTTCCGCCTCCCCGCAAACACCGGGGTGGGCAACGTGGGCTTACATATCCGCATACACTACGTGATTGCGACGGACTTTTGATCCACATCAAAATCCCATAGCAACCGATCAAATGAGACTGAATTGCTAGATTTATAAAATTCAAACTAGTTTTCACAAAACTAAATATTGTGGATTTCAAGTATTGTATCACATTCCACAGATAGCTAGACGATGTTACACATTTCGATCGAATCAACAAACACCCAAAGTTTTCCAAAAAGCTTAACACTTGAGGGCTGTTTAAAAATACAAATAACATGCCACCGTACGTATGGACCAACCGTAGAAGAGCCAACCCTTGCCTCACCTATGGCGCCGCGGAACTACCGCAAACCCTAAGATTTGACGGCGGTTCTTACGGTCACAGAATCGAGTTACGGTTTTGTTCTTCTAGAGGGTCCATCGCATTACTTGCATGATTTTTGAATGTTCTTTAACTTGGAAAAATCCAACTCTTGGAAAATTTCCATCGAGGGAAAAATTGGGTTATTGATATCCGTTCGAACTTTTTAACTCTGTCTAAATAACCCGAAATTATGTTATAATTATGACTACGAAACACTCCAAACTGTACCCAACTACTACCTGTTTGCACGACTCAATAGAGCCGTGGTAGGGTAGTAATCTAAGAACAGTGGGAACACATTCGAGGTGAAGTGAAAGTGTCAAGTCAACGGACTAAGCTGTACTCATGTCACCTGGGAACTGATAACTGACGATAGGTATAATACCAACCAACAGTTCCCAGCGAGTCATGTCCAGTGTACTCGTAACCTAACGAGCACCTGCATACTATCTCCAGTACGATGTACTGATGGCTGTGGGACAGATCATCTCCCCTCCTGGGATGAGAAGCGTATACACTAGTCTACTCTGGAGTATCGATGCCCTGTCTCGATAATCCTACAACCAGGGACCTATATAAGTATGTGCTTATAGACTACCCAGCCCCCACTAGTGTGACTGTCATCACAACGCTGGTAGTCAAGCAAAAGATCCTAATGGCTCTATCAATATGTATTAGCAATATGTCAAAAGAAACACATACACATATTAAGATAGATACAAACCAAGTAGCATACTACCATATTGAGCAAGAATGTCAATCCGTGTATATATCCCAAGCTTCCAAAATGTAATATACAAACTAGTACTATACAATGATGGCCTCCAGGGCATATCACACTAACACCATGGCTGTACTGAGTCGTGCAAACAGGTGGCTTTTGGGTACAGTCCCGAGATACATAAAGACGATGAGAGATAGGAGGGGTTTCGTCTCTCCCGGTATTGGGAGTTGATGTTGTGCTATGCACAATTGGCTTTGACTCGAAGTCCCTGTCCATGGCTGATGAGATTTACCGATAAGTGTTATCAGTAGTTTCTCAACCGGTAGTCCATATCGGCATGACTTATTGAGTTATTAGGGCTCGACGATTTCATCCCTAGACTTGATATACAACATATCAGACGAAGAGACCGGATTGTGTTGTAAGTGTTACCAATGGCTCTGCGGGAGTTTTGACAAGTTCGCTTGTTGTTCTTCTGTTCGTACAATACCTGGGAGCCGTTATGTGCAGCTAGTACCGCTGACGGTTTATGGGTATCTGATATGATCACTACCTAATGCTAGCGTATTGACGAGTCTTAGAGTCCCACAAAGGGGTTTTCCGAACTCAGGCGAAATGAAGTGGGAGCGCATATGGAGATATATGCCGGGGGGCTTGATTAAATGCGAGTATTTGATACCACATTTAATCTAGCAGATTTATTAGTCGGGTTATATGTGTTATGACCGGGTTATTAAATCAATTGTTGATTTTATAAAATGATTAATTTCTTTTTGTAAAATCCTTTCTTTATCTTTTTATATTTACATAGATATATATATATAAATAAGTATATGTATATATATAAATATATATTGATAAATATATAAATATATATTGATAAATATATATATATATATATATATTATCATTATATATATAAACATGTATTTATAAAAGGTGTCATGGTTGATGATACATACAACATGGGTGTGCAAGACTCACATTGGAGTTTTATTTATTTTTTTAATTAAATAAATATGTGTCATGGCTTCTACATTGTTCTCAAAATATTTCTCCTCATGACTCACCATTCCACTCATATTTATTTAGTTAAATATCTAAAAATATCTCCATGGTTCATTTATTATTCTTTCTTGAGTTGAGTTAAGAAAAAACCCTAGTTGCTTCTTCTTCTTCCTCATTCGTTCACTAGGTTTTGAGAAAGAAGAAAAAGGAAGGTTTTTTCAAGGGATAAAATTCTTCACTTCACCAATCTATACTACTCTAGCCCATTAGTGCAGGTTGTTTTGCTTCATTCATCCTAGGTTTGTGAAGTAAAGAGCTTGAGCTAAGAAACTCCGGGTGGATCATCGTAGACGACGAAAGACCTTGAGCGGAGTCGATCCTAGCTTCGAGTGGAGCCGTAGGAGTCCAAAGAGAGTGAAGGAGTTGACTACAAAGGTTGTATTTCCTTATCTTTTAGCTTAGACTTCTTTTATTATTGCTTTTACCCTAATCCCTAGTTTCGATTCGGAGTTTGTTTGTATTAGCCCTCTAAAATTTAAAAAGTTCATTACTTTATGTTGTTTAAAACTAACTAGAGGCGCTACTACACACCAACAAACCCCTAATACTGGGAGAGACGAATCTCCTCCTATCGCTCATTGCCTCCATGTGACTCGGGACTGTACCCAAAAACCACCGTTTTGCATGTTCTCTTGAACGTGGTAAGGTGGAAATCAAAACACGGTGGGAATCACACAAGACTCTATGACGATCTCGGATCCACAGACTAACATGTACCAGTGTCACCAGAGAACCGCTATCTGACGATAGGTATAATACCAACTAGGAGTTCTCCGCGAGTCCGTTCAGTGTACCCAGTCTCCACTGAGCATCTGTATACCATCTTTGATGTCAAACACCAATGGATGTGGGATCATCCATCACCCATCATATGGGTCGAAAATCGTATACGCCAGTCTACTCTGGAGTATCGATGCCCTGTCTCGATACTCCCACAACTAGGAACAACTATAGGATGTACTTGTGGACTACCCTTGGCCCCACTAGTATGATCTCCATCATAGTCCTGGTAGTCAAGTACTCATCCTAAGAGCTTTATCAACATATGAGAGCAAGACGGTATCACAATACAAGTCTACATGTTAAGACAAAGAGCAACCAGATAGCATACTATCATGTCGAGCAAGAAAGTCCTCTCTATATATGTCCAAATATCCACTATAATATACATCATATGTACAATAATGGCCTCTAGAGCATACACATAACTAACATCATAATATGTAAATTCAAACAGATTTAAATATGCATCTGTATGTAACTTAGCTAGTCTTGTCGCATTGACATGATCTAGTCTACAGTGCCACAAGGAGGCTTCGTTCATTTCTGAACTTTTTCTCTTGTTTGTATTCTGTACGTTAAGAACTATATTTTGATTCAGAACGTATATACCGTTACACAACGTACCAAACCCAATTAACACTTGATTTAGGAACATGTTCATAACATTTTTCTCTAATGCAAAGTTATATCTTTCTTTATCCAAATAAAGGGATGAATATGATATTCCACATCATCGAGGGTGCATAATAACAGTCGTTTTTACAATCAATGTATTACTACTTAATACAAGGTGATATTCGCCAACTGCTTTGGCTGCAACAATTGCACCATTCCCAACTACTAAAGACATATCACCCTTTTTTCAGTTCTCTATCTCTATTTAGCCTATGTAACATATTACATACGCGGGATCTTGATATGGTATCAAATACCCAGGACGTAGAGTAAACTGAGAAACAGTTCTCGGTTACGAACACATCCGAAGACGATGCATCATACATGCTTATTCTTCGTACGGGTGGCATAGGAATCCTGATATTCCCCTATTCCTTGCTCAAACTCATGACAGTCATAAGATAGAGCAGAACCTAGACTCGTATAATAAGTAGGTTCGGTCAATACATCCATATTATTATCTTGATTAAGGCATGTCATTGGTCGCTATCAGGAGAGAGAGAAGAATAATCACTTTGCGTGCACTCTTGCAAGATTAGATTGCTTATTATCTCATCTAATCAGGATGGTTCCCACTGTTTTTATCAAATTTTCTTTCAAACCCTAAAAGGTAAGATTAGCCGGGATTAATTACATTCTACAAGTTCGCTAACCGGTCAACCAGGCCAATGTCAGTACTCCGAGAGAGGTTCCCCGTACTTTCGCACGGACCTAATTAAAATAAACCTTGTTTCCCTAGAGGCATAACCCCGTTGACACCTTTCTAGTCACCTACTGGATTAGCTAATTATAAAGTGCAAAATTCTCTCAGGAGTAACTCTTACTCGCAGTGGGTATCGAGATCCATCTATCATATAGAATGTATGCAATCTCATTGCAAATTTCAACACTTTAAATTCCCAATAATTGTTTTTACCCCGAGCAACTTATGACCTTAACTATGATCAACAAATCATAAGCGCTAGCCAAGTTCAACCCGTTCATTTCTTGATTGAATTAAATCCACCCGTACAACCCTTAACTATGGTCAACAAAGTCGCACGAATGTCCTAATCAATCACATCATATGCTTTGTATGAAGACATCACTTAGCTACCGTACGCTACGCCTTAACTATGGTCAACAAACGTAGCACGAATACTAAGTACCCTACTTCCTAAAATGACGGAGGGCTACGCCGGTTTTTAAGAAAATCATGAGCATAATGAACTTGATATCGTTGTAGAATTCAATGATTTTGAAAAAGGAGTGGTTTAAGCTCCGCTTTTAAAATCGAGTAGTTTTTAAAAACAAACCCAATAGCAACTGCTAGCTTTTGCTAAAGAGATCACTCCCGGTGAAGGGATCTCAGCTCTTTCCTCATCGAATGAGGTGCTGGATATTCTACAAGGAATATCACTATGCAAAGCAAAAAACTAGAGAAGGTATCAAACTAAACCATGTGGGTTGTAGAATTTGCAAGTTTTTGCTAAAGAGGTCACTCCCGGTGAAGGGATCTCGGCTCTTTCATCATCGAATGAGGTGTTGGATATCCATCAAGGAATACCACTATGCAAAGCAATAACCAGAGCTACTTTTTTGAAAAATTTTGATTTTACAATATCTTTAGGTTTCTTTTCTTTCATTAATCTCATTAATGAAATCCCATCATTTAATATTTCCTAAACATCACAGAAAATGAAACGAAAATAGAACGTACGCTTATACCATCCGCATTCGCCACTGGGCCCCGTCATACATCGTTAGGTTACTTAACTACCGGCAAAGCGGGAGCTGGACTAGTGCGGGTGCAAAACATAAGCAACGTTTATTATATATCATATATATAATATAACATTCGTCTCACGTAGTAATATGATCACATCACAGAACCAAGCAGCAGAAACAACATATGAAATATTGGATATACTAGGATGTCCATGTTTTAAATTTATCCAGTAATGTAAAACACGAATTCCACGGTCGTGTTGAATAGCTAAACCCACATCCTTAGTCCCCTATGAGAGCGGCAAGTAACCCTACCAATTCTAGAGTTAGGAGACCCGGTCTCAACTCCTTGAGATGGTTTCCCACTGGACTCTAGAACCCGGTTACTTGTGCTCCCCGCCTTGGGTCTATCCTAATGCGGAAAAGTAAATAATATACATGAATGTTGACATCATTCTCAACCCGGAAGTGCGCCAATAAAAGAATATTAAATACAGATTTTACATGAATGAAAATAAAAACTCTCATCTCACATAAAACCCCCGGCTATTCATTCACGACGATCCAACAAATCATATCACCAGCAAAACATAATATCTCATGTCATCAACGTAAATAAATACGCGTATCCCTAAATTCGTTGACATATAGCAACGAGATTGGGATACCCCACATATTACACTTACGGTCGTAGAAAAGAAATTGAAAAACTACAACAATTAGAATCCGTATATCCTTAGACATCATAAACCCGGAATATCACATATTCCGGATTTCATGCCTAACCTATAAATCTTGTATTTTAGTCTCAAATTGAAAACTCTTTTCAATTACTTAGCCCGGGATTCAACAAGATTCCCGACTACATTATCGAATACTCATCGAAAACTTTAGCGGATGGTCGCACCCCTGATGCCATCGACGAAGTGCACTAAGGCGGAACATCGTTGCCGCAAGCACCCGAGTGGGTGCTTTTGGCAACGGGATTCTCCTACAGTCACTTGGTCGGGGCTATGGGGCACGACTGTCTACTAGAGTTATCCGGCGAGTGTTCGCGTACAATACGCGATTGCGACGGAGTTTTGATCCAAATCAAAACTTCGTGGCAACCGATTAACCGAGACTAATATACTAGATTTACAATATACTAATTAGTTTTCACAAAACCAATTAATCCGGATTCTAAATATTGTATCACATATCATCAAGATCTATACGACGTTAAACATTTCGATCGGTTTAACAAACACCTACAAAATCCAGAGAGCTCAACAACTTGAGCACAATTAAAAACTTCCAGAAAGTGCTAAATTTAACACTGGAGCAACAAAAGAAAAACCAACCCTTAAATCCCTAACCATGCGGCGGAGCCGCGGCCAAACCATGAGTTTGGCGTCGGTTTAGTGGATTTAGGGGATCAATTTTCTTTGGGCTCCATATAAAACCCTGCACAATTTTCTGGATATTTTTAAATTCGAAAATTCCAACATTTGAAAAAATCGATAGAAACTACTAAAAACCGTGTTTTGAAAATCCGATCGAACACTTCGACGCCGTAAGGACCTACCCAAATATTCTAGCTTGGCTCTGATATCATGAAAGTCTACCCTAGCACCACCATGAGATCCAAGTGGCATCAAGCATGCCGAATTCAAATTTTTCGGGTGCTAGATTAGACTAACAAGATCGTTAACTAGAATATTTAGGGTTTACTATGATGATATCAAAACTAAAGAGAAGTGAAAATGGCTATACCCTCGTAGATCGAGTCCTTCACTTCACATGCTCCGTGTAGTAGTCCGCGGGACTCCACTAGGCTCCACTTGAGGGTTTGGACGCGCTTCCTCCGATGACCTTCGTGCCGAAGATGATCCACGCGAAGCCCGCTAGCTCAAGCTACCTCTTTACTAATCTCATATTAGTGAAGTAAACACGCCATACTAAAGTTCTAGTTTGGTGTGGGATGATGAAGTAGAGGATTTGAGGCTCACTAACATGTGTTCAAGCTTCATGGTTCATATCACATGTGAGGGTTGAAGGTTGAACCATGATGAGGTGTCGTGATAAGTCATGCCGATGTCTCTTCATCTGATATGTTGCATATCATGTCAGGGGTGGTAAACGTCAGACCCTGGTAACGTGATAAGTCATGCCGATGTCTAGCCTATAACGGTTCGAGAAACTACTGGTAACTCTTACCAGTAAATCTCAGCAGCAGCCCTGGCCAGAGACTTCCAGTTATAGCCAATCAAGCATAGCGTAACATCAACCTCCAATACCGGGAGAGACATAACCCTTCCTATCGCTCATTGCCTCCATGTGACTCGGGATTGTACCCAAAATCCATCTGTATGCACGTCTCCTTTGAGCGTAGTAAGGAAGAAATCAAAGCACAGTGGGAGCCATACAAGACTCTATGACGATCTTGGGTCTACAGACTAACCTGTACCAGTGTCACCAGAGAACTGCTATCCGACGATAGGTATACTGCCTACTAGGAGTCCTCGGCGAATCCTGTTAGGTGTACCCATTCTCTAATGAGCACCTATGTACAATCTTTGATGTCACACACCAATGGTTGTGGGATCAAAACCATCGCCCTCTAAGGGACAAGAAACGTACATACTAGTCTACTCTGGTAATATCGATGCCCTGTGTCTCGATATACCCTCGACTAGGAACTGCTTAAAGAATGTACTTTTGGACCACTCTGGCCCCACTAGTATGATCTCATCATAATTCTGGAAGTCAAGTACATATCCTAAGGGATTTATCAACATGTAAGAGATAGACAGTATAATAATACCAGTCTACATGTTAAGATAAAGGTAACCAGATAGCATACTATCATGTCGAGTAAGAAAGTCCTCTATATATATGTCCAAGCATACACTATATCAACAATAATGGCCTATAGGGCATACATATTCCTAACAGTCCGATGTCTATACATACGAGGGGTGGATTCTCGTGTAAGTGCACGGCGGCGGCCCGGCCGTCAATCCGACGGCCAAATGCGGAAGCGGTGATAAACTTAAATTTTGAGGACTTAGCAAACCGGCACCACCGCGCACTAAACACCCGGATCGAACCATTAACAAGTCTAAGCTAACTACAAGATAGGGAAGAGAAGTATACTGACGATCCAAGTCCTCCGGTCTTCTCGTCATCGTCCCGATCTCCTGCGGAATGTCCCGTCTCCTCCTCGTCGCCGGAAGTGCGCCACATCGCCTACTTCTTTTACGGGCTCCCACCTCAATGCCGAGGCAACTCGGGCACGAAGCCGGCTACTCGACGTGCCCAAGGTTCGCTGTAGAATATGTAGTAGAGGATTGTGTCTCATTTGGGGTTCATGGAGGTGCCATTTGGTGGAGGGATGAAACAAGAACAATGTGGAGGAGCTAGGGGGTATTTTGGAGCATGATATGAACCAAAAATACACCCACACAATTTTTGGACAGCCCCAATCTCAAGTGGCCGGCCATCTCAAGAGGAATGGAGAGAATGAGATAAGTGTATCCAAAAATGGGAGCCTCACTCATATGATACAAGAGAGAGAGAGAGAGGAGTCTATCATGCAAAAGGAAATGATTATCAACAAATCCAACACTCCAAGGCAACCATCATCTCATGCATGATGGCTTCAAAAAGTCAAGCCATCATGAGAAGAAGAAGTCAAGTGATGGTGCTCATCATTAAAACCATCATGATCCAACCAATAAGCAAAGACCCCCTCCACAAAATACTTATTTGCAACAATGCAAATAAGTCCTCCTCCACCAATCTTCGGCCAATGAACGGAACAATGGAAATTGGCCGAAACGGAAAGTAAACTGGCAACTCCAGAAAACTGGTCCCGTAATAAATTACAGGAAAACCCCGATACTGTGCATACACACCCGCATCTGTATTTCGACCGAAATACAAATGCAATGAGACAAAATCTACACTGTACTATACTAGGATCCGGCTTAAACCAAAGCCGGCTAGTAATATCCGTTCGATCCTGATCCGTGCAATACCGCACGTATCTGATCGAACCCTGCCATATATCCATACGGCCTATAGTACAAACTGTCCGATCCTGATCCGTGCAATACCGCACGTATCTGATCGGACCTTGCCATATCTCCATACGGCCTCTACAACCTTTCGCCCGAAAGCTGAGTAACTGAAATGTGGGGGACTCTAAAGACTCATCAACACCTTGGTTGTGGATTTAACCACTAGCACGTCAGAGGTATAAGCCAATACGTAACGGGCTACCAGGTACTGACTAAAAGGGATGTCTGTGAGCAAACTCAGCCTGACAACCCTACTGAGCCTGTCAGTGACAATATCCATACAGTCCGGTCCGTTCGTCTATGAGCATCGCATGGCGGGCCTAGGGGGTTGGTAAAAGTCAGACCCCCAAAAGCGGTACAAGTCGTGTCGGAGTGTAGCCCAGAACACCCTGAGATACTACTGGAATACCTACCAGTAAATCTCCTTGCCTCGGCCGAGGGCTTCGTGTAATGGCTCTCCTAGACACAGCACGACCTCACCCCCAATACCGGAAGAGACGAACCCCTGAAGATACGCTCACTGCCTCCATGTGGCTCGGGACTGTACCCAACTAAAACCTGTTTGCATGACTCCTTTGAGCCGTGGTAGGGTAGTAATCAAAGTACAGTGGGAACTCACACGAGACAAATGACGATCCCCAGGTCGATGAACTAACCTGCACACATGTCAACAGGGAACTGCCATCTGACGTCTGGTATATGACCAACTAGCATGTTCCCGGCGAGTCCTGTCCGGTGTACTCATAACCCAATGAGCACCTGTATACATCTTAGGTGATCCAACTGACACCAGTGGCTTGTGAGACCGGCCACCGCCCCTCGTCGGGGTCTCGACTGTATACACTAGTCTACTATGGAGAATCGATGCCCTGTCTCGAAACTCTCACGACTAGGGACCTTTTAAGGATATGCTTATAGACCCCCAGCTCCCACTTATATGATCGCCCTCATACTGCTGGTGGTCAAGCAAGAATCCTAGGGGCTCTACCAACGTGTAATAGCGACGTGTCAGGTCACTTAAAACAGTACACGATGATAAAGGTAAACCAGATAGCATACTATCATCTCGAGTAAGACTGTCCTACCGGGATAGGTCCTCCCTCAATCATTGCAATCACGTACCTGTGATCCAATAATTGACTCTGAGGGCACTATCTCCAACAATCTCCCACTTACACTCAAGGCTAATTATTGCGATGTCGCATACTCACAGCCCGTGTGATACCGAACACCCAACTCCTCTACTAGTCAGTCTCACAAAGCTCGTTTGCGAAACTATTGCGTTCGAGGAATAGCCTCAGTGAGTGGATCCGCCTTGTTGTCTCTTTCCATGTCTCTCTATATCTCAAGTTCGCGGAGAAACCCATCTCCCAAAATGAGCAATATCTGTCTTAGGATGTGTCTGGATGTCTGATGGGACATAGCTCATAAATGAACTCCAAATCCAAACTTCTTAGACTGTATCGACTACTGAACTTAATCAGTGTCCTGCGCCATGCCACCCTCAGTATTTCCTTGGACCACCTGTCCAAAATACTGCCCTTCGTCAGAAGGAGAACTATAACTCTGACAACCTCCTTGTCGTCCATGTCACCTTGGAAGCCTGGAATGATAACTGTCTCCCGAATGAGGCTGTCGTTATCATATCCCTAGAACATCGACTTATGTTCTAAAACTGCTTCCGACTGTTTCTCCAGGATTGGATCAATATCAACTTATTGCATCTAGTGCAAGAACAACATCTGGTGTGGTACTTGACATCTCATGATTGACTCAATTGCCTAAGCAAGTGATATGCCAATCATGCACTTCCCTCTCCACTTTAGTCTGTAAGACACCTTTAGAGAGGGTGACCTCATCATCTGCAGGTACACTACCATGCATGGAGTCGTCCATTCTAAATACCCTTAGAATGCTGTCAAGTACCCTGATTGGGAGACTACCCAAATCTAGATCTAAAACCATAGATCTAGTAACCAGAATGTCTGATATAAAATCCATTTCCTTTGTGGAGAAAACACTGTGTGACGACCAAAGTATAACCGATTGTAGTATAGGAGTTTATTTTCCTACTCTGTGTATGTCATCCAAATACCATGACATCACACCCTACTACCTTCTCAACAGATCCATCCCCTATTCTGATGAAGTCAAACCTATGACTGTCACGTCAGAAATAGATGATCTATCTCCGCTACTGGTGCTTCAGTCTATAAATAGACATAAGCTACCTGTCCACCAATGCTTCCGCTGCTCCCACTGACTACGACAACCCTCTGGCAGAGTCATATATACGTACACTTCTAAAACTAGTTTTAGAACGACGCTATACTCATCCTCCCGCCGGGTCTCGCAGCCTGGAACAACAGCAATGGTAATTGTGGGTAAACAAGAACTTCCCTGTCACCGTCCTTGAGGCTACCGTAGTACCTCTCGGGTGCCTGAAGTTACCCACCTTATCTGCGGAGTGGCCAATGGAATGTCAATCCAGATTGAATCTTTTAGGTTCCTTATCAAATCTTCAGTAATCGTTTGTGGTTCTGGAATCACTTCCAGTTCTACCATACTCCCACTACTGTTTTCTGAAAAAATCCATTTTTTTTATTAAAACTGTGGCGAGTCTAGAACAATATTGCTATTGTTCATCCAGATGGTAGAAAGTCAACCCTCGTCATAGCCTGGGTCAACCCACAAACAGCCATTACAGAAACGTGCCTTGAGTTGTCCAGTGTCTGGTTTTAATCATAAACCGGACAACTCCCCATACCTTAACATCGTTAAGATATGAACTGTTCTATATCCAATATAGAACCAGAGGCACTGATTTAACTGAACCAGATCCAAATCATGCAACTATCTCCAGTGCATGTCAACTAAATGGAAGGAGGCGGATCAGCGTTACTCAACTTAGGAATGCTTCCAATCATGAGTAACCTGAAAGAGAAGCAAGATCTCTTAAATCATTACTATCAACTGAATACCGTACACAAGTGTCTACATCTTCGATCGCTTTGAAGAATCCCGATACTTGCTACACCTGGTTCTCTACTCTATTCAAATACCTATAACTTCTCCAAATTCGGACCCTGTGTTTCCGCGAAACACCTGTCTAAAAAACTAGAGAAGTCATAAGTAAACCGAATATAGTACGAGGACCAACCCCTCTGTCCTGATGGACCCTGGACAACATACAATACTCTGTATAAGTCCCTTGAGTCTGATAACTCATTCACTGTGTGTCGTAGGTTGAAAACTGTACTTATGGTTAAGAAGAATTACACCGCTGTTTAATGCTCCTTACCTAACCATCCACTGATATAGGTAAATGTTATCGACATAATATCAAAAGGTATATCTCACTCTATGAAAATAGACGTACAGATATATCAATTTGAAATTGGTGCATAACAGCGGATATTCAAAACCAAATATTTGCCGACCGGCAAACAGCCCAGGCGATTTCCTCAAATATCACCGATTACAACGAATCCCGATATAATGAGGATGATCACCCAATTCCCAATAACTTACTCCCACTCATCATCTGTAAAACCATACAGATGTGAGAATCGTACCTGGTAAATACATACCCTGGAGTAAGGACTAATTGGGAAATCAGTTTTCCTTTAACAGTACACAGTGAAACTGAAACATTGAAATGTTTCGATGGGGTATCCTGGTATTCCTAGTAATGCCTCTTCCAGATTCACAACTGTAACCGTATAGTTCTTTGCCACCTCTCCAAATCCCTTCATATGTCTTTAGTCTTTACCTTCTGCATACCCCTTTAGGCCAAATGGTTTTCTTCCTTCCCTACCATTCGGCACCAGCCTATGGTTTGGAAGAAGACTATCCAATAAGCATAATGGGTGTACTGTCCCAATCCTAGGAACACTCGCAATGCGAGAGGAGGTGAAGATAAAAGACACCTGAATAAACCATATTCCTATTTCTCCTGAACCAGAATCCATCCCCGAACTGGAACAAGTTCCCTTCGAGTTCGTATATAACCATACGATGGAGTATCCAATAAACTGTGGATCTTTGTAGTGATACGGAGTGTCCTGGAGAAATACAAAGGTGACGTGGGAGTTGTAACGAAATACCTGGTTTGGTCGTGAATATCAGTTGCAATTTACTTTGCCCTCTTACTAATCCCTTGCTTTGTCTGAACTTAATACCTTCTGTACACCATCGTTAGGCTAATTGGTTTTCTTCATTCCCTACCGGTCGGCACCAGCCTAAGGTTTGGAAGAAGACTATCCAATTTGCGTAATAGGTGTACTATCTCCTAAACCAAGGAGTACTCGCAACTTGAGAGAAGGTAAAAGGAAAAGACAACTGAATAATCCTATCCATTTTCTCCAGAACCTGAAACCATCCTCGAATAAATTCCTTCGAGTTCGTATCTAACCATACGATGGTTTTGTCCAATGGAAGTGGACGTTCGTAGTAATACGGGGTGTCCTGGAGAAAAGGGTAAAAGTAGGTGTGGCAATGAGGTTTGCAACTCTGACAATCCAAAAGCCGGTGTTGAGAAGGTTCGGTCAACTTGGTCACTGAGTCATAGTCTTAGGGTCGGGTCAATGGTCGCTGCCAAAGAGAGAGAGAAAAGAAACACTCAGCGTGCACTCTAACCTAGATCAGAATGGTTACCAATTTATCTAATCTGGAATCCTCCCACTGTACCTCAAATTCTCCTCCAAACATGAAAGAAGAATTAGTCGGGGTCACCCGAGGAGTAAACTAACTCATCAGTGGGAATCGGGATCCAACTATCATCACATGATAACGTGACGGAATCCGCTCACGCTACCACACTCCAGAAGGTATGCGCATATCTGGCAAGTTTCAGTTCTTTTGAAACTCCCGATGTGATTTCTGCCCCATGCTCTTATGACCTTGACTTTGGCCAACATATCATAAGTCACATGTCAAGTTCTATCCGTCATTCTCCAGGTTAATTTGAATCCACCCGTACCTACCCTTGACTTTGGCCAAAATGGCAGTACGACTGTCCCAAACCAACGCATCTATCTATGCTGCATATGAATACCCAATAGCTACCAATCACTGTGCCTTGACTTTGGCCAACATACACAGCTTGAATACTATTGACCACCCATATGAAACGACGGAGGGCTACGAATGGTTTCTGGCGAAAACCTTTAACGTAAAGAACTTGATATCGTTGAAGGAACGGATAGCTTTTAAAAATATAGTGACGAAAACCTTCGCTAAAGAGGTCACTCCCGGTGAAGGGATCTCGGCTCTTTCCCCGTAGAATGGGGTGCAGGATATTCCAACTGAATACCACGATGCAAAGCAAAAGTAATCGGCTATAGTGAAGTTAATGCCCTGACGCAAACTTTTTGTCCAAGGGATCACTCCCGGTGAAGGGATCTCGGCCCTTGCCTCGTCGACTGAGGAGCAGGATATTCCAACTGAATACCACGGTGCAAAACAAAAGAGAACGTCCTTGCAATAACAGCTTTTTGAAAAGTATTCCAACAACATCAGATTAGGTTTTTTTTTAAACTTGCATTGATCCGAATCAACTCAGTCCCACCAATTGATCACACCACAAAGAACGAAAATATACTGATGTACGTATATGCCATCCGCATTCGCCACTGGGTCCCGTCATTACCCGTTAGGTTAGCTAACTAACGACAGAGCGGGGACTGGACTAGCGCGGATGCAAAACATATACAACATCTACTAATATATATACCAATATATTATATTTCGCTCAAGGCGTGAAAAGAAATGCAACATCACAGAAATGTACAGCATCACAGAACAATACAGATATCTGGGATCCCCGGGTTTCACAGAGCCGCTGAAACCCGACGTTCCCCTGGTCGTGTGGATAGCCTGTGCAATGAAATCCTAGACCCCTACGGGCGCGGCAAGTCACCCGCCAAAACCTGAAGCGAGGCAGCCCCCTTCAGTACCGTGAATGGACCACCCAGCACTTCACGGAATCCGGCAACTTGGGCACCCCTCCTGGGTCAACCTGTACCCCCTACGAGTGCGGCGAATAGCCCGCCAATCCTAGAGTGAAGCCCCCTCCGTCTCAATGCCATGAGATGGGGGCTTGTTGCCCTCCAGAACCCGGCTATCCGTGCACCCCTCCCGGGGCAATCCTAGTACAGAAAGTAAAATATACATACACCGGGTACATCGACCGCAACCAGGTCGTGCCCCAAAAAAATAATACAAACAGGCAGTGACGGCAGTCCACATGTCGGACGCTCGCCCCGCAATATCAAATGTACATAATACAACCACAACTGTACTAGCATTGCATCCAGGCTATCCCCCACGACCGATCCGCAACATCACAGCAAAAAAACAGAACATCAACGTGAAAGTCACGTTCGCAAATCCGTCTAACCGGGCTATAGCAGTTAGACCGGATTTACCGATCGAGTGACATTCACGGTCGCAGATATAATGTAAATACTGTGAAAAATGTGTTTAAAATATCCGACCGATCGAATATTAACAAGTGGGCCCCGAAACAATACTGTAGCAGTTACAGAAAATATGGGCCCAATTTTAATGTTCCAGAAACCCAAATTTATCCCCAGAAGCCCACTGTAGAAATCCAACACCCTGATTCCTTTACTCAGCGGCGGGACCGCGGCCACAAGCAGGGGTTGGCCGCGGTTCCGCGCTCTATTTAAAAGATTAGTGCGTCGTATTTCTACAGTAGTCTTAGGTCTCTCTGTACAGTACTTTTATACAACCTGAAAAATTTTTGGGGACCAAAAAATTTCAACAGAAAACTGTCGTGGGCAAATACGGGTTTTTGGACATTTCGATCGATCGGAACTGAAAAACACATTACACAAAGCTAGACTAAGTTAATGGGGAGGCTCTGATACCACTGTAAGTGCATGGCGGCGCCCCGGCCGTCAATCCGACGGCCAAATGCGGAAGCGGTGATAAACTTAAATTTTGCGGACTTAGCAAACCGGCACCACCGCGCACTAAACACCCGGATCGAACCATTAACAAGTCTAAGCTAACTACAAGATAGGGAAGAGAAGTATACCGACGATCCAAGTCCTCCGGTCTTCTCGTCATCGTCCCGATCTCCTGCGGAATGTCCCGTCTCCTCCTCATCGTCGGAAGTGCACCACATCGCCTACTTCTTTTACGGGCTCCCACCTCAATGCCGAGGCAACTCGGGCACGAAGCCGGCTACTCGACGTGCCCAAGGTTCGCTGTAGAATATGTAGTAGAGGATTGTGTCTCATTTGGGGTTCATGGAGGTGCCATTTGGTGGAGGGATGAAACAAGAATAATGTGGAGGAGCTAGGGGGTATTTTGGAGCATGATATGAACCAAAAATACACCCACACAATTTTTGGACAGCCCCAATCTCAAGTGGCCGGCCATCTCAAGAGGAATGGAGAGAATGAGATAAGTGTATCCAAAAATGGGAGCCTCACTCATATGATACAAGAGAGAGAGAGAGAGGAGTCTATCATGCAAAAGGAAATGATTATCAACAAATCCAACACTCCAAGGCAACCATCATCTCATGCATGATGGCTTCAAAAAGTCAAGCCATCATGAGAAGAAGAAGTCAAGTGATGGTGCTCATCATGAAAACCATCATGATCCAACCAATAAGCAAAGACCCCCTCCACAAAATACTTATTTGCAACAATGCAAATAAGTCCTCCTCCACCAATCTTCGGCCAATGAACGGAACAATGGAAATTGGCCGAAACGGAAAGCAAACTGGCAACTCCAGAAAACTGGTCCCGTAATAAATTACAGGAAAACCCCGATACTGTGCATACACACCCGCATCTGTATTTCGACCGAAATACAAATGCAATGAGACAAAATCTACACTGTACTATACTAGGATCCGGCTTAAACCAAAGCCGGCTAGTAATATCCGTTCGATCCTGATCCGTGCAATACCGCACGTATCTGATCGAACCCTGCCATATATCCATACGGCCTATAGTACAAACTGTCCGATCCTGATCCGTGCAATACCGCACGTATCTGATCGGACCTTGCCATATCTCCATACGGCCTCTACAACCTTTCGCCCGAAAGCTGAGTAACTGAAATATGGGGGACTCTAAAGACTCATCAACACCTTGGTTGTGGATTTAACCACTAGCACGTCAGAGGTATAAGCCAATACGTAACGGGCTACCAGGTACTGACTAAAAGGGATGTCTGTGAGCAAACTCAGCCTGACAACCCTACTGAGCCTGTCAGTGACAATATCCGTACATTCCGGTCCGTTCGTCTATGAGCATCGCATGGCGGGCCTAGGGGGTTGGTAAAAGTCAGACCCCTAAAAGCGGTACAAGTCGTGTCGGAGTGTAGCCCAGAACACCCTGAGATACTACTGGAATACCTACCAGTAAATCTCCTTGCCTCGGCCGAGGGCTTCGTGTAATGGCTCTCCTAGACACAGCACGACCTCACCCCCAATACCGGGAGAGACGAACCCCTGAAGATACGCTCACTGCCTCCATGTGGCTCGGGACTGTACCCAACTAAAACCTGTTTGCACGACTCCTTTGAGCCGTGGTAGGGTAGTAATCAAAGTACAGTGGGAACTCACACGAGACAAATGACGATCCCCAGGTCGATGAACTAACCTGCACACATGTCACCAGGGAACTGCCATCTGACGTCCGGTATATGACCAACTAGCATGTTCCCGGCGAGTCCTGTCCGGTGTACTCATAACCCAATGAGCACCTGTATACATCTTAGGTGATCCAACTGACACCAGTGGCTTGTGAGACCGGCCACCTCCCCTCGTCGGGGTCTCGACTGTATACACTAGTCTACTATGGAGAATCGATGCCCTGTCTCGAAACTCTCACGACTAGGGACCTTTTAAGGATATGCTTATAGACCCCCAGCTCCCACTTATATGATCGCCCTCATACTGCTGGTGGTCAAGCAAGAATCCTAGGGGCTCTACCAACGTGTAATAGCGACGTGTCAGGTCACTTAAAACAGTACACGATGATAAAGGTAAACCAGATAGCATACTATCATCTCGAGTAAGACTGTCCTACCGGGATAGGTCCTCCCTCAATCATTGCAATCACGTACCTGTGATCCAATAATTGACTCTGAGGGCACTATCTCCAACATCTAGTACTTCATTACATTCACTGACGATCTCTCTAGATTCGGGTATGTGTATCTTTTGAAAAACAAATCTAAAACTTTTGAGAAATTCAAAGAAAATAAGAACAAAGTAGAGAACCAGACTGGAAAAAGTATCAAGATCTTTCGATCTGATCGAGGATGTGAGTACTAGAGTACGGAATTCCGTGACTTTCTAAAAGAGAATGGTATTCTCTCTCAGCTAACTCCTCCGTATAAACCACAGCACAACGGTGTATTGAGCAGAGAAACCATACCCTTTTGGACATGCTTTGCTCCATAATGAGTAGTGTTGATCTCCCTCTTTCATTCCGGGGATATGCGCTTCAAACAGCGGCACATTTGTTGAATCAAGTTCCCTCAAAATTAGTGCCTAAAACACCATTCGAAATATGGAATGGAAAAAGACCATATCATAAAAGATTTAAGATATGGAATTGTCCGGCTTACGTTAAAAATCATAATCCGGAAAAACCAGAAACACGGTCAGTTCTATGTAAGTTTGTGGGATATCCAAGGAATGGTTATGGATATCTGTTCTACCATACCGAGGAACAGAAGGTGTTTGTTGCTTTGCATGCCATTTTCTTAGAAATGGAGTTTCTTACAAAAGAAAATAGTGGGAGCACGGTAGAACTGGAAGAAATTCCAGAAGGACAAACTATAACTGAAGAATTTGTGAAACCAGAGGATTCAATAATCCCGGACGGACCTCAGCCACCCGCAAATCTAGTAGGATTTCTCGTCCGCCTGAGCGATACTACAGTTTTTTCATAGATCGGGATCGAGAGGATTGTATCTTGAAAGAAGATGATCCTACTAGTTATAAATAGACTGTTAACAATAGGGACTATGTAAAATGGCTTGATTCTATGAAATTTGAAATAAAGTCCATGTACACCAACAAAGTTTGGACTTTAGATGTTGCTCCTCCTGTGGTAAAACCCGTCGGATGCAAGTGGATCTTCAAAAAGAAAATTGGTGCAGATGGACAGGTGGAAATCTATAAGGATAGACTTGTTGCAAAAGGTTTTCGTCAAAAGACCAGGAGTGGACTATGACGAAACTTTTTCTCCAGTGGCTATACTGAAATCCATTCAAATCCTACTTACCATTGCTGCATATCATGACTACGATATCTGGCATATGGACGTAAAAACGGATTTTCTGAATGGAAGTTTAGAAGGGTGCGTTTATATGGATTAGCCGGAGGGATTCATAGACCATGGGAGCAGCGAGAAGGTGTGCAAGTTGCTTAAATCCATTTATGGATTAAAGCAGGCATCGCGGAGCTGGAACATCTGTTTTGATGAGACAGTCAAAGGATTTGACTTCATCAAAAACGAAGATGAACCATTATCTATAAGAAGATTGTAGAGAGAACTGTTGTATTTCTCGTATTGTACGTGAATGATATTCTCTTGATAGGAAATGACATTCTTATGCTGCAATCGGTCAAGCTGTTCTTGTCACAAAATATCTCCATGAAAGACCAGGGTAATGCCTCCTACATTCTGGGGATTAAGATCTATAGAGATAGTGTAATTCTATGTTCAACACCCCAATACTTATGGGGAGGCGGAAATATGAATAACAATCTTGTTCTATGGTTAAAAATCGAATAACCGTATGAATCGTTTGCTAAACAATTTTTAATAAAAGCTATAGAGTTCTAAACTACTATGTTAAGAGATTATACCAAACGGTTCTAGTCCTTCGTCTTAATGTTATCTACGGCCTCTTTGGATCTCCACGTCCTCTTCGGCTTTCTTCCGTGATAGACGATCCACCCGAGAACCCTAATCCAAGATATAACCTCTAAACTTGAGGTTACTTAGTATCTCTAGTTGCTAAATAGAGTAGCTAAGGTGATGTAGAGAAAGGTTATGGAGTAATTAGTCTTTCCTAATCCTTGTTCTCAACTCATGAGGGTAGGATTCGGGTTTGGTGAAGGAGAGAGAACTTGAAGAGAGAGAGTGAGAAGATGATAATGATAATTATTCTAATAATGAAAAAGCTTCTCACTAGATATATGAAACATAATGAATTAAAAGAAAATGAATAAAATGAGATTATTCATCATGTTTCAATAATGCAAGTGGGTGATTCATCATGTGAGTCATTAAGCATTTAATGATGCATTAATGACATGATGAATCACTCACGATGAGTCACTAATTCATTAAATGATAATGCCACCTCTCCCTCCAAGTCATCACCTTCTAGAAGCTTCTCGGAAAATTACGAGAACGCCCCTCCCATCCGTGAAAACACGGAAAAACTTTAGACTGTACAAATCTAATAACTGATACTGGAATCTGGCTTAAACCAAAGCCGGCTAGTAAAAACTGTCCGAATGTCGTACGTGCGTTTAAACACGTACGCGTCCGAACCTTTGTCGTAAAACCATACGACCTCTATATCTTTTCGCCAGGGTTTGGGAAATCTCTGTGTGGGACTCTAAAGACTCAACTACTACGCTGGCAGTGGGTTTAACCATAGACCGCAAGCGGCACTAGCTGTACGTAACGGTCCCCAGGTAGTTATCGATAAGAAAGCCGATGAGGTAACCCATCTGAAATCCTACTGAGCCTGTCCGTGACAATATCCGTGCAGTTCGGACTGTTCGTCTAAGAGTATCGCATGTATGTTCTGTTGGAGATAGTGCCCTCAGAGTCAATTATTGGATCACAGACACGTGATTGCAATGATCGAGGGAGGACCTATCCCGGTACGACAGTCTTACTCGAGATGATAGTTTGCTATCTGGTTTACCTTTATCATCGTGTACTGCTTTAGGTGACCTGACAGGTCACTATTACACGTTGATAGAGCCCCTAGGATTCTTGCTTGACTTCCAGCAGTATGAGGGCGATCATATAAGTGAGAGCTGGAGTCTATAAGCACATCCTTAAAAGGTCCCTAGTCGTGGGAGTTTTCGAGACAGGGCATCGATACTCCAGAGTAGACTAGTGTATACAGTCGAGACCCCGACGAGGGGCGGTGGCCAGTCTCACAAGCCACTGGTGTCAGTTGGATCACCTAAGATGTATACAGGTGCTCATTGGGTTATGAGTACACCGGACAGGACTCGCCGGGAACATGCTAGTTGGTCCTATACCTGACGTCAGATAGCAGTTCCCTGGTGACATGTGTACAGGTTAGTTCATCGACCTGGGGATCGTCATTTGTCTCGTGTGAGTTCCCACTGTACTTTGATTACTACCCTACCACGGCTCAAAGGAGTCGTGCAAACAGGTTTTAGTTGGGTACAGTCCCGAGCCGCATGGAGGCAGTGAGCGGATCTTCAGGGGTTCGTCTCTCCCGGTATTGGGGGTGAGGTCGCGCTGTGTCTAGGAGAGCCATTACACGAAGTCCTTGGCCAAGGAAGGAGATTTACTGGTAGGTATTCCAGTAGTATCTCAGGGTGTTCTGGGCTACACTCCGACACGACTTGTACCGCTTTTGGGGGTCTGACTTTTACCAACCCCCTAGGCCCGACATGCGATGCTCATAGACGAACGGACCGGACTGTACGGATATTGTCACTGACAGGCTCAGTAGGGTGTCAGGATGAGTTCGCTCATCGACGTCCCTTTTGGTCGATAGCTGGTGGCCCGTCACGTATTGGCTTATACCTCTGACGTGCTAGTGGTTAAATCCACAGCCAAAGTATTGACGAGTCTTTAGAGTTCACCACATTTTCAGTTACTCAGCTTTCGGGCGAAACGCTGTAGAGTCCGTATGGAGATATGGCAGGGTTCGATCAGATACGTGCGGTATTGCACGGATCGTAATCGGACGGTTTTTACTAGCCGGCTTTGGCTTAAGCCGGATCTTAGTTTTTGATAGTGTAGTTTTGTCTCTTTGCATTTGTATTTCGGTCGGAATACAAATGCGGGTGTGTATGCACAGTATCGGGGTTTTCCTGTAATTTATTATGGGACCAGTTTTCTGGAGTTGCCAGTTTGCATTCCGTTCCGGCCGGTTTTCTCTTTTTCCTTCCCGGTCGGACTTTTCGTTGGAGGGTGTTAATTGCAAGTTTGCAATTAACATTTTGTTGAGGGGGTTTATTGCAAAAGGTTTGATATGATGGAATTTAAATGAGTATGGGTTTGTGGTGGGGCCGGCCACTGTTTGATTGGAAATTGATATGGGCCGGCACTGTTTGCAGTATGGAGTGAGGATTAATGTATAGTGGAATGATTTTAAGATGAGGGATTAATTTATTAATATGTGTGTGCTGGAATGATTTTTTGGGTGCTGAGGATTTTATTTGAAGCATGTTATTTAATCATTTGACTTCATCCATGCACTTTTTCTGAATTCAATTTCCAGTGAGCAAAATGTGTGGTTGCTTCATTCATTCTTCAAGTGAGGGCTTGCTTCATTTTTCCAGTGAACAAAAAATGCCCTGGCCGAGCTCATTGCTTGATGGATGCTCCATTTCATTTCCTTAGCAAGCTCCATTTTTCATCAAGTGTTCATAAAAAATCCTTGTGCAAAATTCCTCCATCATGGCAACCATCTTAAACCCCAAAGAGACAAGTATTCTACACTATTCTACAGCAAATCTTGGACGCGTCAGCCAGCCAACTTCGCGCCCGAGTTGCCTCGGTATTGAGGTGGGAGCCCGTAAAAGACGCAGGCGATGTGGTGCCCTTCTGGCAAGGTGGCGACGACCGGAGTTTCCGCAGGAGATCGGGACGACGACGAGAAGACCGGAGACTCGGATCACTCGGTATATCTCTAACCCGTCTTGTTGTTAGCTAGATCTAGTTTAATGGCCCGATCCGGGGTTTAGTGCGCGGTGGTGCCGGTTTGCAAAGTCCGCAAAATTAAAGTTTTTCACCGCTTCCGCATCTGGCCGTCGGGTTGTCGGCCGGGGCGCCGCCGTGCACTCATAGTGGTATCAGAGCCTCGCCATTAACTTCGTCTAGCTTTGTTTAATGTGTTTTACGTTTCCGATCGAACAAAGTCCCGAAAACGCGTATTTCAAGCACATCAGTTTCTGTCGAATTTTTTTTGAGTCCAAAAATTTTTCTGGTTGTCTCAGAGTGATGTGCAAGGAATTAGAAACATACTGTAAAAATTTGGTACCATGAACTCACTGTTCCACCGCGAAAGCGCGGCCAAATCCCTACTTGGGCCGCGCTTCCGCCGCATTAACAACTGTTCATGCCCCCAAAACTTTGCAGAATGTTCCTGAGTTGAAAATGTGTTTTCTGGAATATTAAAGTTGGGCCAATTTTTTCTGTGAGTGCTACAGTTTTCTTTGGGGCCCACTTGTTAATTGTTTGATCAATCGGAAAATTTTAAACACATTTTTCACAGTATTTACATTATATCTGCGACCGTGAATGTCACTCGATCGGTAAATCCGGTCTAACTGCTATAGCCCGGTTAGACGGATTTGCGAACGTGACTTTCACGTTGATGTTCTATGTATTTGCTGTGATGTTGCGGATCGGTCGTGGGGATAGCCTGGATGCAATGCTAGTACTGTGTTGTTGTATTATGTACATTTGATATTGCGGGGCGAGCGTCCGACATGTGGACTGCCGTCACTGCCTGTTTGTATTATTCTTTTGGGGCACGACCTGGTTGCGGTCGATGTACCCGTTGTATGTATATTTTACTTTCTGTACTAGGGTTACCCCGCGGAGGGGTGCACGGATAGCCGGGTTCTAGAAGGCTACAAGCCCGCATCTCATGGCATTGGGACGGAAGGGGCTTCACTCCAGGATTGGCTGGCTATTCGCCGCACTCGTAGGGGGTATAGGATTTCATTGCACAGGCTATCCACACGACCAGGGGAACGTCGGGTTTCAGTAGTGGCTCTGTGAAACCCGGGGATCCCAGATATCTGATTTGTTCTGTGATGCTGTACATTTCTGTGATGTTGCATTTTATTCACGCCTTGAGCGAAATACTATATATTGGTATATATATTAGTAGATGTTGTATATGTTTTTCATCCGCGCTAGTCCAGTCCCCGCTCTGCCGTTAGTTAGCTAACCTAACGGGTGATGACGGGACCCAGTGGCGAATGCGGATGGCATATACGTACGTCAGTATATTTTCGTTCTTTGTGGTGTGATCAATTGATGGGATTGCGTTGATTCGGATCAATGCAAGATAAACAAACCTATTCTGATGTTGTTGGAACACTTTTCAAAAAGCTGTTATTGCAAGGACGTTCACTTTTGTTTTGCATAGTGGTATTCATCTGGAATATCCTGCTCCTCAGTCGACGAGGCAAGGGCCGAGATCCCTTCACCGGGAGTGACCCCTTGGACAGAAGTTTGCGTCAGGGCACTAACTTCACTATAGCCGATTACTTTTGCTTTGCACAGTGATATTCGGTCATGAATATCCAGCACCCCATTCTACGGGGAAAGAGCCGAGATCCCTTCACCGGGAGTGACCTCTTTAGTAAAGGTTTTCGTCACTATATTTTCTAAAAAGCTATCCGTTCCTTCAACGATATCAAGTTCATTACGTTAAAGGTTTTCGCCAGAAACCATTCGTAGCCCTCCGTCGTTTCAGACGGGTAGCACGTAGTATTCATGCTATGTTTGTTGACCTTCGTCAAGACATAGTGTATGGTAGCTGCTTGTTGCCTTTCTGCTGCATAGATAGATGTGTTGGTTTGGGACAGTCGTATAGCCTTGTTGACCTTCGTCAAGGGCTTGTACGGGTGGGTTCAAATTAACCTGGACAATGACGGGTGGAACTTGACATGTGACTTATGATTTGTTGACCTTCGTCAAGGTCATAAGAGCATGGGGCAGAAATCACATCAGGAGTTTCAAAAGAACTGAAACTTGCCAGATATGCGCATACCTTCTGGAGTGTGATACCGTGAGCGGATTCCGTCACGTTGTCATACGATGATAGTTGGATCCCGATTCCTACTGATGAGTTGGTTTACTCCTCGGGTGACCCCGACTAATTCTTCTTTCAGGTTTGGAGGAGAGTTTGAGGTACAGTGGGAGGTTTCCAGATTAGAAAAAGTGATAACCATTCTGATCTAGGATAGAGTGCACGCTGAGTGTTTCTTTTCTCTCTCTCTCTGGCAGCGACCATTGACCCGACCCTAGACTATGACTCAGTGACCAAGTTGACCGAACCTACTTAACACTGGCTTTTGGATTGTCAGAGTTGCAGACCTCATTGCCACTCCTACTTTTACCCTTTTCTCCGGGACACCCCGTATTACTACGAACGTCCACTTCCATTGGACAAAACCATCGTATGGTTATATACGAACTCGAAGGACTTCGAGGATGGTTTCCGGTTCTGGAGAAAACGGATAGGATTATTCAGTTGTCTTTTCTTTTCACCTTCTCTCAGGTTGCGAGTACTCCTTGGTTTAGGAGTAGTACACCTATTACGCAAATTGGATAGTCTTCTTCCAAACCATAGGCTGGTGCCGACCGGTAGGGAATGAAGAAAACCAGTTAGCCTAAACGGTGTATAGAAGGTATTGAGTTAAGGCAAAGAAAGGGATTAGTAAGAGGGCAAAGTAAGTTGCGACTGCTATTCACGACCAAACCAAGTATTTCTTCGCCAATCCTAAATCACCTTTGTATTTCTCCAGGACACTCCGTATCACTACGAAGATCCCTTTTTATTGGATAATCCATCGTATGGTTATATACGAACTCGAAAGGAACTTGTTCCAGTTCGGGGATGGATCCTGGTTCAGGAGAAATAGGAATAAAGTACATTCAGGTGTCTTTTATCTTCACCTTCTCTCGCGTTGCGAGTGCTCCTAGGACTAGGACAGTACACCCATTATGCTTATTGGATAGTCTTCTTCCAAACCATAGGCTGGTGCCGAACGGTAGGGAAGGAAGAAAACCAATTGGCTTAAAGGGGTGTGCAGAAGGTAATGACTAAAGACATATAAAGGGATTTGGAGAGGTGGCAAAGAATTATACGGTTATAGTTGTGAATCTGGATAATGGTAGAGGCATTACTAGGAATACCAGGATACCCCATCGAAACATTTCAATGTTTCAGTTCAACTGTGTACTGTTAAAAGAAAACTGATTTCCCGATTGGACACTTACTCCAGGGTATGTATTTGCCAGGTATGAGTCTCACATCTGTATGGTTTTACAGATGATGAGTGGGAGTAAGTCATTGGGAATTGGGTGATCATCCTCATTATATCGGGATTCGTTGTAATCGGTGATATTTGAGGAGATCACCTGGGCTGTTTGCCGGTCGGCAAATATTTGGTTTTGAATATCCGCTGTTGTGCACCAATTTCAAATTGATATATCTGTACGTCTATTTTCATAGAGTGAGATATACCTTTTGATATTATGTCGATGACATTTACCTATATCAATGGATGGTTAGGTAAGGAGCATTAAACAGCGGTGTAATTCTTCTTAACCATAAGTACAGTTTTCAACCTACGACACACAGTGAAAGAGTTGTTAGACTCAGCGGACTTATACAGAGTATTGTATGTTGTCCAGTGTCCATTAGGACAAAGGGGTTGGTCCTCATACTATATTCTGTTTACTTTTAACTTCTCTAGTTCTTAAACATGTGTTTCGTAGAAACACAGGGTCTGAGTTTAGAGGAGTTGTAGGTATTTGAATAGAGTAGAGAACCAGGTGTAGCAAGTATCGGGATTCTTCAAAGTGATCGAAGATGTAGATACTTGTGTATGGTATTCAGTTGATAGTAATGATAAAGAGAAATTCCTTCTCTTTCAGGTTACTCATAATTGGAAGCATTCCTAAGTTGAGTAACGCTGATCGGCCTCTCTCCATTTTGTTGACATGCACTGGAGATAGATGCATGATTTGAATCTGGTTCAATTAAATCAGTGCCTCTGGTTCTATATTGGATATAGTACAGTTCATATCTTAACATAGTTAAGGTACGGGGAGTTGTCCGGCTTATGATTAAAACCAGACACTGGACAACTCAAGGCACGTTTCTGTAATGGCAGTTTGTGGGTTGACCCAGGCTATGACGAGGGTTGACTTTCTACCATCTGGAAGATCAATAGTGATATTGTTCTTCACTCGCCACAGTTTTATTAAAAATGGATTTTTTCAAAAAACAGCAGTGGGAGTATGGTAGAACTGGAAGTGATTCCAGAACCGCAAACGATTACTGAAGATTTGATAAGGAACCTAAAGATTCAATCTGATTTGACATTCCATTGGCCACTCCGCAGATAAGGTGGGTAACTTCAGGCACCCGAGAGGTACTTCGGTAGCCTCAAGGACGGTGACAGGGAAGTTCTTGTTTACCCACACTTGCCATTGTTGTTGTTCCAGGCTGTGAGACCCGGCAGGAGGATGAGTATAGCGTCGTTCTAAACTAGCTTTAGAAGTGCACGGCTGTATGACTCTGCCAGAGGGTTGTCGTAGTCAGTGGGAGCAGCGGAAGCATTGGTGGACATCAGGCTTATGTCTATTTATAGACTAAAGCAGATGTAGCGGAGATAGATCATCCATTTCTGATGTGACAGTCATAGGTTTGACGTCATCAGAATAGGGGATGGATCTGTTGAGAAGGTAGTAGGAAGTGATATTCCTATACTACGATCGGTTATACTTTGGTCGTCACACAGTGGTTTCTCCACACAGGACATTGGATATTATATCAGACATTCTGGTTACTAGATCTATGGTTTTAGATCTAGATTTGGGTGGTTTCCTAATCTGGGTACCTTGACAGCATTCTATGAGTATTTAGAATGGACGACTCCTGGCACGGTAGTGTACCTCCAGATGATGGAGTCACCCTCTCTGAAGGTGTCTTACAGACTAAAGGGGAGAGGGATGTACATGATTGGCAGATCACTTGCTTAGGCAATTGAGTCAATCATGAGATGTCAAGTACCACACCAGATGTTGTTCTTGCAGTAGGTGCAATAAGTTGATATTGATCCAATCCTGGAGAAACAATCGGAAGCAGTTTTAGAACATAAGTGGATGTTCTAGGGATATGATAACGACAGCCTTATTCGAGAGACAGTTATCATTCCAGGCTTCCAAGGTGACATAGACGACAAGGATGTTGTCAGAGTTATAGTTTTCCTTCTGACGAGGGGCAGTATTTTGGACAGGTGGTCCAAAAGCAATACTGAGGGAGGCATGGCGCAGGATACTGATTAAGTTCAGTTGACGATACTGTCTAAGAAGTTTGGATTTGGAGTTCATTTATGAGCTCGGTCCCATCAGACATCCAGACACTCTAAGACAGGTATTGCTCATTTCGGGAGATGGCTTTCTTCACGATCTTGAGATATAGAGAGACATAGAAAGAAACTTCAAGGCGGATCCACTCGCTGAGGCTATTCCTCGAACGCAAGAGTTTCGCAAACAGGCTTTGTGAGACTGACTAGTAGAGGAGTTGGGTGTTCGGTATCACACGGGCTGTGAGTATGCGACATCGCAATAATTAGCCTTGAGTGCAAGTGGGAGATTGTTGGAGATAGTGCCCTCAGAGTCAATTATTGGATCACAGGCACGTGATTGCAATGATCGAGGGAGGACCTATCCCGGTACGACAGTCTTACTCGAGATGATAGTTTGCTATCTGGTTTACCTTTATCATCGTGTACTGCTTTAGGTGACCTGACAGGTCGCTATTACACGTTGATAGAGCCCCTAGGATTCTTGCTTGACTTCCAGCAGTATGAGGGCGATCATATAAGTGAGAGCTGGAGTCTATAAGCACATCCTTAAAAGGTCCCTAGTCGTGGGAGTTTTCGAGACAGGGCATCGATACTCCAGAGTAGACTAGTGTATACAGTCGAGACCCCGACGAGGGGCGGTGGCCGGTCTCACAAGCCACTGGTGTCAGTTGGATCACCTAAGATGTATACAGGTGCTCATTGGGTTATGAGTACACCGGACAGGACTCGCCGGGAACATGCTAGTTGGTCCTATACCTGACGTCAGATAGCAGTTCCCTGGTGACATGTGTACAGGTTAGTTCATCGACCTGGGGATCGTCATTTGTCTCGTGTGAGTTCCCACTGTACTTTGATTACTACCCTACCACGGCTCAAAGGAGTCGTGCAAACAGGTTTTAGTTGGGTACAGTCCCGAGCCGCATGGAGGCAGTGAGCGGATCTTCAGGGGTTCGTCTCTCCCGGTATTGGGGGTGAGGTCGCGCTGTGTCTAGGAGAGCCATTACACGAAGTCCTTGGCCAAGGCAGGAGATTTACTAGTAGGTATTCCAGTAGTATCTCAGGGTGTTCTGGGCTACACTCCGACACGACTTGTACCGCTTTTGGGGGTCTGACTTTTACCAACCCCCTAGGCCCGACATGCGATGCTCATAGACGAACGGACCGGACTGTACGGATATTGTCACTGACAGGCTCAGTAGGGTGTCAGGATGAGTTCGCACATCGACGTCCCTTTTGGTCGATAGCTGGTGGCCCGTCACGTATTGGCTTATACCTCTGACGTGCTAGTGGTTAAATCCACAGCCAAAGTATTGACGAGTCTTTAGAGTTCACCACATTTTCAGTTACTCAGCTTTCGGGCGAAACGCTGTAGAGGCCGTATGGAGATATGGCAGGGTTCGATTAGATACGTGCGGTATTGCACGGATCGTAATCGGACGGTTTTTACTAGCCGGCTTTGGCTTAAGCCGGATCTTAGTTTTTGATAGTGTAGTTTTGTCTCTTTGCATTTGTATTTCGGTCGGAATACAAATGCGGGTGTGTATGCACAGTATCGGGGTTTTCCTGTAATTTATTATGGGACCAGTTTTCTGGAGTTGCCAGTTTGCATTCCGTTCCGGCCGGTTTTCTCTTTTTCCTTCCCGGTCGGACTTTTCGTTGGAGGGTGTTAATTGCAAGTTTGCAATTAACATTTTGTTGAGGGGGTTTATTGCAAAAGGTTTGATATGATGGAATTTAAATGAGTATGGGTTTGTGGTGGGGCCGGCCACTGTTTGATTGGAAATTGATATGGGCCGGCACTGTTTGCAGTATGGAGTGAGGATTAATGTATAGTGGAATGATTTTAAGATGAGGGATTAATTTATTAATATGTGTGTGCTGGAATGATTTTTTGGGTGCTGAGGATTTTATTTGAAGCATGTTATTTAATCATTTGACTTCATCCATGCACTTTTTCTGAATTCAATTTCCAGTGAGCAAAATGTGTGGTTGCTTCATTCATTCTTCAAGTGAGGGCTTGCTTCATTTTTCCAGTGAACAAAAAATGCCCTGGCCGAGCTCATTGCTTGATGGATGCTCCATTTCATTTCCTTAGCAAGCTCCATTTTTCATCAAGTGTTCATAAAAAATCCTTGTGCAAAATTCCTCCATCATGGCAACCATCTTAAACCCCAAAGAGACAAGTATTCTACACTATTCTACAGCAAATCTTGGACGCGTCGGCCAGCCAACTTCGCGCTCGAGTTGCCTCGGTATTGAGGTGGGAGCCCGTAAAAGACGCAGGCGATGTGGTGCCCTTCCGGCAAGGTGGCGACGACCGGAGTTTCCGCAGGAGATCGGGACGACGACGAGAAGACCGGAGGACTCGGATCACTCGGTATATCTCTAACCCGTCTTGTTGTTAGCTAGATCTAGTTTAATGGCCCGATCCGGGGTTTAGTGCGCGGTGGTGCCGGTTTGCAAAGTCCGCAAAATTAAAGTTTTTCACCGCTTCCGCATCTGGCCGTCGGGTTGTCGGCCGGGGCGCCGCCGTGCACTTACATGTTCTAGGGAGGTGGTGGACGTCAGACCCCTAATAACCGTACAAGTCGTGTCGGTATGGCTCTATCACCATCCGAGAATCTACTGATCAATCTATCAGTAATTCTCAATCAGCCCTGGCCAGGGACTTATGGTAATGACCAACCGATCACCGTGCGATATCAACTCCCTATACCGGGAGAGACGAATCTCTAACAGTCACTCACTGCCTCCACGTGGCTCGGGACTGTGCCCAACTAAAACCTGTTTGCACGACTCCTTTGAATCGTGGTAGGGTAATAATCAAAGCACAGTGGGAACTCACACGAGACAAATGATGACCTTAAGTCAACGGACTATCTGCATACATGTCACCTGAGAACTGCTATCTGACGTTAGGTATAATACCATCCAGTCAGTTCTCGGCGAGTCCTGTCCGGTGTACTCACACCCAGTGAGCATCTGTATACAATCTTAGGTGAACACCACCAATGGCTGCGGGACCAATCCATCGCCCCTCGTCAGGGTCTAGATATGTATACACTAGTCTACTCCGGAGTATCGATGCCCAATCTCGATACTCCTGCGACCAGGGACATCTAAGGGTGTGCCTATTGACTATCCAGCTCCCAATAGTATGACTGCCATCACAACGCCGGTAGTCAGACAAACACCCTATGGGCTTTACCAACATATATATATAAATACCAAGTAAAATATATCATATGTTAAGACAAAGTCAAACCAAATAGCGTACTATCATATCAAGCAAGACTGTCATGTACATACATATCCCAAGCATCCTATACAATGTAGGCCTCTAGGGCATATATATCCAACAATCTCCCACTTGCACTAAGGCCTATAATTGGTGCAATGAGTACCCACTGTCTCTACCAGATCCAGTTGCTGGCGTACCGCATGCCCAACATCTCAAATAGCCTCTCGAACTGTACTTGAGGAATGGCCTTGGTGTATGGATCTGCCGTGTTGTCTTTTGTGTCCACTCTCCGTATCTCGATCTCCCGACGATCCACGATCTCCCTGATCAGGTGAAACCGCCTTAAGATATGCCTGGATTTCTGATGGGAACTTGGTTCCTTCGCTAAAGCTACAGCGCCATTGTTATCGCAATACAAAGGTATTGGATTGGCAATGGACGGAACCACCTGAAGTTCAGAAATGAACTTCCTCATCCAGACAGCCTCTTTTGCGGCTTCACTAGCAGCTATATACTCAGCCTCCATAGTCGAGTCTGTGACGGTATCTTGTTTGGAACTCCTCCAACATACCGCCCCTCCATTGAGGGTAAACACAAAACCCGAAATGGATTTAGAATCATCTTTGTCACTTTGGAAGCCGGAGTCGGTAAAAGCCTCTACCTGGAGGTCCCCATTACCGTAAATCAAGAACATCTCCTTAGTCCTTCTCAGGTACTTGAGAATGTTCTTCACCGCTATCCAATGTTTCTCACCTGGGTCAGACTGATACCTGCTTACCACACTAAGTGCGTAAGCTACATCCGGTCTGGTATATAACATCGCATACATTATTGATCCTACCGCCGAAGCGTAGGGTATAATGCCCATGCGAGCCCTCTCTTCATCAATCTTTGGAGACATCTCTTTGGAGAGGGTGATTCCGTGACAAGCGGGCATATTGCCGTGCTTGGAATCTTCTATACTAAATCTCTTTAGTATAGTGTCTATATACCTAGACTGTGAAAGTCCCAATGTTCTATTAGATCTATCACGATAGATCTTAATGCCCAGAATGTATGATGCATTACCCAAGTCTTTCATGGAGAATTTCTGTGACAAGAAGAGCTTTACTGATTGTAGTATAGGGATATCATTCCCTATCAGTAGTATGTCGTCGACGTACAAAACGAGGAAGACTACTGCTCCTTCTACAATCTTCCTATAAATACATGGTTCATCTACATTTTTGATAAAGTCAAATTCCTTGATTGTCTCATCAAAGCAGATGTTCCAACTCCGCGATGCTTGCTTTAATCCATAAATGGATTTAAGCAATTTGCACACTCTTCCGCTGCTCCCACTGTCTAAGAAACCTTCTGGTTGATCCATGTAAACACTCTCTTCCAAATGTCCATTTAGAAAAGCTGTTTTTACATCCATTTGCCAGATTTCACAGTCATGGAAGGCAGCAATGGAAAGCATGATCCGAATGGATTTAAGCATAGCTACTGGCAAAAAAGTTTCATCATAGTCCAATCCTGGTCTTTGACGAAAACCTTTTGCAACTAGTCTAGCTTTGTAGGTTTCCATTTGTCTAAATGCACCAATCTTCTTTTTGAAGATCCGTTTGCACCCAACTGGTTTTACCCCAGGAGGACCAACTTCTAAAGTCCATACTTTATTGGTGTACATGGATTCCATTTCGGATCTCATAGCATCCAGCCATTTCATTGAGTCACTACTCGTAATAGCCTGCTGAAAACTAGTAGGCTCATCATCATCGATGATGCAATCTTCTCGATCCCCATCTAGAAGAAAACCATAGTATCTTTCAGGAGGATGAGAAAGCCTACTAGATCTGCGGAGTGGCGTTGGTTCGTCATGTTCTATTGAAATCTGAGGTTCTACTAAGTCCTCGGTAGCAGTTTGAGGTTCTGGAATTTCTTCCAGTTCTACCGCGCTCCCACTAATTTCTTTTGCAAGAAATTCGCTTTCTAAGAAGACAATGTGGCGAGTGACAAACACCTTTTGTTCTTCAATGTGGTAGATCATGTACCCCCTTGAATGCTTGGGGTATCCTACAAACTTGCACAAAACCGATCGTGCCTCGAGCTTGTCCGGATTATGCTTCTTAACATATACCGGACACCCCCATATCTTGATATACTTGAGATATGGTCTCTTCCCACACCACATTTCATATGGAGTGGTAGGTACAGACTTAGTTGGAACTCTATTCAATAGGTATGCGGCTGATTCTAGAGCAAATCCCCAGAAGGAAAGTGGCAACTCAGCACTACTCATCATTGAACGCACCATATCCAATAGCGTGCGATTCCTCCTTTCTGATACACCATTATGCTGAGGTGTATAAGGCGGAGTAAGCTGAGAGAGAATTCCATTCTCTTTTAAGTATTCAAGGAAACTGGTACTTAAGTATTCTCCACCTCGATCAGATCGAAATGTCTTGATGCTTTTACCAGTCTGTTTCTCTACTTCATTTTTATACTACTTAAACTTCTCAAAGGCCTCGGATTTATGTTTCATTAAGAATATATGTCCATACCTAGAGAAGTCATCAGTAAAAGTTAGGAAGTAGGAGTGACCGCTTCGTGCATGCGTAGACATCGGACCACATACATCACTGTGTATAAGTCCCAAGAGTTCAGTGGCTCTTTCTCCGTGTCCGGTGAACGGAGATTTGGTCATTTTTCCGCTTATTCTGTAGCTTGGTGCTTTTTAATCACCATTGGATTTTTAATCCAACGGTGCTCTGTTTTACAGAGAGTAATCTTTCTCATTTAGAAAGATTTGAGGAATATTTCCTCAACAGAATTTAATTCTGTATTTTGATGATTTATCATCTCCGTTGGATCTTTGATCCAATGGCAGAGAACTTTTAGTTCTGGCGCCGGCATCTTCGTGCGGGGCACGTGAGGCGCTTCTTCAGAGTTTTTAACTCTTGGCGCTGGCGCCCTCATGTGAGGCGCTGCCGCAGAGTTTTTAACTCTTGGCGATGGCGCCCTCGTGCAAGGCACGTGAGGCGCTGCCTCAGAGTTTTTAACTCTTGGCGCTGGCGCCCTCGTATAAGGCACGTGAGGCGCTGTCACAGAGTTTTTAACTCTTGGCGCTGGCGCCCTCATGAAAGGCACGTGAGGCGCTGCCTCAGAGTTTTTAAGTCTTGGCGCTGGCGCCCTCGTGCAAGACACATGAGGCGCTTCCTCTCTTCAAATTTTGAACAGAGCCTTGCTATTCTATTATTGGGGGGAAACAAATACCCCCCCCCACCATTGCACTCACGTGGCTCACATGTGGGTGCAGCGGTGGCAGCTTTTCTACCGTTGGATCTTCCAGGAAGTTGACTCGGCTTCCCCTGCCTATAAGTAGGGGCTTTGGCCCTTGAGATGTGTTGGAGATAGTGCCCTCAGAGTCAATTATTGGATCACAGGCATGTGATTGCAATGATTGAGGGAGGACATATTCCGGTAGGACAGTCTACTCAAGATGATAGTATGCTATCTGGTTTATCTTTATCATCGTGTACTGCTTTAGGTGACCTGACAGGTCGCTATTACATGTTGATAGAGCCCCTAGGATTCTTGCTTGACTGCCAGCAGTATGAGGGCGATCATATACGTGAGAGCTGGTAGTCTATAAGCACATCCTTAAAAGGTCCCTAGTCGTAGGAGTTTCGAGACAGGGCATCGATCCTCCAGAGTAGACTAGTGTATACAGTCGAGACCCCGACGAGGGGCGGTGGCCGGTCTCATAAGCCACTGGTGTCAGTTGGTTCACCTAAGATGTATACAGGTGCTCATTGGGTTATGAGTACACCGGACAGGACTTGCCGGGAACATGCTAGTTGGTCTTATACCTGACGTCAGATAGCAGTTCCCTGGTGACATATGTACAGGTTAGTTCATCGACCTGAGATCGTCATTTGTCTCGTGTGAGTTCCCACTGTACTTTGATTACTACCCTACCACGCTCAAAGGAGACGTGCAAACAGGTTTTAGTTGGGTACAGTCCCGAGCCACATGGAGGCAGTGAGCGGATCTTCAGGGGTTCGTCTTTCCCGGTATTGGGGGTGAGGTCACGCTGTGTCTTGGAGAGCCCTTACACGAAGTCCTTGGCCAAGGCAGGAGATTTACTGGTAGGTATTCCAGTAGTATCTCAGGGTGTTCTGGGCTACACTCCGACACGACTTATACCGCTTTTGGGGGTCTGACTTTTACCAACCCCTAGGCCCGCCATGCGATGCTCATAGACGAACGGACCGGACTGTATGGATATTGTCACTGACAGGCTCAGTAGGGTGTCAGGATGAGTTCGCTCATCGACGTCCCTTTGGGTCAATACCTGCTAGCCTGTTACGTATGGCTAATACCTCTGACGTGCTAGTGGTTAAATCCACAGCAAAAAGTATTAACGAGTCTTTAGAGTCCCCCACAGACAGTTACTCAGGTTTCGGGCGAAACGCTGTAGAGGCCGTATGGAGATATGGCAGGGTTCGATCAGATACGTGCGGTATTGCACGGATCATGATCGGACGAATAATACTAGCGGGCTTTGGTTTAAGCCGGATCCTAGTATTTTACCGTGTAGATTTTGTCTCATTGCATTTGTATTCGGTCGGAATACAAATGTGGGTACATATATACAGTAGCGGGGATTTTCTGTAATTTATTACGGGATCAGTTTTTTGAAGTTGCCAGTTTGCTTTCCGTTTCGGCCATTTTCCTTTGTATCTATCATTGGCTGAAAATTGGTGGAGGAGGGCTTATTTGCAAGCATGCAAATTTGTTTTGTGGAGGGTGGTCTTTGCATATTGTTGCTTCATGATAGCTCTTGTTTGACCTTGACTTCTATGTTCATGATGGCTTGACTTTTGGAGTCATGATGATTGATGATGATGGAGGGTTATGATGATGGATGTGAGACTTGCCTTTTTCCATTTCACTCAACCTTGCATCATCTTGGATTATTGATTCATTCTCTCTTGCTCTTAACTCTCTCCTCTCATTCCTACTTGAGGATGGCCGGCCAAATGAGGATGGGGGCTGCCCATTATTTTTGTGGGGATTTTTGGTTCTCTTGTGCTTGCAAAAATCCCCAACTTCATCTCCAAAAATGCTATCATCTCAATCCTCCACTAATGGCAACTTCCACAACCCCAAAGAGACATAGAGTTCTACAGTTAACCTACAGCATCCTTGGGCACGTCGACTCGCAAACTTCGTGCCCGAGTTGCCTCGGTCCAGAGGTGGGAGCCCGTAAAAGAAGCCGGCGATGTGGTGCCCTTCCGGCGACGTGGTGGAGACCGGAGATTCTGCGGGGAGATTGGGAAGACGACGAGAAGACCGAAGGACACGGATCGTTCGGTATATCTCTCTACCCCTTCTCTAGTTAGCTAGGATTAGATTAATGGCCCGATCCGGGATTTTTGTGCGCGGTGGTGCCGGTTCAAAAGTTAAAGTAAAGTATCGTTTCCGCATTTTGGCCTCGGATTGACGGCCGGGGCACCGCCGTTCACTTACAAGATGACTGCTGTTCATCTTCTTCTCTTCTTTCTTCTTCTGAGAATTTAATTCTCTTTTTCAGAGCCTAGATCTCTGCCCAAGGAAACTCTTTTAGAGTTAGAACTTTGTCCAAAATTGTGGTAAGGATTATGCTCGAACCCATTAAACAGAGCTTTGCTATTTTTAGATCACAGATCTTAAAGATGTTTCTTAGGGTTTCTTAACCCGTTAAATGAAAACAGAGCTTTGCTCTTCTTAGATCATAGATCTAAAAAATCTTTTTTAGGGTTTCTTAATCCGTTAATGAAGAACTTTTAGAGTTTCTAGGATTTTTACTTCAGATCCTTAAAGATCTTGGGGTTTTACCTTATACCATTGCTTTTACAGAGCATAGCTCTTTAGAAAATTTTGGGAATTTTATTCCCCTATTAATTACATTTCACAGATATGATTTCTGTCTGCAGAGCACTGCTCTCGAGGGAGTTCAACTCCTTGGCCCAATGAGTTTCTCATTAAATGAGAATTCTTTTAGGATTCCATCCTTAATGAGTGACTGTCTCATCAATGATGAGCCATCACTTTGATTTTGTGGGTCCCCCTTAGTCCATTTCTCCTACATTGCAGTGCAGTACAATTTTAAAGTGCCAAGTGTCAGAATTCAGATTATAGAGTTGGCAACTAACCCTCGCCTCTTTTCGTGCAGGTACTATGGCTTTCGATTCTTCCTTCCCTTTTGTTCGTTCAGAGAGCGCCTTCACCGACGTGCTCATGGATCAGGAAGTCTTCACGCTCATTAAAGATCATGATCTAGAGCAGAAATCTGTTCATCTATGGGGGTCGTGGTACAATCAGATCATCCAGGGCCGGCGCAGTTTTTCTTGTCCAGTACCTTCAGAGCCCATTTCAGCAATTCACTACGCCGACTCATCTCAAGTGAATTACACTGTAGAGGAGGTTAATTGGACCTCGGAGGGTCGTCTTCAGCCTTTTATGGCTTCAATACCCATACATCCTCCCATGGCTTTGGATATCTTGGGGCGACGCATATTTCAAGGCGAGTCGCGCCCTTGGGGACAAGTATATATGATTGGTTTGACTCCTCGCCATTCAGCCGGATACCTGCAGCGGGCTAGAAATATCCTGTCGGCCAAGTCGCTGTTGCTGAAACTCGGGTTGTATCCTGCAATTTATGTGTCGCTTTTTCAATATCCCACGCCGCATGTATAGTGGGTCAAAGCTTTCCTGGAGCAATGGAACATCCCGACTCACACCTTTCTTCTATCGGACCAGGAAGTTTCGATTTCCTTAGAGGAGTTCGCGGAAATTTCGGGCTTACCCATCAGAGGAGAGCATTATGAGGAGATACTTCCCCCTGACTAGTACATCTTTGCCACCAAATCAGTGGTGATGGGCCTTACCTCGGAGAATGCCATTCAACATCGATTCCAGAACCTAATCAAGGTGTTGAACAATTACGAGAGTCTATTTCTAGAGTCTGGGGGGCATGGAGTTAGCTTCACAGACTTCATCACTCGCTTTCTTCGCCCAGAAGTCTTATCCAAACAAGCCGCGAAATTCGCCAAGCTTGATGACCCGTTTGGTTTCGGTTTGGATAACCAGCCGATAGCAGAAGCAGATTTAAGAAGCTTCTTCATTCCAGACACCTCGGTCGTCTCTTTCGCAGAGCGCGTTGTTGGGCTTCCCTTGCACCTAGTCTAGGGTTTGGTAGCATCACACATGCCACTTTAAAATTTTAAAGAGGTGCAAAGCAAGTAGACCATGAATCATGCTAGAATTTCTAGTGTAACATGTTTGTATCACATACAAAGAAGTAAAGAGATAGGGATTACAACCTTTGTAGTCCATTCCTTCGCTTCATAAGCTCCGTGTTGAGGTCCCTTCGCTGCGATCATCATGAACTCCGACTCTCGAGAGGCCCCATGAAGAGAATGATGCACCTTGTTTGAAGACTTCACTAATCCAAGATGATCTACCTTGAAGAATCTCAAACCCAAGCTCTTGCTAGACTAATCAAGTATTAGCAAAGCAAACACCTTAATCTAAGTGGCTAGAATAGATGAGGATGATGAAGTAGGAATTTTGCTCTCTTTTGTTTTCAGATTCTCACACTTATTCATCACAAATGAAAAGCTAGTGAAGCTTTTCATCAAAGGAGGAAGAAGAAGAATGATGAAGCAAAACCTTTTGTGATGAATAATGAATTATTGTGTCGTGGTTACAAATCAACCATGGGTTAAGAATGAGGGCTTAACCCTTGTAGAGAATTAACTAGAGGCTAAGGTTTGGGTTGGGTTAATAAATATCAACACAAAATATCAAAGGTCAAAGTCAAAGCTTCATGAAGCTTCATGGATGCTTCATCCAAACTTAGCCCTAATCCAAACCCTAACCATGTTTAAACTCCACAAAACATATTGCATTTGTAACCCTAACTTGTTACAATATTATATATCACATATATATAATATATTTTGTAACAAAAGAAAATAATACAATTAACATATATCGCATATATATAAATGTATTATCCTGTGAGAAAATGAATCAATAAAGCGAGCTTATATTAGTTAATGCAATGTAATATATCTCATATATAATATACATTAAATTATCGAATCAACACTTGATCCGATAACCCGGCTATAATACATATAACCGACTAATATAACATGTACTATTTCATCGAATCAACACTTGATCCGATGACCCGACTATATCACATATACTCGGCCGATATCTCATATCGCGAGAATAGAATACGGTATCTCATATCGTATCATTCTCGGTCCCGCACATATCACATATATGCTCCTACTCCGTTTTGCCTAAGCCAGGAAATCTCTGTGTAGGACTCTAAAGAATCGTCAATACGCCGGCAGTAGGTGATGATCATATAAAAACACCCACAAGCTGCAAGCGGTCAGCTAAACATAACAGCTACCCAAGTATTGAGCGATCAGAAGATCAACAAGCAAGCATTACATTCTCCTGCAAATCCAATCAGTAACACTCCCGTACAGTCCGGTCTCTTCGTTTGATATGTCGCATATCTCGCCTAGCGGTGGTAACGTCAGACCCCAGTAGCTTGATAAGTCATGTCGATATGAGGTCCATAAAAGTTCGAGAAACTACTGATAACTCTTACCAGTAAATCTTAGCAACCCTGGCTAGGAATTTCCAGTTATAGCCAATCGAACACAGCGCAACATCAACTCCCTATACCGGGAGAGATGAAACCCCTACTATCGCTCATTTCCTCCATGTGATTCGGGACTGTACCCAAAAGCCACCGTTTTGCACGCCCTCTTGGACGTGGTATGATGGAAATCAAAGCACAGTGGGAATCACACAAGACTCTATGACGATCTCGGGTCTACAGACTAACCTGTACCAGTGTCACCAGAGAACTGCCATCTGACGTGATGTATAATACCATCTGGGAGTTCTCGGCGAGTCCGTCCAGTGTACCCAGTCTCCACTGAGCACCCGTATACTGTCTCTGATGTCAAACACCAATGGATATGGGATCATCCATCGCCCATATACATGGGTCGAGAAGCATACGCTAGTCTACTCTAGTATATCGATACCCTGTCTCGATACATCTACGACTAGGAGCATTTAAAGGATGTACATAGCGACTACACTGTCCCCACTAGTATGATCTGCATCATAGTCCCGGTAGTCAAGTAGTCATCCTAAGGGCTTTATCAACATGTAACATAGAGACTATCGGAGTACATGTTAAGATAAAGAGCAACCAGATAGCATACTATCATGTCGAGCAAGAAAGTCCTCCATATATATATCCAAGCATCCACTACAATATACATCGTATGTACAGTAATGGCCTCTAGGGCATACATATCACTAACAATCTCCCACTTGCACTAGGGCCATCTGTTGTGGTATCTCATACCCAACAATCATCCGTGGTTGAAGTATCACATACTCAACCATCTCATAAAAGTCTCTGCTGGGAAATATGCCTTTGTGAGTGGATCCGCGCCGTTGTCCTCTGTATCTACTCTCCTATCCTCGATCTCCCTGGAGATCAACCATCTCCATGATCAGGTGATACTGCCTAAGAATATGTCTGGATCTCTGATGGGACGGGGGTTTCTAGGCAAAAGCCACAACTTCAATGTCACACAATGGTAGGAACGAAGTTCATCTCATGAACTAATATATATCCAGACTGCCTCTTTGGTAGTATCCTTGGTAACGATGTCTCTTGCCTTTAATCGTCTAGTTTGTTACAGTATCTAGCTTGGAACTCTTCCTACATACCGTCCCTCCACTGAGGGTAAAGACAATGCATGTGACTGACAATCAGTCGACCTTACCACCCTGGAAGCTTTCCAGTGATTCTCCCCAGGATCGATTGATACCATCTCACTACACCTAGTGAGAATCCTAACATCCAATTAGATCTATCTCATAGATCCAAAATCCAGGATTCAGGAGGTATCACCTTGATCCTATATGGAGAATCATTGTGATAAGAGGAGATTCACCAAGCGTAGGATAGAAAACTCCTTCCCTATCAAGAGTATATCTTCTACGTACAATACGAGGAACACCACCATACTCCCTACTACCTTTTTGTATAAACTAGGTTCATCTACCATTTTGATGAAGTCAAACTCTTTGACTACCACATCAAAACAAACGTTCCAACTCCGCGATGCCTGATTTATCCCATAAAACAACTTGCACAAGTTTCCGCTGCTCCCACTTTCTACGAAACCCTCTGGCTATGTACTTACAGACGCCTTCTTCTAAATCATCATTTAGAACAACAGTCATGATACCCAACCACCAGATATCATAGTTATGGTATGTAGCAGTGGCAAGTAGGATTTGGATGGACTTAAGCATTGCTTTGAAAGTCTCAACTTTTCCATGTACACCAAGTAATCTTCTCAAGATTTACTTGCTCCTGATGGGGATTTAACCCTTCAGATAATGCAACCAAAGTCCATATTTTGTTGGTGTATATGGATTCCATCTCAGATCGCTTAGCATCCAGCCATACTCACAGAGTCCCCACTCTTGATGGCCTGCTCCAAACAAGTTGGGTCATCATCTCATGATGCAATCCTCACTCCCACTGTCATAGAGAAACCGAAGTATCTCTCAGGTGGATGAGGAACCCTACTCGATCGGCGGAGAGGCTGAGGTTCATTGGAAACTATTGAATCCTCCGGGTTTACCAAATCATCAGCTGCAGTTTGCATAGCTGGAACTCCTTCCAGTTCTACCTCAAGACCACTAATTTCTTCACAAGAAATTCCCTTTCTCAAAGGTGGCATGCTGAGGAAAAAAACACCTTTTGTTCCTCGGTTCGGTAGAAGATATTCCCTTGCGTATACTTAGGATATCTAACAAACATCCACAGAACTACCTTGCCTTTGTTAGTTATATGTATGCCGTAGAGGCCATTGTTGTACATGTGATGTATATAATAATGGATGCTTGGATATATAGAGAGAGGACTTTCTTGCTCGATATGATAGTATGCTATCTGGTTTCACTTTATCTTAACATGTTAACGAGTACTGTTTTGTGATCACGTTTTGATAAAGCCCTTAGGATATGCATTCGACTACTAGGACTATGATGGGAACATACTAGTAGGGCCAGGGTAGTCAACGAGTACATCCTATAACTGTTCCTAGTCGAGAGTGTATCGAGACAGGGCATCGATACTCCAGAGTAGACTAGCGTACACGCATCTTGACCCATATGATGGGCGATGGGTGATCCCATATCCATTGGTGTTGGACATCAAAGATGGTGTATGGGTGCTCAGTGGAGACTGGGTACACTGAACGGACTCGCCGAGAACTCCTGGATGGTATTTATACCTATCGTCAGATAGCAGTTCTCCGGTGACACTGGTACAGTTTAGTCTGTAGACCCGAGATCGTCATAGAGTCTTGTGTGATTCCTACTGTGCTTTGATTTCTACCTTACCACGTCCAAGAGGGCGTGCAAAATGGTGGCTTTTGTGTACAGTCCCGAATCACATGGAGGCAATGAGCGATAGGAGGGGTTTCGTCTCTCCCGGTATGGGGAGTTGATGTTGTGCTGTGTTCGATTGGCTATAACTGGAAGTCCCTGGCCAGGGCTGATATGGAGATTTACTGGTAAGTGTTATCAGTAGTTTCTCGACCCGTTATGAGCCTTACATCGACACGACTTATCGGTTACTGGGGTCTGACATTTACCACCCCTAGGCTAGATATGCAACATATCAGACGAAGAGATCGGACTGTACGGGAGTGTTACTGATTGGATTCACAGGAGAAAGTACATGCTTGCTTGTTGATCTTCTGATCACTTAATACCTGGGTGGCTGTTACATTTAGCGAACCGCTTGCAGCTTGTGGGTGTTTGATATGATCATCACCTACTGCCGGCGTATTGGCGATTCTTTAGAGTCCTACACAGAGGTTTCCTGGCTCAGGCAAAATGGAGTAGGAGCACATATGTGATATGTGCGGGACCGAGAATAATACGATATGAGATACCGTATTCTATTCTCGCGAATATGATATCGGCCGGGTATATGTGATATGGCCGGGTCATCGGATCAAGTGTTGATTCGATGAATCGGTACATGTTATATTAGTCGGTTATATGCGATATAGCCGGATTGTCGGATCAAGGGTTGATTCGATAATTTAATGTATAATTATATATGTCATATATTACAATACGTTAACTAGTATTAGCTCGCTTTATTGATTCATTTTCTCACCGGATAATACATTGATATATATGCGATATATGTTAATTGTATTATTTTCTTTTGTTACAAAAATATATTATATATGTGATATATAATATTGTAAAAAAGTTATGATTACAAATGCAACATGATTTGTGGAGATTAAACAAGTTAGGGTTTGATTTGGGTTAGCATTTTGGTTAACTTTTTCTTGAAGCTTCTAGAAGGTTTATTTTGTTTTAAGCTTAGATATTTTGTTTAGATATTTTGTGAAGATATTTCTTAACCCATCCCAAACCCTTAACCATGGTTTATTCTCTATAATGGTTAAGCCTTTCCTTCTTAACCAAGGGTTGCAATTGTAACTACAACACAATTTCATTATTCATCACAAAAGGTTTCATCTTCTTCTTCCTCCTTGAAAAAGCTTACTAGCTTTTTGTGATTAGATGATTTAGTGTGAGAAATTGAAAACAAAAGAGAGCATAATTCCTACTTAATCATCCTCATCTATTCTAGCCACTTAGATTAGGGTGTTCACTTCTCTAATACTTGATTAGAGAAGTGAGAGCTTGAGTTAAACATTCTTCAAGGTAGATCATCTTCGAAAAGGAAGACTTCAAGCAAGAATGGATCATTCGACTTGTGGAGCCTCTCTTGAGTCCGGGAGATCATGGATTGCGGCAAAGGGACTTCTACTCGGAGCTTATGAAGTGAAGGAATGGACTACAATGGTTGTAATCCCTCTCTCTTAGATGTAAAGTTGTTTACATGCTTTGTTAACCCTAATTATCTAGCAAAGATCCTCGCTTTAGGTTGTTCGGCACTTGAAAATTTTAAATTCGGCATGGTTGATGCCTTATAGACACTTGTGACAGTGCCTAGTAACCTTACAGCGGTATCAGAGCCTAGCTAGAGAATTAGGCAACGTGTGGACGAAGTTAAAAGTCCGATCGAACCCCGAAACGTCTTTTTTGACCCCCTCTCTGGAAATTTTTTAAAAAGATGTTTTTTCCACATTAAAAATACTCAAAAAATCAAGCAGGTAATTGTATGGATTACTATGAAATGCAAGTCACTGTAGCTTTGAAGTCGCCGCGGAACCGCGGCATTACCATGCATTTGGCGGCGGTTCCGTGGCAGTACTTGGGTGTCAGTGATATTTATTTCTAGGGTTCATCCGTATGTATTACTACATGCTTCTGGGGATTTTTAATTTTACTCAAGTTTTGAGTTTTTTGGAGATCTTTTTTATTCGTTGATTCGATCGGAAAAATTTAACACTGTCTATTTATCTGGAATGTGATACAATATGTGGAATTCATATAGTTAGCCGTGGAATTCATATAGTTAGGCATGAAATGTTGCGAAGTATGTGATATTTCGGATTTAAGATGTCTAAAGTGATTATGGATTCCAAATATTGTAGTTTTACACTTTCTTTTCTGTTACCGTAAGCGTAGTATGTGGTGTATCGCCGGCTTCGTTGCTAAACATGACCGACAATCGGGATACGCATACTTGATTACGTTGATGATATGAGATATTATATGTTGCTGTGATATGTTATATTGGATCGTTGTGTTCTGAATAGCCGGGGGTTTTATGTGAGATAAGGGTTTTTATTTTCATTCATGTAAAATTCATTTGTATGTAATATTCTTTTATTGGGGCACTTCCGGGTTGAGGTTGATGTCACCATTGTATATTATTTACTTTTCCGCACTAGGTAGACCCGAGGAGGGGAGTACAAGTAACCGGGTTCTAGGGTCCAGTGGGAGGCCATCTCGAGGAGTCGAGACCGGGTCTCCTAACCCTAGAATTGGCAGGGTTACTTGCCGCTCTTGTAGGGGTCTAGGGATGTGGGTTTGGCTATTCATCGCGATCGTGGAATCCGTGTTTTATACAGGCTCAAAATAAAACACGGATATCCTAGTATATCCAATATTTCATATGTTGACTTCTGCTGTAATGTTCTGTGATGAGATCATATTACTGCCTGTGACGAATGCTTATACTATATATATATGATGATGTATAAATATTACTGCTTTCGTTTCTTCTGTGATGCTTAGGAAGCATAATTGATGGGATTTATTAATGAGATTAATAAAAGAAAAGAAACCTAAAAGATGTTGTAGAATCAAAACTTTATAAAAAGGGTAGCTACAGTTTTGCTTTGCATAGCGGTATATATGATATACCCTGCATCTTATTCGATGAAGAAAGAGTCGAGATCCCTTTACCGGGAGTGACCTCTTTAGCAAAACTGGCAGATGCTACAAACTCATGGATTAGTTTTTGATTGCTTCTATAGTTCTTGCTTTGTACAACGGTATTTATGAAATATCCTGCACCTTATTCAATGAGGAAAGAGCAGAGATCCCTTCACCGGGAGTGACCTCTTTAGCAAAACTAGAAAAGCCTAAAAAACATTCCTTTTCAAAATCACTTGTTTCTACAACGATATCAAGTTCATTACGCTCATGGTTTTTAGAAAAACCTGCGCATCCCTCCGTTATTTCAGATAGGTGCTATTTTAGTATTCGTGCTACGGTAGTTTGGCCTCCGTCAAGGCGTAGTGTACGGTAGCTGATTTAGTACTTACCTGATGCATGAGATGCGATTGGATTAGGGTATTCATACGGCGTTGTTTGGCCTCCGTCAAGGGTCGTGCGGGTGGGTCTAATTCAATCAGGAAATATCGGGTTGAACTTGATAAGCGCCTTATGGGTAGTTTGGCCTCCGTCAAGGTCATAAGACGCTAGGGGTAAAAGAAATTATCGGGAATTTCAAGTGTTGAAATTTACAATGAGATTGCATACCTTCTATGAGTTAAATGGATCCCGATACCCACTGCGAGTAAAAGTTACTCCTGGGAGAATTTTATACAAGACAATTAGACGGTTAAGTAGGTGTCTAGAAAGGTTTTAACAGGGTTATATCTCTGGGAAAAACGATGTTTATTTTAATTAGGTCTATACGAAAGCACGGGGAACCTCCCTCAAAGTACCAACACCGATCTGGCTGAAAGATTGGTGAACTAATAGGGTGTAATTAATCCCGGCTAATCTTACCTTTTAGGATTTGAAGGAAGATTTGATTAAAACAGTGGGAGCCATCATGATTAGATAAGATAATAACCAATCTAATCTTGCAAGAGCATACGCTAAAGTGTTTTCCTCTCTCTCTCTCCAGGTAGCGACCATGTCAGGTCTTAATCAAGATAATAATATGGATGTATTAACTGAACCCGCTTTTTATACTGAGCAGGGGAACGTTGGTCCCGTTCTTTCTTATAATTGTCATAAGACTGAACAGGAAATAGGGAAATACCAGAATTCACACGCCGCCCAAATGAAGAATAAGCATGTTGATGCATTTTTTTCAGGTGTGTTAGTTATCGAGAACTGTTTCTCAGTTCACTCTACGTCCTGGGTATTAGATACCGGATCAGGATCCCATATATGTAATATGTTACATGGGCTACGGAAAGGTAGGGAACTGGGAGAGAGTGATCATTCTGTAAAGGTTGGGAATGGTGCAAATGTTGCAGCCAAGGCTGTTGGCGAATAATGTTAGTGTATATGCCCTAGAGGACATTACTGTATCATACTAGTTTGTATACAACTTAATAGAAGCTTGGGATATTCACCATTGTATAGACAATCTTGCTCAAAATGGTAGTATGCTACTTGGTTTGTTTCTACTTCAATGTGTGTACATGTGTTTCTTATAGCATATCACCTATACACATTAGTAGAGCCCTTAAGATCTTTGCTTGATTACCAGCGTTGTGATGGCAGTCACACTTGTGGGGGCTGGGTAATCTACAAGCACATCCTTATACAGGTCCCTAGTCGTAAGATTATCGAGACAGGGCATCGATACTCCGGAGTAGACTAACGTATGCGCTTCTCATCCCAGCAGAGGAGACCGCCTGTCCCACAGCCGTCGGTACGTCGTACTTGAGATAGTATGCGGGTGCTCGTTAGGTTATGAGTAAACTGGACAGGACTCGTCAGGAACTGATTGGTTGGTACTATACCTATCGTCAGTTGTCAGTTCCCAGGTGACATGAGTACAGCTTAGTCCGCTGACTTGACACTGTCACTTCGCCTCGAGTGTGTTCCCACTGTACTTTGATTACTACCCTACCATGGCTCAAATGAGTCGTGCAAACAGGTAGTAGTTGGGTGCAGTCCCGAAGCACTTGGAGGCAATGACGGTTAGACAGGATTCGTCTCTCCCGGTATTGGGAGTTGATATCGCGCTGTGTCAAGGAGAGCCATTACACACAGTCGTCCCTGGCCTGGGCAAGCGAGATACACTGGTAGGTTTCCAGTGTTATCTCAGGGTGTTCTGGGTTACGCTCCGACACGACTTGTACTGCTATTAGGGGACTGACGTTTACCACCCCCTAGGCGCGCCATGCGATATTCTCAGACGAACAGACCAGACTGTACGGAGACTGTCACATTCAGGCTCAGTAGGAGTTCAGATGGGTTTCACCTCGTCCGTCTTCTTATCGGCATCTACCTGGGGGCCGTTACGCTCAGCTAGTGCCGCTTGCGGTCTGTGGTTAAACCCACTGCCAGTATAGTGTCGAGTCTTTAGAGTCCCACAAAGAGAGCTATTCCCCTTTAGGCAAAAAGAGTAGAGGTCGCATGGTTTTGCGACAGGGTTCGGTCACATCCGTGCACTTGTGCACGTTTAGTTTCCGGGCAGTTATTACTGGCGGGCTTTGGGTGAAGCCAGATCCTAGTATACGTTTTGGGATTGGTTTTATCTCGTTTGTATTCGTGTTCCCCGGAACGCGGATGCGGGTGTGTATGCACGGTTGACCGAGACAGAGGCAGAGGATTCTCATTAGGGTTGTTGACTGTTGACTTTTGCTAAACCCTAATGAGAATAAGAAATATGATTAATGATAATATTAATTAAGTATTATTGTGCCATGTTTGGGTTGAAAGGTTGACTTTGTTGATTTGTTGACTTTGTTGACCAGTTGACTAGGTTGGACTTGTTGACCATCATCATTACAATGGCTATCATTTCATGGCAAAGACTTTTGCTTGCTTGTTTGTTCACAAATTGCATTTAATGCATGAAATGATATTTCCATTTGACATGAACCATCACATAATACTCAATTACTATTATTATTATGATGATTTTGTGTTATGAGAGAATGGTGGGAAAAAGTCTTATTCATTCTATCATTTGCATTCTCTCTCATCCTCAAGCTCTCCCTCTTCCTCTTGCTCTCTCTAGTTCATGGTTCTATTGTCTCATGTGTTGAGAAACAAGAACCATAGAGATAAAACCCAAAACACCTCTCTACTCATCCTAGTGTACAAGGTCAACAAGCCAAGTATTCTAGTTTCCTCTAGATTGAGGTTGGAGCCAAAGGTAGAAGCTTTCGGGTGGATCCATCTTCGGCACAAGGAGACGACGAGGTGAGGCCGATCCGACCACCATAAGGAGTTGAAGAGAAGGAGTTCAAGATTAGGTATAACCCCTAACATAGTAGCTGAACTCTTAGCTAAGTTGTTAGATAGTTTGTTTAGCAAAGATCCGGTTTTTGAGTCCATGTTACCCCCACCGTAGAAAATCGTCTTTCACCATTTCCGCAACCCCAAAGAACCGGGGACGGGTAACGTGGACTTACAGTGGTATCACAGCCTGGCTAAACACTATCTAACATGTTAGCAAAGTAACTAGAAGTTCGATCGAAAAGAAAATCACAAAACACGCCCGGGACATATACTTTCTGTCGATTTTTTTACAGCTCAAAAAAATTATTTAACACATCTGAAAAATCGTCTCAGGGTTTTTAAAAACCAAACAAGAAAATTGGTCCACTAACTCGGTCAAAGCGCCGCAGAACCGCGGCAAGAGCATGCTCTTGCCGCGGATCCGCGGCCGAGTTGACTCGGCCGTGGCACAATTTTCCTGCAGTGTTTTTCTTGGGGTGTTTTGGGATTTTTACAATATATTTTTTCTGCCCAGATTTTCCAGCAAGCAAAATTTGTTTTTGGGGTTGTTAAAAATCCGTATTTTGATCGAACTCCTAAAGACTTTAGCTAACGGGTTATATCTGTGATGTGGTATATGTATTGAACGCCTGCTAATCGCTATACGTCGATTAGTGGGGGTTATACATATCTGTGATCTGTAATGTTGATGGTATATGTATATGAATTCATTAGATTGTCACGGATGAATAGACGGGGGGTTGTGAGATGAGAGTTTTCTTTATTTTTCAATTCATGTAATTTGTAATTGATGTAATATTATTTATATGACCGCACATCCGGGATGAGGTTGTAGCCGCCATTGTATAATTTCTTTTACTGTTTTTGCTCCTAGGATAGACCCAAGGAGGGGTGCATAAACTACCGGGTACCTCGAAGTGCCGAGTGACCTACTCACGTTGTTGAGGGAGGTTGCTTCACTTCGGGTATTTGGCGGGTAGTTTGCCACACCCGTAGGGGTCTAGGGTGGGGTATTGGCTATTCATCGCGACCGTGTAATCCGCTTTTCGTTACAGGCTCGTACGGAATGCGGATTCCTAGTATATCCAATTTGTTCATCTATGATCTGGAATGGCTATCATTGCATCTAACGAATGTATATATCTATATATTGTTAGTTATATGTATGCCCTAGAGGCCATTACTGTACATTGGATGTATATTGTAGTGGATGCTGGGACATATATAGGGAGGACTTTCTTGCTCGACATGATAGTATGCTATCTGGTTACTCTTTACCTTAACGTGTATACTAAATGTCTCTCTCTGTTACATGTTGGTAAAGCCCTTAGGATGTGTACTTGACTATCTGGACTATGATGCGGATCATACTAGTGGGGACATGGTAGTCCATAAGTACATCCTTCAAGGTCCCTAGTCGTGGGTATATCGAGACGGGGCATCGATATACCAGAGTAGACTAGCGTATACCTTCTCGACCCATACAGATGGGCGATGGATGATCCCATATCTATTGGTGTTTGACATCAGAGATGATATACGGGTGCTCAGTGGAGACTGGTACACTGGACGGACTCGCCGAGAACTCCCAGATGGTATTATACCTTACGTCAGATGGCAGTTCTCTGGTGACACTGGTACAGAGTAGTCTGTTGACCCGAGATCGTCATAGAGTCTTGTGTGGTTCCTACTGTGCTTTGATTTCCATCTTACCACGTCCAAGAGGGCGTGCAAAACGGTGGTTTTTGGGTACAGTCCCGAGTCACATGGAGGCAATGAGCGATAGGAGGGGATTCGTCTCTCCCGGTATAGGGAGTTGATGTTGCGCTGTGTTCGATTGGCTATAACCGGAAATCCCTGGCCAGGGTTGCAGAGATTTACTGGTAAGTGTTACCTGTAGTTTCTCGATTTGTTATAGACCTCATATCGACACGACTGATCGAGCTATTGGGGTCTGACGTTTACCACCCCTAGGCGAGATATGCGACATATCAGACGATCAGACCGGACTGTACGGTAAGTGTTGCTGGTTGGATTCACAGGAGTGTGAGCGGGCTTGCTCGTCGATCTTCTGATCGCTCAATACCAGGGTGGCCGTTACGTTTAGCAGACCGCTTGCGGCTTGTGGGTGTTTGATATGATCAACACCTGCTGCCGGCGTATTGACGAGTCTTTAGAGTCCTACACAGAGGTTTCCTGGCTCAAGCGAAACGAAATAGGAGCGCATATGAGATATGTGCGGGACCGAGAATAATGCGTGTATGTGATACCGTATTCCATTCTCGCGATGAATGTATCGATTGGTTATATTCGATATAACCTAGATATCGAATCAAGGATTGATTCGATAAGCCGATACATTGGATACTAGTCGGTTATGTGCGACATGACCGGATCATTGAATCAAGTGTTGATTTAATGATTTAATGTATAATTATATATTTGATATATTACTTTACATTAACTAGTATTGGTTCACTTTATATGGATTTTCTCACTTGGATTGCACAAGTTATATATGTGATATACTTTTGTGCACTTGAGTGTGTCATGTTTGATGATACATGTTAACTTGGATTTGTGTAAAGATTAAACCATGGTTGTGAGAGTGGTTAGGGTTTTGTTTATTCACTTATTATCTATTTATTCATTTATTCATTCATTTTGGCAAAAGAAAAGAAATGGTGGCTTGCTTTGTTTTACATTGAAGCTTCATGAAGCTTTGAAAAAGTCCACCATTTTTGTTTCATGCCTAACCTAACCATTCACTTAACCTTGGTTCATTCTCTACACTTAACCATGGTAACTCTTATGATAAGAATGAATGGGATTATCTTTTCAAGTTAATCTTTTTATTCTATCATAATTTTTCTATCTTCTTCTTCTTCTTCTTCAAGAAGAAAACCTAGATTCCATCAATGGTGATTGATGAAAATAAGTGAGAAATCCAATTCTAAAGTGAACCCACTTCCTATTTCTTCATCCTCTACCTCTTGCCAAGTAGTAGAGTGTGTTTTCTTCACAGGTTTCATGACTTGGTGAAGTTGGAGCTTGATATAGCGATGCCTCGACGTAGATCATCTTCGGCATCGTCGTCGATGACCTAGCCCGCTTTTTCTCCGATGAAGCCGACGCTAGAGCCCGGGATTCCATTTGGACAGCGAGGAGACTTCATTGCGGAGCTATGGAGGTGGAGGACCGGATCTACAAAGGTTGTATTTCCGTACTCTTAGTTAAAGTAGTTAACTAGTTGCTTTGTCGCCTAAACTTCTAGTTAACGATCCGTAGTCTAGGGTTTCTCGGCACCGTAAAATTTGAAATTGGCATGGTTGATGCCTTGTGAGACATCTTGAGAGTGCCTAGGAACCCTACAGTGGTATCAGAGCCTAGCTAGAGCCTTAGGCGATGCGTAGACGGAGTTTGAAGTCCGATTGAACCGAAAACCTACATCCAAAATGCTCTCTGGACATTTTTGATATTCGGGGTTTTTTCAAAATTAAAAATATGCAGAAAATTCAGCAGGAAATTCTAAGAATTACGATGCAAAAATTACCTAATGATCTTTCTAAAGTGCGGCGGAACCGCGGCATTAGCGTGCTAATGCGGCTGTTCCGCGGCCCTTTTGTCTCTTCTCCCATTAAATTTTGCACAGTAATTCCTATTTGGCAGTGCTGGTTTTCCTGGGAATTTTTAATCTGAAATCAAGAGTTGAGTATTTTGGGTTGTATTGGGAGTTCGTACATTCGATCGGATTGTCAAACTTTGTCTATGTGTTTTTCCGGATAATTTTAAGATATGTTAAAAAAGTTCGACCGGATATAAATACCCAATTTTTCCCTGCCGGAAAATTTCCAAGTGTTGGATTTTTCCGAGGTTTAAAGACGTTCTAAGTAGTGCAAGTAACGCGATGGTCCCTCTAGAAGACAACAAACCTTAACTCGATTATGTGACCGTCTTGAACTGCCCTTTGAACCTTCGGGTTTGGGGCAGTACGGCGTGCCACATGTGAGGCGTTGGCTTGACCCTTCTACGGCTGGACCATTGGTACTGAGGCATGAAGTGAATGTCTTTGAACTTATTTCATGTGTTGAGCTGTTTCGGGAAAACTTGGGTGTTCGAATGTTCGATCGGAAAGTTTAACATTTTCTATTTATCTGGAAAGGGATACAATAATTGGAATTCACAAGTAGTTATGAGATAACTGAATGAATGTTATAAACACAGCAGTTTAGTCTCACTTGATCGGTTGCCACGGAATTTTGATGCGATCAAAAGTCCGTCGCAATCACGTAGCGTACGAGGATACTCGCCGGGTAAACTTAATAGACAGCCTCACTCCATAGCCCCGACCAAGTGACTTTAGGAGAACCCCGTCGCCGAAAGCGTCCGTTCGGGTGCTTGCGGCAGCGGTGTTCCGTCTTGGTGCACTTCGTCGACGGTATCGGGGGTGCGGCCGCCTACTGAAGTTTGCGACGAGCATTCGATCAGGATGTCGGGAATCTTGTTGAATTCCCCGACTTGATATTGAAAAGAGTTTTCGATTATGAGACTAAAATGCGGGGTTTATAATTGTTAGGCATGCGATGTCTAAAGAATTCATATGATTAGGCATGCGATGTCTATGCAGATTGTGGATTCCAACTGTTGTAGTTTTACACTTTCTTTTCTGTGACCGTAAGTGTAATATGTGATATCGCCGGTTTCGTTGCTATATGTCAACGACAATTGGGATGCGCATATTTACTTACGTTGATGACATGTGATGTTATGTGTTGCTGGATATGTTATATTGGATCGTCGTGTTTGAATAGCCGGGGTTTTTTCTTCTTCTGTGAGATGAGTGTTTTTCTTTTTCATTCATGTAAAAACTTGTATGTAATATTCTTTTATTGGGGCACTTCCAGGTTGCGGAAGTTGTCACCGTTTGTATATTATTTACTTTTCTGCACTAGGATAGACCCAAGGAGGGGAGCACAAGTAACCGGGTTCTGGGGTCCAGTGGGAGACCAACTCGAGGAGTCGAGTCCGGGTCTCCTAATCCTAGAATTGGTAGGGTTGCTTGCCGCTCTCGTAGGGGTCTGGGGGTGTGGGATTGGCTATTCATCACGACCGTGGAATCCGTGTTTTATACTGGCTCGTATTGAAAACACGGACGTCCTAGTATATCCAATATTTCATATGTTTCTTCTGCTGCGATATCTGTGATGTTCTGTGATAGATACTGTATATAGTATATATGATATATTATATAGACGTTACTTATGTTTTACACCCACGCTAGCCCTGCCCCGCTCTGCCGTTAGTTACCTAACCTAACGGTGCACGAGGGGACATCGAGGCGAATGCGGATGGCATAAGTGTACGTCGTATTTATCTGTGATGTTTAGGTACCTTAAATGATGGGACTTCATTAATGTGATTAATGAAATAAAAGAAACCTAAGATGTTGTAGAATCGAATTTCAAAATAAAACAGGTAGCTACAGTTCTTGCTTTGCACAGAGGTATATGTGATATATCCTGCACCTTATTCGATGAGGAAAGGACCGAGATCCCTTCACCGGGAGTGACTCCTTTAGCAATAACTGGCAGATGCTACACACTCGGTTTGTCTTTTGATTGCTTTTAAAAGTTTTTGCTTTGCACAGTGATATAAATGATATATCCTGCACCTCATTCGACGAGGAAAGGACCGACGATCCCTTCACCGGGAGTGACTCCTTTAGCAAAACTAGAAAAGCCTCAAAAGGACTCCATTTCAAAATCATTTGATTCTACAACGATATCAAGTTCATTACGCAATAGGTTTTCAGAAAAACCAGTCGTAGCCCTCCGTCATTTCAGATAAGTGCTAGTTAGTATTCGTGCTACGTTTGTTGGCCTGCGTCAAGACGTAGTGTGCGGTAGCTAACTAGTATTTATCTGCTTATGCATATGATGCAGATTGGATTAGGGTAGTCGTGCGACTTTGTTGGCCTGCGTCAAGGGTCGTACGGGTGGGTTTAATTCAATCAGGAAATGACGGATTGAACTTGACTAGCGCACTATGGTTTATTGGCCTGCGTCAAGGCAATAGGACGCTAGGGGCAAAATTATCGGGAATTTCAAGTGTTGAAATTTGCAATGAGATTGCATACCTTCTATGAGATAGTTGGATCCCGATACCCGCTGCGAGTAAGAGTTATTCCTGGGAGAGTTTTACACATTACAATTAGCCGATCAAGTAGGTGTCTAAAAAGGTGTCAACGGGGTTACGCCTCTGGGAAAACGAGGTTTACATTAATTAGGTTCGTGCGAAAGCACGGGGGACCTCCCTCAAAGTACCGACACTGGCCTGGATGAAAGATTGGCGAACTTGTAGTGTGTAATTAATCTCGGCTAGTCTTTCCTTTTAGGGTTTGAAGGAAGATTTGATAAAAAGCAGTGGGAGCCATCCTGATTAGATAAAACATAACCAATCTATTCTTGCAAGAGCGCACGCTGAGTGTTTTCTTCTCTCTCTCTCCAGGTAGCGACCATATCACGCCTTAATCAAGATAATAATACGGAATATTGACCGAACCCGCTTGTTATACTGAGCTGGGGAACGTTGGTCCCGCTCCAACTTATAAATGTTATAAGACAGAGCAGGAAATTGGGGAATACCAGATTTCCCGTGCCGCCCAAACGAGGAAAGTGCATATGATGCATCATCTTCGGGTGTGTTCGTTACACAGAACTGTTTCTCAGTATCCTCTACGTCCTGGGTATTTGATACCGGATCAGGATCCCAGATATGTAATCTGTTACATAGGGCTACAGAGAGGTAGAGAACTGAGAACGGGTGATAAGTTTCATGAGGCAGAAAACGGGGCAAGTGTTGCAGCCAAGTCTGTTGGTCACTGTCACCCTGTATCCCAAATACGTTGATTCTGAACGAATGTTATTAGATACCGAACCTGATATACAAAATCATATCTGTCTCTTTATTAGTAAAGAAACGTTAAAATTTTGTATTGTTGGATAATGTTTTGAACATTTCCTATATCAAAAGTTGATCGGTTCAGGCACGTTATCTAAAAGCATTGATGTTCTAAATCAAACTACAGTTCTTAGTATATGGAACACACATAAGAGGAAAAGTTCAGAAATGAACGGATCCTTCTTAAGGTATTGTAGACTAGGTCATATCAATGCGACCCGACCAGCTGAAGTTACATTTAGATGCATATTTAAATCAGTTTGAATTTACATCTTATGAAACTTGCCAGTCATGTCACAAAGATAAGATGACCATAGTGTTGGAGATAGTGCCCTCAGAGTTAATTATTGGATCACAGGCACGTGATTGCAATGATTGAGGGAGGACCTATCCCGCTAGGATAGTCTTACTCGAGATGATAGTATGCTATCTGGTTTATCTTTATCATCGTGTACTGCTTAGGTGACCTGACAGGTCGCTATTACACGTTGATAGAGCCCCTAGGATTCTTGCTTGACCACCAGCAGTATGAGGGCGATCATATAAGTGGGAGCTGGGGGTCTATAAGCACATCCTTAAAAGGTCCCTAGTCGTGCGAGTTTTGAGACAGGGCATCGATACTCCAGAGTAGACTAGTGTATACAGTCGAGACCCCGACGAGGGGCGGTGGCCGGTCTCACAAGCCATTGGTGTCAGTTGGATCACCTAAGATGTATACAGGTGCTCATTGGGTTATGAGTACACCGGACAGGACTCGCCGGGAACATGCTAGTTGGTCTTATACGAGATGTCAGATAGCAGTTCCCAGGTGACATGTGTACAGGTTAGTTCATCGACCTGGGGATCGTCATTTGTCTCGTGTGAGTTCCCACTGTACTTTGATTACTACCCTACCACGGCTCAAAGGAGTCGTGCAAACAGGTTTTAGTTGGGTACAGTCCCGAGCCACATGGAGGCAGTGAGCGTATCTTCAGGGGTTCGTCTCTCCCGGTATTGGGGGTGAGGTCGCGCTGTGTCTAGGAGAGCCATTACACGAAGCCCTCGGCCGAGGCAAGGAGATTTACTGGTAGGTATTCCAGTAGTATCTCAGGGTGTTCTGGGCTACGCTCCGACACGACTTGTACAGCTTTTGGGGGTCTGACTTTTACCAACCCCCTAGGCCCGCCATGCGATGCTCATAGACGAACGGACCGGACTGTACGGATATTGTCACTGACAGGCTCAGTAGGGTGTCAGGCTGAGTTAGCTCACAGACGTCCCTTTTTGTCAATACCTGGTAGCCCGTTACGTATTGGCTTATACCTCTGACGTGCTAGTGGTTAAATCCACAACCAAGGTGTTGATGAGTCTTTAGAGTCCCCCACATTCAGTTACTCAAGCTTTCGGGCGAAAAGCTGTAGAGGCCGTATGGAGATATGGCAAGGTCCGATCAGATACGTGCGGTATTGCACGGATCAGGATCGGACAGTTTGTACTATAGGCCGTATGGATATATGGCAGGGTTCGATCAGATACGTGCGGTATTGCACGAATCAGGATCGAACGGATATTACTAGCCGGCTTTGGTTTAAGCCGGATCCTAGTATAGTACAGTGTAGACTTTGTCTCATTGCATTTGTATTTCGGTCGGAATACAAATGCGGGTGTGTATGCACAGTATCGGGGTTTTCCTGTTGTTTATTACAGGACCAGTTTTCTGGAGTTGCCAGTTTGCTTTCCGTTTCGGCCAATTTCCTTTGTATCGTTCATTGGCCGAAGATTGGTGGAGGAGGGCTTATTTGCATTGTTGCAAATAAGCATTTGTGGAGGGGGTCTTTGCATATTGTTGTATCATGATGGTGCACCATCCATTGACCTCACTTGACTTTTGCTTCATGATAGTTTTCATGATTGCTTGACTTTGGATATGATGATGGTTGTTTTAGAGTGTTGGGTTTTGTTGTGATCATTTGATTTTCTCATCATCACTTGCTTTTCAACCAACTTTTTGTCTGGGCCCTCTCTCTTTTTCCATTCACATGGCATGGGCCGGCCATTCCCTTAGGGGAATTGATTGATTCATTTTTGGTGTGGCATTTTTGGTTCTCATGGTGCTAAGAAAAATGCTCTCTAGTTCATCTAAAATATCCTTTCTTTCCTCCACCAAAAAATGGCACCTCCACTACCCCAAAATTGAGACACAAGTTCTGCACCATATTCTACAGTAAACCTTGGGCACGTCTGTTAGTTATATGTATGCCCTAGAGGCCATTACTGTACATTGGATGTATATTGTAGTGGATGCTGGGACATATATAGGGAGGACTTTCTTGCTCGACATGATAGTATGCTATCTGGTTGAACTTTACCTTAACGTGTATACTGATTGTCTCTCTGTTACATGTTGGTAAAGCCCTTAGGATGTGTGCTTGACTACCTGGACTATGATGCGGATCATACTAGTGGGGACATGGTAGTCCATAAGTACATCCTTCAAAGTCCCTAGTCGTGTGTGTATCGAGACGTGGCATCGATATACCAGAGTAGACTAGCGTGTACCTTCTCGACCCATACAGATGGGCGATGGATGATCCCATATCCATTGGTGTTTGACATCAGAGATGATATACGGGTGCTCAGTAGAGACTGGGTACACTGGACGGACTCGCCGAGAACTCCCAGATGGTATTATACCTCACGTCAGATGGCAGTTCTCTGGTGACACTGGTACAGAGTAGTCTGTTGACCCGAGATCGTCATAGAGTCTTGTGTGGTTCCCACTGTGCTTTGATTTCCATCTTACCATGTCCAAGAGGGCGTACAAAACGGTGGTTTTTGGGTACAGTCCCGAGTCACATGGAGGCAATGAGCGATAGGAGGGGATTCGTCTCTCCCGGTATAGGGGGTTGATGTTGCGCTGTGTTCGATTGGCTATAACAGGAAATCCCTGGCCAGGGTTGCTGAGATTTACTTGTAAGTGTTACCAGTAGTTTCTCGAACAGTTATAGACCTCATATCGACACGACTTATCGAGCTATTGGGGTCTGACGTTTACCACCCCTAGGCAAGATATGCGACATATCAGACGATCAGACCGGACTGTACGGTAGTGTTACTGGTTGGATTCACAGGAGGGTGAGCGGGCTTGCTCGTCGATCTTCTGATCGCTCAATACCCGGGTAGCCGTTACGTTTAGCAGACCGCTTGCGGCTTGTGGGTGTTTGATATGATCATCATCTGCTGCCGGCGTATTGACGAGTCTTTAGAGTCCTACACAGAGGTTTCCTGGCTCAAGCGAAACGAAATAGGAGCGCATATGAGATATGTGCAGGACCGAGAATAATACCAGTATGTGATACTGCATTCGATTCTCGCGATGTGACATTGATCGGTTATATGCGATATAGCCGGGTTATCGGATCAAGTGTTGATTCGATAAGTTGTTACTATTGATACCAGTCGGTTATGTGCGACATGACCGGATCATTGAATCAAGTGTTGATTTAATGATTTAATGTATAATTATATATTTGATATATTACTTTGCATTAACTAGTATCGGTTCACTTTGAATGGATTTTCTCACTCGGATGTGCGCATTATATATATGTGATATGATTTTGTGCACTTGCTTGTATCATGTTTGATGATGCATGCTTTTTGGTTAAGTGTAAAGTATTAAACCTTGGTTAATGAAGTGGTTAGGGTTTATTAATTGTTATTCATTTATCTTATTTAATTATCCATTTATTTTTGATAAATGAATAAAAGAAAATGAAATGAGAATGGTTGCTAATTTTGGATTCTAGTTGAAGCTTCTTGAACTTTTGACTATGTGACCATTTTTGTCTCATGCTTAACCCTAACCACTTCATTTAACCTTAGTTTAGTCTCTACACTTTATCGTGGTTGATTTTGATAAGTATTCTATTATTTTCTATTTTCTAAATTAACTTATCATAACATTATCTTCATCTTCTTCTTCTTCCTCACAAGAAGAAAGCTCTCTTCATCAATGGTGATTGATGTTTTTGAGTGAGAAATCCAATTCTAAAGTTAACCCACTTCCTATTTCTTCATCCTCTACCTCTTGCCAAGTAGTAGAGTGTGTTTTCTTCACAAGTTTCTTGACTTGGTGAAGTCGGAGCTTGATTTAGCGATGCCTCGACGTAGATCATCTTCGGCATGGACATCGACGACCTAGCTCGCCTATTCTCCGATGAAGCCGACGCTAGAGCCCGGAATTTGTTTTGGACAGCGAGGAGACTTCATTGCGGAGCTATGGAGGTGGAGAACCGGATCTACAAAGGTTGTATTTCCGTATCTCTTAGTTAAGTGTTAACTAGTTATCTTTTCGCCTAGATTTCTAGCCGACGATCCGTAGTCGGGTTTCTCGACACCTAGATTTTTTGAAATTGGCATGGTTGATGCCTTGTGAGACCTCATTAGGTTGCCTAGGAACCCTACAGTGGTATCAGAGCTACTAGGCATTAGATGTCGACCTATGGGGGGTTCTCACTGTGTGACAGTGTGGCGAAGCATAGGCTCTTACCCCCAGTGTGTCCCGAGACCGGAAGGTGTTCCGGCGGGTTGTAGTCCTCGCGAGGGGGCATGCGTAAAAAGTAGCTGCTGAGGGACCCATTGGTGCCACGGCGACCCCATTGGATAGGTTGCTGCCTGACCTACAGTGGTATCAGAGCCTAGCTAGAGCCTTAGGCGAAGTCTAGACGGAATTTGAGAGCCGGACGAACCGAAAACCCATTCCCAAAATAGCTCTCTGGACTTTTTCCAAATTCTGGGATTTTCCTAAATTAAAAATATGCAGAAAAATCAGCAGGGGATTATAAGGGATACTGTAAAATTCGATGCCATGATTCCATAAAGTCAGCGCGGATCCGCGGCATGAGCATGTTCATGCGGCGGATCCGCGGCTAATTTGTCGTTTTGCGCATCTAATTTTGTACAGTAATTCCTCTTTTGCAATGCTGGTTTTCCTGGGAATTTTTAATTGTTTTTCAAGAGTTGAATTTTCTGAGTTGTTTTGGGGATTCGAATGTTCGATCGGATTATCAAATTTTGTCTGTATGGCTTTCCGGATAAATATTAGAATATGTTAAAAAGTTCGACCGGATATAAATACCCAATTTTTCCCCTGTCGAGAAATTTCCAAGTGTTGGATTTTTCCGTAGATTAACGACGTTCTAAGTAGTGCAAGTAACACGATGGTCCCTCTAGAAGACAACAAACCTTAACTCGATTATGTGACCGTCTTGAACTGCCCTTTGAACCTTCGGGTTTGGGGCAGTACGGCGTGCCACATGTGAGGCGTTGGCTTGACCCTTCTACGGCTGGACCGTTGGTACTGAGGCACGAACGGAATGTTGTTAGACTTATTTCATGTGTTGAGCCGTATCGGGAAAACTTGGGTGTTTGACTGTTCGATCGAAAAGTTTAACATTTTCTGTTTATCTGGAATGGGATACAATAATTGGAATTCACAAATAGTTATGTGATAACTGAATGAATATTATAAACATAGCAGTTTAGTCTCACTTGATCGGTTGCCACGGAATTTTGATGTGATCAAAAGTCCGTCGCAATCACGTAGCGTACGCGGATACTCGCCGATAAACTTAATAGACAGCCTCACTCCATAGCCCCGACCAAGTGACCGTAGGAGAACCCCGTCGCCGAAAGCATCCGTTCGGGTGCTCGCGGCTGCGGTGTTCCGCCTTGGTGCACTTCGTCGACGGTATCGGGTGTGCAGCCGTCTACTGAAGTTTGCGACGAGCATTCGATCAGGATGTCGGGAATCTTGTTGAATTGCCCGACTTGGTATTGAAAAGTGTTTTCGATTTTGAGACTAAAATGCGGGGTTTATAATGGTCAGGCATGCGATGTCTGAGGTGGTTGCGGATTCCAACTGTTGTAGTTTTACACTTTCTTTTCTGTGACCGTAAGTGTAATATGTGATATCGCCGGTTTCGTTGCTATATGTCAACGACAATTGGGATGCGCATATTTACTTACGTTGATGACATGTGATGTTATGTGTTGCTGGATATGTTATATTGGATCGTCGTGTTTGAATAGCCGGGGGTTTTTATGTGAGATGAGTGTTTTTCATTTTCATTCATGTAATAACTTGTATGTAATATTCTTTTATTGGGGCACTTCCAGGTTGCGGAAGTTGTCACCGTTTGTATATTATTTACTTTTCCGCACTAGGATAGACCCAAGGAGGTGTCACGACCCGCAGGGTACGGAACGTGACTGGCACTTAAGTTTACGAAACGTCTAAAGACGTCCGTAAAATAAGTAAGCCAAAGCCCAGAAAACAAAACCAATTAAACAAAAGAGTGAAGAAAACCCAATCAATTGAAAGCGAGTTTATCAAATAAGTCATGTAAAACCCTTTTTAAAAACAATACCAATTTTTCCGAAAATTTCGGCAGCGTCTCCTTTGTAAATACTGGCCCCCAAAATGGGTACAACAAAATATATATGAATCCAACAAAATAGGGCATCCCCAAGCGGGAGCTAGCTCTTCGCCACAAGGCGGTCACAAATCCCACGCAATATAAAGCAACAACAAGCAAAATAATCATAATGAAGCATAAGAAAAAACAGCATGTCGACTCAAGTGAGCTCGACCCCAAAATACAGCATAAAAGTCCACAAACCTCACAGTCTCATGTCTAGGTCAATACAATAATACTGGTAGAAACAGTAGATGGAGTACACTAGATACAAAAAATATACAAGGGGGTACAAAAATAATAACATGACCCACCTATGAGCAAAACCTCGAGTCCAGGCAAAAGAGGCAAAAGAACAAGTGCGCCCGCCGCTACTGTACTGACGGAGCGGACCTGCAAAAGGCTGTGGCACAACGGGGGTGAGTTGCCAACTCGTGAGTAATAAATAACATCTACAAAGGCTATCGTATGCATGCACACAAGCATCCTAGCATCTAAAATACAGGTATGAATGGATGCACTAGCAGGTGTGTATACAACATCAGTGTACGAATATGTATGCAACATGAATATCTGAGGTCTCAATAGGTATCTATAAGAAACATTTTATCTCTTTTTGTTTTTGAAACTCTTTTAGAATGCCATCACAATACTCAAGGAATCGACGAGAACCGGTGTCCAGCAACGACACCTAAAAGCTGTCTCAAATCTCATAAATCCATGTCATAGTGTCTCTGGCCTCAGCCGTCCGGCTGACCCATCTCAAATATCAATATCTCATCATCTAGCGGCCACGGTCGGTATCCTCTGGATATCCGCCGTCCCAAACAGTCACCGGTAGGTAATCCGTCCCCTGCCAGGCTCAACGTCAACACCACATTCCTCTTGCCCCGGGATACCTTACCGGGCCCACCATGTACCCGTGCCGGTTCCTCCACTCCTCGACACGGATTTCCAAAACCACAGCAAACTCATGGTGGACGACACTTACATCACTAGAAAACCGCAATTTACATATTTTAAAAATATAATAAGTTTAGAAATTTTGCGGCTTTCCCCCGAAATCCAGCAATATCATAAAATCTCAAGAAATCCTCATAAGTGCATATATCAGTGATAATGAATGCATATGGTATCAATAATCAAGTTGCGATGTGTGATTAATGGATTAAGCATGAACAATTAATATGATGAAGTACATGCACATGAATAGCAATCCTACGGTTTCATTTTAAGGAATTAAAGACAATAGCACAAGTTTAAGTATCATTTAGTAAAAGGTTTAAATTTAAAGGTTATCTAGTGTGGTGGCATGGCAATTACCAGGGTGTGTGTGTAAGCATGAATAGTGCTCGTGCTGCATATAAAAACCCTGGCAATAGTGCAGGTGTCCTATAACATGGTGTCGTATATGTATGTCAATATAATGCATGGATGCAGCAAATAATCAAATAAGTATTTCACCCCTAATTACTAACATCACTAAGAATCTTGTAAGTTACTAAAACTATCGGGCGGCTTGCGCCATCCAACGATAGTCCCCCGTAGATGTTACATCTACTCACCGGAATCCCCGGCTAGCTGTGTCCAATCACCGCTTTCCCCTTTCGCGCCGCGTCTGACGTCTCCGCGACCGAACCTGGAATTTACATCAATACCAAACATAAGGTTACGAATCAAGAACGACGCAAAACCCAAACGAAACTACTAATGTTCGCTAACTAGGTACAACATGCACAAAGTGCGCGGAACACACGCGAAAATCGCAAAAACTGCCAAAAAAAACGCTGATTTGGTCGCCCGGCAAAACTAAAACCCGACTACCCAAAAATCCGCACTCACGCATCCTAAACGTCATAGGAGATGCTAAAAACATCCCCAAGGTATCACAAATAATTCACCAAATAATTTTAATAAAAACCTAGTAAGCACAAACTAGCAATTTTGGTGCAAAAATCGAAAATTAGCGATACGGTTATCACAATCCAACATAATATCCAACCACACAACAAGCAATCTACAAACACTATAATTACAACACATTAGCAAAGATTCAAAACCTATTTTCCATAAACAACCATTACTTTAATTATCTAACCTAGCAATTCTTAATCCAAACTATATATGAAAACCTTAAATTAACACTAATTTATAACTCAATTAGCAAGTTAACCTTCTAGATTAGGTTAGCAAAACAACTAGATAACAAATTAGATTTAATCAACTAAATAATGGTTTCAAAACCCTAATTCAACTCATTTATCATGCTTCACAACCCATTTTCCATACATAAACCCTCTCTTGAAATTCCTAAAACAACAATTTACAACCAAAATCAAACTTTTAAAATTAACTAAATTAGCATAATCTGAAGACCACATAAACAAGGTAACTTCTTTGATTTGGTTGTGTAGGAACTAGCAAGCAAAATAAATTTAATTAACCACATAATGGTGTGCTAACAAACCCTAGTTTAAAACAAACTACTCTTTTATAAACTAGATTAGAAATTAGCTAAACTTTTAACACTAAAACCATATAATTAAAGGAATTTAGCCAAAAGAAATTAACTTGATGGAAATTATACCTCAAGATCTATGGATCAAGCATGTGATTTGCCTCTAAGGATGGCTTCCTAGCTCCAAGATTCAAGCAAGAATGGCTAAGGATAATGATAGCATAAGGATTTTGTTTGGATTTTTGAATAAAATTGTGGATTTTGATGTGTTTTTTTTTGAAGAAATTTGAAGAAAATGAAAAGAAAAGAGATGAAGAGGAGGAGGTGCAGGTTTCGGCCAGAGGGAGGTAAGGGGAGGGTGTGGGTGTGTTGGAAAAGTCATGAGTCAACTCTCCCAAAAGTCAAAGCACCATACTTCATCAACTATTTTTAAAATAAATTCATAAACAACCCAAATCAACACATGAAAGAAAACCAAAATGAGGCCAGAAATTTCTGGACCTGATCAAGGTGGGGCTGTCCTAGGGCTGAGGGAAGAGAGAGAGGGATTTTACAAAAGAAGTTTTATGCAAAAAGACCCCCTACAAGTCAAAAATTGCAAGTTTTAGCTTAAAATTCAATAATTTCGCTTTCTATACTAAAAATTAGTTAAAAATCAAAATAAAATACTAAAAATTTATGTTACCACTAGATTTTAATTATCATAATTTTAAAGATTAAAATTAGCCCGGAAAAATTTGTATTTATCGCTAATTTAATGTATTTTCTTACCGGCTTAAAATAATATTAAAAAATTGAAAAATTAGGGAAAATTTTTAAACGACCAGAATTTCATAATTAACTCATTAGATACTAAAAACAAGCAATTACCTATCCATTTTAAGTATAATTAGCCCTAAACTGCAAAATAACGAGAAAGACGGTTTTCGGAAAAATACCGAATTTTCACCGATTTTCAGGAAAACACCAAAACGACTTTTCAAGACGCTACAGGAGGGGAGCACAAGTAACCGGGTTCTGGAGTCCAGTGGGAGACCAACTCGAGGAGTCGAGGCCGGGTCTCCTAACTCCAGAATTGGTAGGGTTGCTTGCCGCTCTCGTAGGGGTCTAGGGGTGTGGGTTTGGCTATTCATCACGACCGTGGAATCCGTGTTTTATACTGGCTCGTATTGAAAACACGGACGTCCTAGTATATCCAATATTTCATATGGTTCTTCTGCTGTGATATCTGTGATGTGATCATGTGATGTTCTGTGATAGATACAGTATATAGTATATATGATATATTATATAGACGTTACTTATGTTTTACACCCGCGCTAGCCCTGCCCCGCTCTGCCGTTAGTTACCTAACCTAACGGTGCACGAGGGGACATCGAGGCGAATGTGGATGGCATAAGTGTACGTCGTATTTATCTGTGATGTTTAGGTATATAAATGATGGGACTTCATTAATGTGATTAATGAAATAAAAGAAACCTAAGATGTTGTAGAATCGAATTTCAAAATAAAACAGGTAGCTACAGTTCTTGCTTTGCACAGCGGTATATGTGATATATCCTGCATCTTATTCGATAAGGAAAGGACCGAGATCCCTTCACCGGGAGTGACTCCTTTAGCAATAACTGGCAGATGCTATACACTCGGTTTGTCTTTTGACTGCTTTTAAGTGTTTTTGCTTTGCACAGTGATATATATGATATATCCCGCACCTCATTCGACGAGGAAAGGACCGACGATCCCTTCACCGGGAGTGACTCCTTTAGCAAAACTAGAAAAGCCTCAAAAGCACTCCATTTTAAAATCATTTGATTCTACAACGATATCAAGTTCATTACGCAATAGGTTTTCAGAAAAACCTGTCGTAGCCCTCCGTCATTTCAGATAAGTACTAGTTAGTATTCGTGCTGCGGTTGTTTGGCATGCGTCAAGGCGTAGTGTACGGTAGCTAACTAGTGCTTATCTGCTAGCATACGATGCGATTGGATTAGGGTATTCGTACGGCGTTGTTTGGCATGCGTCAAGGGTTGTGCGGGTGGGTTTAATTCAATCAAGAAATGTACGGGTTGAACTTGACTAGCAGACTATGGGTTGTTTGGCATGCGTCAAGGTCATAGCGAGCTAGGGGCAAAATATTATCGGGAATTTCAAGTGTTGAAATTTGCAATGAGATTGCATACCTTCTATGAGATAGTTGGATCCCGTTACCCGCTGCGAGTAAGAGTTACTCCTGGGAGAGTTTTATACATTACAATTAGCCGATCAAGTAGGTGTCTAGAAAGGTGTTAAAGAGGTTACGCCTCTGGGAAAACGAGGTTTACATTAATTAGGTTCGTGCGAAAGCACGGGGGACCTCCCTCAAAGTACCGACACTGGCCTGGCTGAAAGATTGGCGAACTTGTAGTGTGTAATTAATCCCGGCTAGTCTTTCCTTTTAGGGTTTGAAGGAAGATTTGATAAAAAGCAGTGGGAGCCATCCTGATTAGATAAAATAATAACCAATCTATTCTTGCAAGAGCGCACGCTGAGTGTTTTCTTCTCTCTCTCTCCAGGTAGCGACCATATCACGCCTTAATCAAGATAATAATACGGAATATTGACCGAACCCGCTTGTTATAGTGAGCTGGGGAACGTTGGTCCCGCTCCAACTTATAATTGTTATAAGACAGAGCAGGAAATTGGGGAATACCAGATTTCCCGTGCCGCCCAAACGAAGAGAGTGCATAGTGATGCATCATCTTCGGGTGTGTTCATTATACAGAACTGTTTCTCAGTATTCTTTACGTCCTGGGTATGTGATACCAGATCAGGATCCCAGATATGTAATCTGTTACATAGGGCTACAGTTAGGTAGAGAACTGAGAACGGGTGATAAGTTTCATGAGGCAGAAAACGGGGCAAGTGTTGCAGCCAAGTCTGTCGGTCACTGTCACCCTGTATTACCAATACATTGATTCTGAACGAATGTTATAAGATACCGAACCTGATATACCAAATCATATCACTCTCTTTGTTAGAAAAGAAAGGATATAATTTTGTATTGATGGATAATGTTTTGAACATTTCCTATATCAAAAGTTGATCGGTTCAGGCACGTTATCTAAAAGCATTAATGTTCTAAATCAAACCACAGTTCTTAGTATACGGAACACACACAAGAGGAAGAGTTCAGAATTGAACGATTCCTTCTTGAGGTATTGTAGACTAGGTCAGATCAATATGACCCGACTAGCTAGAGTTACATAAAGATGCATATTTAAATCAGTTTGAATTTACATCTTGTGAAACTCTCCAGTCATGTCACAAAGATAAGATGACCACAGCTCTGTTTATTGGAAACAGAGAAAGAGTTAGTAAACTCTTGGGATGATACATGTTGATGTATGTAAGGTCCCCTGTCTACACATGCCAGGACTGGTTCTTTGTACTTCATTACATTCTCTGATAATCTCTCAAGATTCAGACATATGTTCCTGTTGAAACACAAGTCCGAATCTTTTGAGATATTCACAGAATATAAGTTAGAAGTAGAGAACCAAAATACGGGTATAAGTATTATGTCCTTTGATGTGATCAAGGAGGAGAATACTTGAGCATGGAATTCCTGGACTTTTCTAAAGGAGAATGAGATTCTCTCTCAGCATTACTCCTCTGTATACACCATAGCACGATGGTATATCGGGGTGGAGCAAATACACCCTATATGATATGGTGTGCTCTATGATGAGTACTGCTGAGTTACCTTTTTCCTTTTGGGAGTTATGCACTTGAGAAGCTGCATACCTATTGAATAGGGTTCCAATCAAATCAGTTGCCTACCACTTCATATGTGATATGGAAAGGGAAGAGCCCATGTCTTAAGCTAGTTAAGATTTGGGGTTGTCCGGCCTATGTCTAAAAGCAAAATCCGGACAAGCTCGAGGCAAGATCTGTTATGCAGAACTGGAAATGTTCCAACTATGCAAATTGCAGCTGATGATTTGACAGAACCAAAGGATTCAGTAGATTCCAACGAACCTCAGCCTCTCCGCCGATCTAGTAGGGTTTCTCACCTACCTGAGAGATACTTTGGTTTCTCTATGACAGTGGGAGCGAGTATTGCATCATGAGATGATGACCCAACTAGTTTCGAGCTGGCCATCAGGAGTAAGACTCTGTAAGAATGGCTGGATGCTTAGTGATCTGAGATGGAATCCTTATACACCAACAAAGTATGGACTTTGGTTGCTATATCTGAAGGGTTAAATCCCCATCAGGAGCAAGTATATCTTGAGAAGATTACTTGGTGTACATGGAAAAGTTAAGACTTTCAAAGCTAGACTTGTTAAAGGTCTACATCATTGACCAGGTATGGATAATGATGAAACCTTTTCAAGTAGCTATGCTTAAGTCCATCCAGATCCTACTTGCCACGGCTACATACCATGACTACGATATCTGGTGGTTGGGTGTCATGACTGCTTTTCTAAAATGTGTTTTGGAAGAGAGCGTCTATAAGTACACAGCCAGAGGGCTTCGTAGACAGTGGGAGCAGCGGAAACGTGTGCAAGATGCTTTATAGGTTAAAGCAGGCATCGCGGAGTTGGAACATCTGTTTTGATGAGTTAGTCAAACAGTTTGACATCATCAAAATGGTAGATGAACCTTGTATATACAAAAAGGTAGTAGGGAGTATGGTAGTGATCCTCGTAGAGTACGTCGATGACATACTCTTGATAGGGAAAGAGTTTCCTATGCTACGCTCTGTCAATCTCCGTTTATCACAAGGATTCTCCATATAGGATAAAAGTGATACCTCCTAAATCCTGAGTTTTCATCTATGAGATAGATGTAATTGGATGTTAGAATACTCACTAGTTGTAGTGAGATGGTGTCAATCGATCCTGAGGAGAATCGCTGGAAGGGTTCCAGGGTGATAAAGACGACTGAATGTCAGTCACAGGCATTGTCTTTACCCTCAGTAAAGGGACAGTATGTTGGAAGGGTTCCAAGCTAGATACCGTGGCATACTAGTTGATAAAGGCTGGATACATCGCTACTTAAGATGCTACCAAAGAGGCTGTCTGGGTGTATATTTGTTCATGAGATGAACTTAGTTCCTCCCATTGTGTGACAATGGAGTTGTGGCTTAAGCCAAGGAACGTCTGTCCCATCAGTGATCCAGACATATTCTAAGGCAGTATCACCTGATCGAGGTGATGGTTGATCTCCAGGGTGATCGAGGTTAGGAGAACAGACTAAGAGGACAACACAGCGGATCCACTCACAAAGGCCTGTTCCCAAAGAGAGACTTTTATGGGATGGTTGAGTATGAGATACTACAACCACTGCTACAGATGGCCCTAGTGCAAGTGGGAGATTGTTAGTTATATGTATGCCCTAGAGGCCATTACTGTACATTGGATGTATATTGTAGTGGATGCTGGGACATATATAGGGAGGACTTTCTTGCTCGACATGATAGTATGCTATCTGGTTGAACTTTACCTTAATGTGTATACTGATTGTCTCTCTGTTACATGTTGGTAAAGCCCTTAGGATGTGTGCTTGACTACCTGGACTATGATGCGGATCATACTAGTGGGGACATGGTAGTCCATAAGTACATCCTTCAAAGTCCCTAGTCGTGGGTGTATCGAGACGGGGCATCGATATACCAGAGTAGACTAGCATGTACCTTCTCGACCCATACAGATGGGCGATGGATGATCCCATATCCATTGGTGTTTGACATCAGAGATGATATACGGGTGCTCATTAGAGACTGGGTACACTGGACGAACTCGCCGAGAACTCCCAGATGGTATTATACCTCACGTCAGATGGCAGTTCTCTGGTGACACTGGTACAGAGTAGTCTGTTGACCCGAGATCGTCATAGAGTCTTGTGTGGTTCCCACTGTGCTTTGATTTCCATCTTACCATGTCCAAGAGGGCGTGAAAAACGGTGGTTTTTGGGTACAGTCCCGAGTCACATGGAGGCAATGAGCGATAGGAGGGGATTCGTCTCTCCCGGTATAGGGGGTTGATGTTGCGCTGTGTTCGATTGGCTATAACAGGAAATCCCTGGCCAGGGTTGCTGAGATTTACTGGTAAGTGTTACCAGTAGTTTCTCGAACAGTTATAGACCTCATATCGACACGACTTATCGAGCTATTGGGGTCTGACGTTTACCACCCCTAGGCAAGATATGCGACATATCAGTCGATCAGACCGGACTGTACGGTAGTGTTACTGGTTGGATTCACAGGAGTGTGAGCGGGCTTGCTCGTCGATCTTCTGATCGCTCAATACCCGGGTGGCCATTACGTTTAGCAGACTGCTTGCGGCTTGTGGGTGTTTGATATGATCATCATCTGCTGCCGGCGTATTGACGAGTCTTTAGAGTCCTACACAGAGGTTTCCTGGCTCAAGCGAAACGAAATAGGAGCGTATATGAGATATGTGCGGGACCGAGAATAATACCAGTATGTGATACTGCATTCGATTCTCGCGATGTGACATTGATCGGTTATATGCGATATAGCCGGGTTATCGGATCAAGTGTTGATTCGATAAGTTGTTACTATTGATACCAGTCGGTTATGTGCGACATGACCGGATCATTGAATCAAGTGTTGATTTAATGATTTAATGTATAATTATATATTTGATATATTACTTTGCATTAACTAGTATCGGTTCACTTTGAATGGATTTTCTCACTCGGATATGCGCATTATATATATGTGATATGATTTTGTGCACTTGCTTGCATCATGTTTGATGATACATGCTTTTTGGTTAAGTGTAAAGTGTTAAACCTTGGTTAATGAAATGGTTAGGGTTTATTAATTGTTATTCATTTATCTTATTTAATTATCCATTTATTTTTGATAAATGAATAAAAGAAAATGAAATGAGAATGGTTGCTAATTTTGGATTCTAGTTGAAGCTTCTTGAACTTTTGACTATGTGACCATTTTTGTCTCATGCTTAACCCTAACCACTTCATTTAACCTTAGTTTAGTCTCTACACTTTACCTTGGTTGATTATGATAAGTATTCTATTATTTTCTATTTTCTAAATTAACTTATCATAACATTATCTTCATCTTCTTCTTCTTCCTCACAAGAAGAAAGCTTTCTTCATCAATGGTGATTGATGTTTTTGAGTGAGAAATCCAATTCTAAAGTTAACCCACTTCCTATTTCTTCATCCTCTACCTCTTGCCAAGTAGTAGAGTGTGTTTTCTTCACAAGTTTCTTGACTTGGTGAAGTCGGAGCTTGATTTAGCGATGCCTCGACGTAGATCATCTTCGGCATGGACATCGACGACCTAGCTCGCCTATTCTCCGATGAAGCCGACGCTAGAGCCCGGAATTTGTTTTGGACAGCGAGGAGACTTCATTGCGGAGCTATGGAGGTGGAGAACCGGATCTACAAAGGTTGTATTTCCGTATCTCTTAGTTAAGTGTTAACTAGTTATCTTTTCGCCTAGATTTCTAGCCGACGATCCGTAGTCGGGTTTCTCGACACCTAGATTTTTTGAAATTGGCATGGTTGATGCCTTGTGAGACCTCATTAGGATGCCTAAGAACCCTACAACGTCGACTAGCCAGCTTCATGCCCGAGTTGCCTCGGCATTGAGGTGGGAGCTCTTAAAAGATGTAGGCGATGTGGTGCACTTCCGGCGACGAGGTGGAGACAGGACATTCCGCGGGAGATCGGGACGACGACGAGAAGACCGGAGGACTCGGATCAGTCGGTATATCTCTATTCCCTATCTTGTAGTTAGCTAGGACTAGTTAATGGTTCGATCCGGGTGCTTAGTGCGCGGTGGTGCCGGTTTGCTAGTTTGCAAAATTAAAGTTTATCACCGCTTCCGCACTTGGACGTCAGATTGACGGCCGGGGCTCCGCCGTGCACTTACAGTGGTATCAGAGCCTCGCCATTAACCTAGTCTCGCTTTGTGTAATGTGTTTACATTTCCGATCGACCAAAATCCCAAAAACCGTATTTTCCTACACATCAGTTTTCTGTCGAAATTTTCTGGTCTCGAAAATTTTTTCAGGTTGTAGAAAAGTGATGTACTGGAAATTCTAGGAGTTCTGTAAAAATTCGATACACTAACTTGACTACGGGAGCGCGGAACCGCGGCCAAACACCCCTTTGGGCCGCGGTTCCGCCGCACAATGTTGAGATCGCTGTGTCAAATTTCTACAGTTGGTTTCTGGGTTGAAAATAGAGTTTTTGGAATATTAATATTGGGCCTAGAATTTCTTGATGTGCTACAGTAGTACTTTGGGCCCCACTTGTTAAAAATTTGATCGATCGGATATTTTAAACACATTATTTCACAGTATTTACATTGTATCTGTGACCGTGAATGTAACTTGATCGGTAAATCCTGTCTAACTGCTATAGCCCGGTTAGACGGATTTGCGAACGTGACTTTCACGTTGATGTTCTGTGTTTTGCTGTGATGTTGCGGATCGGTCGTGGGGGATAGCCTGGATGCAATGCTAGTACAGTTTTGTTGTATTATGTACATTTGATATTGCGGGGCGAGCGTCCGACATGTGGACTGCCGTCACTGCCTGTTTGTATTATTATTTTGGGTCACGACCAGGTTGCGGTCGATGTACCCGTTGTATGTATATTTTACTTTTTGTACTAGGATTGCCCCGCGGAGGGGTGCACGGATAGCCGGGTTCTAGAGGGCAACAAGCCCGCATCTCATGGCATTGGGACGGAGGGGGCTTCACTCTAGGATTGGCGGGCTATTCGCCGCACTCGTAGGGGGTACAGGTTGACCCAGGAGGGGTGCCCAAGTTACCGGATTCCGTGAAGTGCTGGGTGGTCCATTCACGTTGCTGAAGGGGGCTGCCTCGCTTCAGGTTTTGGCGGGTAACTTGCCGCGCCCGTAGGGGTCTAGGATTTCATTGCACAGGCTATCCGTATGACCAGGGGAACGTCGGGTTTCAGTAGTGGCTCTGTGAAACCCGGGGATCCCAGATATCTGTATTATTCTGTGATGCTGTACATTTCTGTGATGTTGCATTTTATCACGCCTTGAGCGAATATAATATATTGGTATATATATTAGTAGATGTTGTATATATTTTGCATCCGCGCTAGTCCAGTCCCCGCTCTGTCGTTAGTTAGCTAACCTAACGGGTAATGACGGGACCCTGTGGCGAATGCGGATGGCATATACGTACATCAATATATTTTCGTTCTTTGTGGTGTGATCAATTGATGGGACTGCGTTGATTCGGATCAATGCAAGTTAAAAACAAACCTAATCTGATGTTGTTGGAACACTTTTCAAAAAGCTGTTATTGCAAGGACGTTCACTTTTGTTTTGCACCGTGGTATTCAGTTGGAATATCCTGCTCCTCAGTCGACGAGGTAAGGGCCGAGATCCCTTCACCGGGAGTGACCCCTTGGACAAAAGGTTTGCATCAGGGCAATAACTTCACTATAGCCGATTACTTTTGCTTTGCATCGTGGTATTCAGTTGGAATATCCTGCACCTCATTCTACGGGGAAAGTGCCGAGATCCCTTCACCGGGAGTGACCTCTTTAGTGAAGGTTTTCGTCACTATATTTTTAAAAGCTATCCAGTTCCTTCAACGATATCAAGTTCATTACGTTAAAGGTTTTCTCCAGAAACCATTCGTAGCCCTCCGTCGTTTCATATGGATAGTCAATAGTATTCAAGCTGTGTTTGTTGGCCAAAGTCAAGGCATAGTGTTTGGTAGCTGTTGGTTATTCATATGCAGCATAGATAGATGCGTTGGTTTGGAACAGTCGTACTGCCTTGTTGGCCAAAGTCAAGGGTAGGTACGGGTGGATTCAAATTAACCTGGAGAATGACGGGTAGAACTTGACATGTGACTTATGATTTGTTGGCCAAAGTCAAGGTCATAAGAGCATGGGGTAAAAATCTCATCGGAAGTTTCAAAAGAACTGAAACTTGCCAGATATGCGCATACCTTATGGAGTGTGATGACGTGAGCGGATTCCGTCACGTTATCATGCGATGATAGTTGGATCCCGATTCCCACTGATGAGTTGGTTTACTCCTCGGGTGATCCCGACTAATTCTTCTTTCAGGTTTGGAGGAGAATTTGACGGTACAGTGGGAGGTTTCCTGATTAGATAAATTGGTAACCATTCTGATCTAGGTTAGAGTGCACGCTGAGTGTTTCTTTTCTCTCTCTCTTTGGCAGCGACCTTTGACCCGACCCTAAGACTATGACTCAGAGACCAAAATTAACCGAACCTTCTTAAACATTGGCTTTTGGATTGTCAGAGTTGCGAACCTCGTTGCCACTCCTACTTTTACCCTTTTCTCCAGGACACCCCGTATTACTACGAACGTCCACTTCCATTGGACAAAACCATCGTATGGTTAGATACGAACTCGAAAGAATTTATTCGAGGATGGTTTCAGGTTCTGGAGAAAACGGATAGGACTATTCAGTTGTCTTTTCCTTTTACCTTCTCTCAGGTTGCGAGTACTCCTTGGTTTAGGAGATAGTACACCTATTACGCAAATTGGATAGTCTTCTTCCAAACCATAGGCTGGTGCCGACCGGTAGGGAATGAAGAAAACCAATTAGCCTAACGATGGTGTACATAAGGTATTAAGTTAAGACAAAGCAAGGGATTAGAAAGAGGGCAAAGTAAATTGCAACTGATATTCACGACCAAACCAAGTATTTCATTACCACTCCCACTTCACCTTTGCATTTCTCCAGGAAACTCCGTATCACTACGAAGATCCACAGTTTATTGGATACTCCATCGTATGGTTATATACGAACTCGAAAGGAACTTGTTCCAGTTCGGGGATGGATTCTGGTTTAGGAGAAATAGGAATAAGGTTTATTCGGTTATCTTTTATCCTCACCTTCTCTCGCATTGCGAGTACTCCTAGGATTAGGACAGTACACCCATTATGTTCATTGGATAGTCTTCTTCCAAACCATAGGCTGGTGCCGAACGGTAGGGAAGGAAGAAAACCATTTGGCCTAAAGGGGTGTGCAGAAGGTAATGACTAAAGACATATAAAGGGATTTGGTGAGGTGGCAAAGAATTACACGGTTACAGTTGTGAATCTGGAAGAGGCATTACTAGGAATACCGGGATACCCCATCGAAACATTTCGATGTTTCAGTTTCACTGTGTACTGTTAAAAGAAAACTGATTTCCCAATTAGTCCTTACTCCAGGGTATGTATTTACCAGGTACGATTCTCACATCTGTATGGTTTTACAGATGATGAGTGGGAGTAAATTATTGGAAATTGGGTGATCATCCTCATTGTATCGGGATTCGTTGTAATCGGTGATATTTGAGGAAGTCACTTAGACTGTTTGCCAGTCGGCAAATATTTGGTTTTGAATATCCGCTGTCATGCACCAATTTCAAATTGATATATCTGTACGTCTATTTTTATAGAGTGAGATATACCTTTTTGAAATTATGTCGATGACATTTACCTGTATCAAAGGATGGTTAGGTAAGGAGCATTAAACAGCGGTGTAATTCTTCTTAACCATAAGTACAGTTTTCAACCTACGACACACAGTGAATGAGTTATTAGACTCAAGGGACTTATACAGAGTATTGTATGTTGTCCAGGGTCTATCAGGATAGAGGGGTTGGTCCTCGTACTATATTCGGTTTACTCATGACTTCTCTAGTTTTTAGACAGGTGTTTCGTGGAAACACAGGGTCCGAATTTGGAGAAGTTATAGGTATTTGAATAGAGTAGAGAACCAGGAGTAGCAAGTATCGGGATTCTTCAAAGTGATCGAAGATGTAGATACTTGTCAATGGTATTCAGTTGATAGTAGTGATTAAGAGAACTTGCTTCTCTTTCAGGTTACTCATAATTGGAAGCATTCCTAAGTTGAGTAACGCTGATCGGCCTCCTTCCATTTAGTTGACATGCACTGGAGACAGCTGCATGATTTGAATCTGGTTCAATTAAATCAGTGCCTCTGGTTCTATATTGGATATAGAACAGTTCATATCTTAACGATGTTAAGGTACGGGGAGTTGTCCGGTTTATGATTAAAACCAGACACTGGACAACTCAAGGCACGTTTCTGTAATGGCTGTTTGTGGGTTGACCCAGGCTATGACGAGGGTTGACTTTCTACCATCTGGAAGATCAATAGTGATATTGTTCTGAACTCGCCACAGTTTTAAATAAAATGGATTTTTCAGAAAACAGTAGTGGGAGTATGGTAGAACTGGAAGTGATTCCAGAACCACAAACGATTACTGAAGATTTTGATAGGAACCTAAAGATTCAATCTGGATTGATATTCCATTGGCCACTCCGCAGATAAAGTGGGTAACTTCAGGCACCCGAGAGGTACTTCGGTAGCCTCAAGGACGGTGACAGGGAAGTTCTTGTTTACCCACACTTACCATTGCTGTTGTTCCAGACTGTGAGACCCGGCAGGAGGATGAGTATAGCGTCGTTCTAAACTGGCTTTAGAAGTGTACGTCTATATGACTCTGCCAGAGGGTTGTCATGATCAGTGGGAGCAGTGGAAGTATTGGTGGACAGGTGGCTTATGTCTATTTATAGACTAAAGCAGATATAGCGGAGATAGATCATCAATTTCTGATGTGACAGTCATAGGTTTGACTTCATCAGAATAGGGGATGGATCTGTTGAGAAGGTAGTAGGGTGTGATGTCATGGTATTTGGATGACATACACAGAATAGGAAAAGAAACTCCTATACTACGATCGGTTATACTTTGGTCGTCACACAGTAGTTTCTCCACATGGGACTTGGACATTATATCAGACATACTGGTTACTAGATCTATGGTTTTAGATCTAGATTTGGGTGGTTTCCCAATCTGGGTACTTAGACAGCATTCTAAGAGTATTTAGAATGAACGACTCCTGGCACGGTAGTATACCTGCAGGTGATGGAGTCACCCTCTCTAAAGGTGTCTTACAGACTAAAGTGGAGAGGGATGTACATGATTGGCAGATCACTTGCTCAGGCAATTGAGTCAATCATGAGATGTCAAGTACCACACCAGATGTTGTTCTTGCACTAGATGCAATAAGTTGATATTGATCCAATCCTGAAGAAACAGTCGGAAGCAGTTTTAGAACATAAGTGGATGTTCTAGGGATATGATAACGACAGCCTCATGAAGGAGACAGTTATCATTCCAGGCTTCCAAGGTGACCTGGACGACAGGGAGGTTGTCAGAGTTATAGTTTTTTCCTTCTGACGAGGGGCAGTATTTTGGACAGGTGGTCCAAGGCAATACTGAGGGAGGCATGGCACAGGATACTGATTAAGTTCAGTTGACGATACAGTCTAAGATGTTTGGATTTGGAGTTCATTTATGAGCTAGGTCCCATCAGACATCCAGACATATTCTAAGACAGGTATTGCTCATTTCGGGAGATGGTTTTCTCCGCGAACATGAGATATAGAGAGACATAGAAAGAAACATCAAAGCGGATCCACTCACTGAGGCTATTCCTCGAACGCATTAGTTTCGCAAACGGGATTTGTGAGACTGACTAGTAGAGGAGTTGGGTGTTCGATATCACACGGGCTGTGAGTATGCGACATCGTAATAATTAGCCTTGAGTGCAAGTGGGAGATTGTTGGAGATAGTGCCCTCAGAGTTAATTATTGGATCACAGGCACGTGATTGCAATGATTGAGGGAGGACCTATCCCGCTAGGATAGTCTTACTCGAGATGATAGTATGCTATTTGGTTTATCTTTATCATCGTGTACTGCTTAGGTGACCTGACAGGTCGCTATTACACGTTGATAGAGCCCCTAGAATTCTTGCTTGACCACCAGCAATATGAGGGCGATCATATAAGTGGGAGCTGGGGGTCTATAAGCACATCCTTAAAAGGTCCCTAGTCGTGCGAGTTTCGAGACAGGGCATCGATACTCCAGAGTAGACTAGTGTATACAGTCGAGACCCCGACGAGGGGCGGTGGCCGGTCTCACAAGCCATTGGTGTCAGTTGGATCACCTAAGATGTATACAGGTGCTCATTGGGTTATGAGTACACCGGACAGGACTCGCCGGGAACATGCTAGTTGGTCTTATACCAGATGTCAGATAGCAGTTCCCAGGTGACATGTGTACAGGTTAGTTCATCGACCTGGGGATCGTCATTTGTCTCGTGTGAGTTCCCACTGTACTTTGATTACTACCCTACCACGGCTCAAAGGAGTCGTGCAAACAGGTTTTAGTTGGGTACAGTCCCGAGCCACATGGAGGCAGTGAGCGTATCTTCAGGGGTTCGTCTCTCCCGGTATTGGGGGTGAGGTCGCGCTGTGTCTAGGAGAGCCATTACACGAAGCCCTCGGCCGAGGCAAGGAGATTTACTGGTAGGTATTCCAGTAGTATCTCAGGGTGTTCTGGGCTACGCTCCGACACGACTTGTACCGCTTTTGGGGGTCTGACTTTTACCAACCCCCTAGGCCCGCCATGCGATGCTCATAGACGAACGGACCGGACTGTACGGATATTGTCACTGACAGGCTCAGTAGGGTGTCAGGCTGAGTTCGCTCACAGACGTCCCTTTTTATCAATACCTGGTAGCCCGTTCCGTATTGGCTTATACCTCTGACGTGCTAGTGGTTAAATCCACAACCAAGGTGTTGATGAGTCTTTAGAGTCCCCCACATTCAGTTACTCAAGCTTTCGGACGAAAAGCTGTAGAGGCCGTATGGAGATATGGCAAGGTCCGATCAGATACGTGCGGTATATTGCACGGATCAGGATCGGACAGTTTGTACTATAGGCCGTATGGATATATGGCAGGGTTCGATCAGATACGTGCGGTATTGCACGAATCAGGATCGAACGGATATTACTAGCCGGCTTTGGTTTAAGCCGGATCCTAGTATAGTACAGTGTAGACTTTGTCTCATTGCATTTGTATTTCGGTCGGAATACAAATGCGGGTGTGTATGCACAGTATCGGGGTTTTCCTGTTGTTTATTACAGGACCAGTTTTCTGGAGTTGCCAGTTTGCTTTCCGTTTCGGCCAATTTCCTTTGTATCGTTCATTGGCCGAAGATTGGTGGAGGAGGGCTTATTTGCATTGTTGCAAATAAGCATTTGTGGAGGGGGTCTTTGCATATTGTTGTATCATGATGGTGCACCATCCATTGACCTCACTTGACTTTTGCTTCATGATAGTTTTCATGATTACTTGACTTTGGATATGATGATGGTTGTTTTAGAGTGTTGGGTTTTGTTGTGATCATTTGATTTTCTCATCATCACTTGCTTTTCAACCACCTTTTTGTCTTGGCCCTCTATCTTTTTCCATTCACATGGCATGGGCCGGCCATTCCCTTAGGGGAATTGATTGATTGATTTTTGGTGTGGCATTTTTGTTCTCATGGTGCTAAGAAAAATGCTCTCTAGTTCATCTAAAATATCCTTTCTTTCCTCCACCAAAAAATGGCACCTCCACTACCCCAAAATTGAGACACAAGTTCTGCACCATATTCTACAGTAAACCTTGGGCACGTCGACTAGCCAGCTTCGTGCCCGAGTTGCCTCGGCATTGAGGTGGGAGCCCATAAAAGATGTAGGCGATGTGGTGCACTTCCGGCGATGAGGTGGAGATAGGACATTCCGCGGGAGATCGGGACGACGACGAGAAGACCGGAGGACTCGGATCAGTCGGTATATCTCTATTCCCTATCTTGTAGTTAGCTAGGACTAGTTAATGGTTCGATCCGGGTGTTTAGTGCGCGGTGGTGCCGGTTTGCTAGTTTGCAAAATTAAAGTTTATCACCGCTTCCGCACTTGGCCGTCAGATTGACGGCCGGGGCGCCGCCGTGCACTTATACATAGCTCTATTTATTGGAAACAGAGAAAGAGTTAGTGAACTCTAGGGATTGATACATGCTGATGTATGTAGGTCCCCGTCTACACATGCCAGGAATGGTTATTTATACTTCATTACATTCTCTGATGATCTTTCGAGATTCAGACCTATGTTCCTGTTGAAACACAAGTCCGAACCTTTTGAGATATTCACAGAATATAAGTTAGAAGTAGGGAACCAATAAGGGTATAAGTATTATGTCCTTTGATGTGATCAGGGAGGAGAATACTTGAGCACGGAATTCATGGACTATTCTAAAGGAGAATGAGATTCTCTCTCAGCATTACTCCTCCGAATACACCATAGCACGATGGTATATCGGGATGGAGCAATCACACCCTATATGATAAGGTGTGCTCTATGATGAGTACTACTGAGTTACCTATTTCCTTTTGGGAGTTATGCACTTGAGAAGCTGCATACCTATTGAATAGGGTTCGAATCAAATCAGTTGCCTACCACTTCATATGTGATATGGAAAGGGAAGAGCCCATATCTTAAGTTGGTTAAGATTTGGGGTTGTCCGGGCTATGTCTGAAAAGCAAAATCCGGACATGCTCGAGGCAAGGTCTGTTATATAGAACTGGAAAGGTTCCAGCTATACAAAACTGTAGCTGATGATTTGAAAGAACCAAAGGATTCAATAGTTCCAACGAACCTCAGCCTCTCCGCCGATCTAGTAGGGTTCCTTACCCACCTGAGAGATACTTCGGTTTCTCTATGACAGTGGGAGCAAGGATTACATCATGAGATGATGACCCAACTAGTTTCGAGCTGGCCATCAGGAGTAGGACTCTGTAAGAATGGCTGGATGCTTAGCGATCTGAGATGGAATCCATGTACACCAACAAAGTATGGACTTTAGTTGCTATATCTGAAGGGTTAAATCCCCATCAGGAGCAAGTAAATCTTGAGAAGATTACTTGGTGTACATGGAAAAGTTGAGACTTTCAAAGCTAGACTTGTTAAAGGTTTTCGTCATCGACCAGGCGTGGATAATGATGAAACCTTTTCCAGTGGCTATGCTTAAGTCCATCCGGATTCTACTTGCTACGGCTACATACCATGACTACGATATCTGGTGATTGGGTGTCATGACAGCTTTTCTAAATGATGTTTTAGAAGAGGGAGTCTATAAGTACACAGCCAGAGTGCCTCGTAGACAGTGGGAGCAGCGGAAACGTGTGCAAGATGTTTTATAGGATAAAGCAGGCATCGCGGAGTTGGAACGTCTGTTTTGATGAATTAGTCAAAAAAGTTGACATCATCAAAATGGTAGATGAACCTTGTATAAACAAAAAGGTAGTAGGGAGTATGGTGACGATCCTCGTAGAGTACGTGGATGACATACTCTTGATAGGGAAGGAGTTTCCTATGCTACGCTCGATCAATCTCCGCTTATCACAATGATTCTCCATATAGGATCAAAGTGATACCTCCTAAATCCTGGGTTTTGGATCTATGAGATAGATCTAAATGGATATTAGGACACTCACTAGTAGTAGTGAGATGGTATCACTTGATCCTGGGGAGAATCACTGGAAGTGTTCGAGAGTGATAAGAATGACTGAATGTCAGTCACAGGCATTTTCTTTACTCTCAGTAAAGGGACGGTATGTTAGAAGAGTTCCAAACTAGATACCGTGACATACTAGACGATAAAGGCTGGATACATCGCTACTTAAGATGCTACCAAAGAGGATGTTTGGGTGTTTATTGGTTCATGAGATGAACTAAGTTCCTCCCATTGTGTGACAATGGAGTTGTGGCTTGTGCCAAAGAACGCCCGTCCCATCAGTGACCCAGGCGTATTCTGAGGCAACATCACCTGATCATGGAGATAGTTGATCTCCAGGGTGATCGAGGTTAGGAGAGTAGATTCAGAGGAAAACACAGAGGATCCACTCACAAAGGCCTGTTCCCAGAGAGAGATTTTTATGGGATGGTTGAGTATGAGATACTACAACCACTGCTATCAGATGGCCCTAGTGCAAGTGGGAGATTGTTAGTTATATGTATGCCCTAGAGGCCATTACTGTACATTGGATGTATATTGTAGTGGATGCTGGGACATATATAGGGAGGACTTTCTTGCTCGACATGATAGTATGCTATCTGGTTACTCTTTACCTTGACGTGTATACTGAATGTCTCTCTCTGTTACATGTTGGTAAAGCCCTTAGGATGTTTACTTGACTATCTGGACTATGATGCGGATCATACTAGTGGGGACATGGTAGTCCATAAGTACATCCTTCAAGGTCCCTAGTCGTGGGTATATCGAGACGGGGCATCGATATACCAGAGTAGACTAGCGTATACCTTCTCGACCCATACAGATGGGCGATGGATGATCCCATATCCATTGGTGTTTGACATCAGAGATGATATACGGGTGCTCAGTGGAGACTGGGTACACTGGACGGACTTGTAAGTCCACGTTCTGACCCCCGGTTCTTACGGGGAGGCGGAAACGGTATAAAAATCAAATTATTAGCGCAAGGGGCAACATGGACTAAGCAAAGTCGGGATCTTTGACTAAACTAAAACTAGCAAACTTTGCTAAAGAGAGTTAGCTACTCGGATGGAGATGGTTATACCTAAACTTGAACTCCTTCGTCTTCAAGCTCCGATGGTGGTTCGATGGCTCCTTCTCGTTGTCTCCGTACGCCGAAGATAGATCCACTTGAAAGCTCCAACCTTTAGCTCCTTCTTCGTTCTTTGAAGAAACTAGTTCTCTTGGTTTGCTAAACCTAGTGAACTAGAATGAGTAGAGAAGAAATAGAATGGGATTTTATCTATGGTTCTTGATTCTCAACTCATGAGACAAGAGAACCATAGATCAAGAGAGGGAGCAAGAGGTTGAGGGTGAGAGCAAGAGGAGAGCTCAAGAACAAGAGAGAGAATTAGCAAGAAAGAATGAGGCTCTCTTTTTGTCTCTCACCCTCTCATAATCCAATGTAATCATAACTCATCATATCAATAAAAGTCTTATGTGATGGTTGAAGCAACCATAACCTTATCATGTCATGCACTCATTTTACTCAAATGAACAAGCAAGTAAAAGTCTTTGGCATGAAATGATAACCATGGTTATCATGATGGTCAACTAGTCAAGCCTAGTCAACCGGTCAACAAAGTCAACAAGTCAACAAAAGTCAACAAGTCAACAAAGTCAACAAAAGTCAACAACCAAGTCACCATAATACTTAATTAATATAATAGTTAATCGCATATCATATTCTCATTAGGGTTGAGCAAAAAGTCAAAAAGTCAATGGTCAACTGTCAACAACCCTAATGAGAATCCGCTGTCTGTGCCTCTCTGTCAACTGTGCATACACACCCGCATCCGCGTTCCGAGGAACACGAATGCAAACTGGATAAATCCAATCCCATAAGATACACTAGGATCTGGCTTAAACCAAAGCCCGCTAGTGTAAACTGTCCGGACACTGTACGTGCACAAGTGCACGGATGTGACCGAACCCTGTCGCAAAACCATGCGACCTGTCGCAATACCATGCGACCTCTACTCTTTTGCCTAAAGGCGAAAAGCTTTCTGTGTGGGACTCTAAAGACTCGACACTACGCTGGCAGTGGGTTTAACCACAGACCGCAAGCGGCACTAGCTGTGCGTAACGGTCCCCAGGTAATGCCGACAAGAAGACCGACGAGGCGAAACCCATCTGAACTCCTACTGAGCCTGAGTGTGACATTCTCCGTACAGTCCGGTCTGTTCGTCTGATACATCGCATGGCGGGCCTAGGGGGCGGTAAACGTCAGTCCCCCAATAGCGGTACAAGTCGTGCCGGAGCGAAGCCCAAAACACCATGAGATAACACTGGAAACCTACCAGTATATCTCGTTTGCCCTGGCCAGGGACTACTCGTGTAATGGCTCTCCTAGACACAGCGCGATGTCAACCCCCAATACCGGGAGAGACGAATCCTGTCTAACCGTCACTGCCTCCAAGTGCTTCGGGACTGCACCCAACCACCACCTGTTTGCACGACTCCTTTGAGCCGTGGTAGGGTAGTGATCAAAGTACAGTGGGAACACACCCGAGGCGAAGTGACAGTGTCAAGTCAACGGACTAAGCTGTACTCATGTCACCAGGGAACTGATAACTGACGATAGGTATAATACCAACTAGTCAGTTCCCGACGAGTCCTGTCCAGTGTACCCGTAACCTAACGAGCACCCGCATACTATCTCAAGTACGACGTACTGACGGCTGTGGGACAGACCGTCTCCCACACTGGGATGAGAATCGCATGCGCTGGTCTACTCCGGAGTATCGATGCCCTGTCTCGATAGTCCTGCGACCAGGGACCTGCATAAGGATGTGCTTATAGATTACCCAGCCCCACTAGTGTGACGGCCATCACATCGCTGGTAGTCAAGCAAAGATCCTAAGGGCTCTACTAATGTGTATAGGCGATATACAAAAATAAACACATGTACACATTGAAGTAGAAACAAACCAAGTAGCATACTACTATTTTGAGCAAGATTGTATATACAAGGTGAATATCCCAAGCATCCATTAAGTAATATACAAACTAGTATGATACAGTAATGGCCTCTAGGGCATATACACTAACAATCTCCCACTTGCACTAAGGCCATGTACTAGCGTATCGAAGACCTATCATCTCGATCAGCCGCTCGAACTGAGTCTGGGGCAAGGCCTTGGTGAATGGATCTGCAGTGTTGTCTTCTGAAGCGACTCTCCGAACCTCGATCTCCTGGCGATCCACGATCTCCCTGATCAGGTGATACCGCCTCAAGATGTGCCTGGATCTCTGATAGGACCTGGGTTCCTTCGCTAAAGCTATAGCCCCGTTGTTGTCGCAATACAGAGGTATTGGATCAACAATGGACGGAACCACCTGAAGTTCTTTCAAGAACTTCCTCATCCAGACAGCTTCTTTTGCGGCATCAGATGCAGCGATGTATTCCGCTTCCATCGTCGAGTCTGCAACGGTTTCCTGTTTGGAACTCTTCCAACACACCGCCCCTCCATTGAGGGTAAAGACAAAACCCGACATGGACTTGGAATCATCCTTGTCACTCTGGAAGCTGGAGTCAGCAAAGGCCTCGATCTGGAGGTCTTTTCCGCCATACACCAAGAACATCTCCTTAGTCCTTCTCAGGTACTTGAGAATGTTCTTTACCGCTATCCAGTGTTTCTCCCCAGGGTTAGACTGATACCGGCTTACCACACTCAGTGCATAAGCTACATCCGGTCTGGTACACAACATCGCATACATTATAGAGCCTACCGCAGAAGCGTAGGGTATAATAGACATGCGATCCCTCTCCAAATCAGTCTTGGGAGACATCTCTTTAGAGAGGGTGATCCCGTGACAAGCCGGTAGGTTACCGCGCTTTGAATCTTCCATACTGAATCTTTTCAGTATGGTGTCGATGTACCTGGACTGTGAAAGTCCTAATATCCTCTTGGATCTGTCACGGTAGATCCGGATACCCAGAATGTATGAGGCATCACCCAGGTCTTTCATGGAGAACCTGTGTGACAAGAACCCCTTGACAAATTGTAGCATAGGAATGTCATTTCCTATTAAGAGAATGTCATCCACGTATAAAACGAGGAATACTACAGTTCTCGCTACAAATCTACTATAGATGCATGGTTCATCTGGATTTTTGATAAAGCCAAATTCTTTGACCGTCTCATCAAAGCAGATGTTCCAACTCCGCGATGCCTGCTTTAGTCCATAGATGGACTTAAGCAACTTGCACACCTTTCCGCTGCTCCCACTCTGAATGAAGCCCTCTGGCTAGTCCATATAGACACACTCCTCTAAATTTCCATTTAGAAAAGCTGTCTTTACGTCCATTTGCCAGATCTCATAATCGTGGAAGGCAGCAATGGCAAGAAGGATCCGAATGGATTTCAGCATGGCTACTGGAGAAAAGGTTTCGTCATAGTCCAAGCCAGGTCTTTGACGGAAACCCTTTGCAACCAGCCTAGCTTTATAGGTCTCAACCTGTCCATCTACACCAATCTTCCTTTTGAAGATCCACTTGCATCCTACGGGTTTTACCCCGTCTGGAGCAATGTCCAACGTCCATACCTTGTTGGTGTACATGGACTCCATTTCGGTCCGCATTGCATCCAGCCATTTCACTGAGTCAACGCTCTGAACGGCCTGCTGGAAGCTAGTAGGCTCATCATAGTCTATGATGCAATCCTCTCTATCCCCGTCTACGAGAAAACCGTAGTATCTCTCGGGCGGATGAGTCTGCCTACTACTCCTGCGGAGCGGCGTAGGAATGTCCTGTTCTTCCGAACCCTCTGGTTCCACTAAACTTTCAGTAATAGTCCGTGGTTCTGGAATTTCTTCCAGTTCTACTGCGCTCCCACTTATTTCTTTTTCTATGAACTGGTGTTCTAGAAAGTGGGCATGACGAGAAACAAGAACTTTTTGTTCCTCTTCACAGTAGAAGAAATATCCCTTGGAATTCTTTGGATATCCCACAAACTTGCACAGTACTGAGCGTGCCTCGAGCTTGTCCGCATGCTGCTTTTTGACAAAAGCTGGACTTCCCCATATCTTAATGTGATTAAGATGGGGTCTCTTCCCACACCACATCTCAAATGGCGTAGTAGGCACAGTCTTAGTGGGAACTCGGTTCAAAAGGTATGCGGCTGATTCTAGCGCATATCCCCAGAATGATCGCGGCAACTCAGCGTTACTCATCATGGACCGCACCATATCCAATAGGGTGCGGTTCCGTCTCTCCGATACACCGTTATGTTGCGGGGTGTATGGAGGAGTAAGCTGAGAGAGAATTCCATTCTCTTTTAAATAGTCCAGGAACTCGTCACTTAAGTATTCTCCACCTCGATCCGATCTTAGAATCTTAATACTTTTGCCGGTCTGTTTCTCCACTTCATTCTTATACTCCTGGAATTTTCCAAAGGCCTCGGACTTATGTTTCATTAAGAAGACATAACCGTACCTTGAGAAGTCATCCGTAAAAGTAATAAAGTAAGAATGTCCGCTTCGGGCATGTGTAGACATTGGACCGCACACGTCACTGTGTACGAGTCCCAAGAGCTCGCTCGCTCTTACTCCATGTCCAGTAAACGGAGTCTTTGTCATCTTTCCTTTGAGACAGGATTGACAAGTGGCATACGACTGACATTCGAACGCATTCAAATACCCTTCTGTATGTAACTTCGTCAACCTTCTCTCATTGATGTGACCCAATCTACAATGCCATAAGAAAGTCTGATTTATTTCTGGAGACTTTCTTTTGTGTGTATTCTGGACATTAAAAATCTGTGGTTGGTTTAACACGTATATACCATTACTCAAAGTACCTGACCCAATCAAAACTTGATTAAGGTGAATGTTTACAACATTACTTACAAACGCAAATTCATAACCTTATTTAGAAACTAAAGATACAGAAATGATATTACAAGTTGCGTTGGGTACAAAAAAGCAATTACGCAAAACCAAAACATGTCCATCTGACATTCCCAGGTGATAGTCCCCCACGGCTTTAGCATCCATGCTAGCTCCGTTCGCAACTCTGAGGGTCATGTCACCTGCCTTCAAAACCCTACGGTTTCTCAACGCCTGCAAAGAATTACAGATATGAGATCCTGATCCGGTATCCAATACCCAGGAAGTAGAGTTTATTGAAAGACAGTTTTCAATAACATACACACCTGAAGCTGAAGCTGCAACCTGCTTCAATTCCTGTGTTCTGGCCTTCCAGGCCCTGCAATCATTCTTCCAGTGTCCTCTCTTATGACAATAGAAGCATTCTTCCTTATCCACAAGCTTCCCCGCTATCTTTGTTGCTTTACCTTTTCCCTTCGTATCCACTTTACTAACACCGCCCCTTGGTTTGGCGGGGGCCTTCTTCTTCTTTCCCTTGGCTTTCGCCTTGGACCTAGAAGAAGATGATCCTCCTACAAACAAAGTGGATGTTTCCCTACCTTTCTGTAGGGTGCCCTCTGCGCTCCTCAGCATGTTGAGGAGCTCTGAAAGTTCAACCTCTTTTTCTTGTAGGTTGAAGTTCAGTATGAACTGGGCGTAAGTGGAAGGAAGGGACTGGAGAACTATATCCGTATATAGCTCACTCTCCAATGTGATCCCTAGGTCAGCGAGCTCCTCAATGTAGCCGATCATCTTTAGCACGTGCTCGGCTACTGATGATCCGACGGCCATTCTTATCGAAAATAACTTTTTCGACGCTTCGTATCTTGCGATACGAGACTGCTCTCCATACAGTTCTTTTGTATGAAGCAATATGGACTCCATGTCCATATTCTCATGCCTCCTCTGATGTTCGTTGTCCATCGAGGCAAGCAGGAGGCACTTGGCCTTCGCGCTATCAATCTCCCAAGTCTTGCGGATTTCCTTATCCGCGACGCTGGAAGTTGGACCAGGGACAGGGGGAGCTTTGGTGGTAAGAAGATACCCCAGCTTGTCATAAGTGATTGCTATCTTGACATTCCTGAGCCAATCTTTGTAGTTTGGCCCTGTCAGTTTGTTTTTATCTAGGAGTAACTTAAGTCCAGTCATGTTGATTGGTCGCTGCAGTTAGGAGAGAGAAGAAGAAACACTCAGCATGATGCTCTTGCAAGTTTAGAGTGGTTTTTAGTTTGTCTAAACAGGATGGCTCCCACTGTTTCTCGAATCCCTCCTCAAACCATAAAGGAAGAATTAGTCAGGATCAATCCCACCGTACAATACTTGCTTAACCGTTCAGCCAGGCCGGTGTCGGTACTTCGAGGGAGGTTTTCCAACGCTTTCGCGAAGTTCCTTAATTAGAGAACCTCTTTTCCCTGGGGGCGTAGCCCCGCTAACACCTTTCTAGGCACCTACTAGGTTTATAGCATTGATCGATTAGTGAGAAATTTCCCGAGGAGTAGCATATACTCACAGTAGGATCGGGATCCAAATATCATCGCATGACGAAACTGAAGGAATCCTACCAGAATCATCACACTCCAAATGGTATGCAAATCTAGCAAGTTTCAGTACTTATGAAACTCCCGATGTGGATTTTTGCCCCATGCTCTTATGACCTTGACTTTGGCCAAAATATCATATGTCACATGTCAAGTTCTACCCGTTATTATCCAGGTTAATTTGGATCCATCCGTACCTACCCTTGACTTTGGCCAAAATGGCAGTACGACTGTCCCAAACCAACGCATCTATCTATGCTACACATGAACACCCAATAGCTACCAATCACTGTGCCTTGACTTTGGCCAACATACACAGCTTGAATACTATTGACTATTCATGTGAAACGACGGAGGGCTACGGATGGTTTTGGCAAAACCGTGAACGTAGTGAACTTGATTTGGTCGATGGAACGAGATAGCTTTTAAAAGGAGTGGCTCAAGCTCCGCATTTAAAAGTTGTTTTTGAAAAGAACCGAGTGGTTTTTCGAGAGTGTTCCAACGACTTTAACTTGGTTTATTATCTTGCATTAGTTCTTTTAATGCGTGATATTCTTGCATTAGTTCTTTTAATGCGTCCCATCATTTAATCCTACCATTGCAGAAAACAACCAAAATATGACGTACGCTTATGCCATTCGCATTCGCCACTGGGCCCCGTCATTACCCGTTAGGTTACTTAACTAACGACAGAGCGGGGGCTGGGCTAGCGCGTCTGTAAAACATAAGCAACGCCTAAATAATATCATATATAGATATACTGCAATGATAAACATTTCAAATCACAGATAAATACATTGCATATACTAGGAATTTGTAATTTGTACGAGCCTGTAACAAAAACAGATTACACGGTCGCGGTGAATAGCCAATACCCCACCCAAGACCCCTACGGGTGCGGCAAACTACCCGCCAAGTACCCGAAGCGTAGCAACCTCCCTCATCTCCATGAGTAGGCCACTCGACACTTCGGCATACCCGGTAGTTTGTGCACCCCTCCATGGGTCTATCCAAGGAGCAAAAACAGTAAAAAGAAATTATACAATGACGGCTACAACCCCGACCCGGTTGTGCGGCCATACAAATAATTATTACATCAATTTACAAATTTACATGAATTGCAAGAAAAGAAAACTCTCGTCTCACAACCCCCGGCTATTCACCCGCGACAATCCAACATATTTATATACACATTCCAGCATCAAACACAGATCATGTATAACCCCGACCAATCGACTTATAGCGATTAGCCGACGTTCAATACATGCAAACATCACAGATATAACCATCATAGTCAAAGTGCAGTGAAGTTCGGAAAAAAATACGGAATTATAGGACCCCAAAAGGAAATTTCTTTTCTGGAAAATCTGGGCACATATAATATATTTCAAAAATCCCAAAACCAACACAGACACACACTGCACGAAAAATGATGCAGAGAAGACGACAAACCGCGACGCTTCCGCGGCACATGCCTACCTCGTGCGGCGGAAGCGCGGCGGTTTGAACGAAACAGTGGACCGGTTTTCATGGGTGTTCACACAAAACCCTGAGCCGAATTTAGGAGTATAAAGTTTTTCATTTTGACCAGAAAAAATTTCAACAGAAACTCAGGTTTTGTAAAAGTTTGGTTTTTTTTGATTTTTCCGGTTCCGAACTTCGTTACACTTCACTACCAAGCTAGTTTAAGTTTAGTTAGTCTCTGATACCACTGTAAGTCCACGTTGCGACCCCCGGTTCTTACGGGGAGGCGGAAACGGTATAAAAATCAAATTATTAGCGCAAGGGGCAACATGGACTAAGCAAAGTCGGAATCTTTGACTAAACTAAAACTAGCAAACTTTGCTAAAGAGAGTTAGCTACTCGGATGGAGATGGTTATACCTAAACTTGAACTCCTTCGTCTTCAAGCTCCGATGGTGGTTCGATGGCTCCTTCTCGTTGTCTCCGTACGCCGAAGATAGATCCACTTGAAAGCTCCAACCTTTAGCTCCTTCTTCGTTCTTTGAAGAAACTAGTTCACTTGGTTTGCTAAACCTAGTGAACTAGAATGAGTAGAGAAGAAATAGAATGGGATTTTATCTATGGTTCTTGATTCTCAACTCATGAGACAAGAGAACCATAGATCAAGAGAGGGAGCAAGAGGTTGAGGGTGAGAGCAAGAGGAGAGCTGAAGAACAAGAGAGAGAATTAGCAAGAAAGAATGAGGCTCTCTTTTTGTCTCTCACCCTCTCATAATCCAATGTAATCATAACTCATCATATCAATAAAAGTCTTATGTGATGGTTGAAGCAACCATAACCTTATCATGTCATGCACTCATTTTACTCAAATGAACAAGCAAGTAAAAGTCTTTGGCATGAAATGATAACCATGGTTATCATGATGGTCAACTAGTCAAGCCTAGTCAACCGGTCAACAAAGTCAACAAGTCAACAAAAGTCAACAAGTCAACAAAGTCAACAAAAGTCAACAACCAAGTCACCATAATACTTAATTAATATAATAGTTAATCGCATATCATATTCTCATTAGGGTTGAGCAAAAAGTCAAAAAGTCAACGGTCAACTGTCAACAACCCTAATGAGAATCCGCTGTCTGTGCCTCCCTGTCAACTGTGCATACACACCCGCATCCGCGTTCCGAGGAACACGAATGCAAACTGGATAAATCCAATCCCATAAGATACACTAGGATCTGGCTTAAACCAAAGCCCGCTAGTGTAAACTGTCCGGACACTGTACGTGCACAAGTGCACGGATGTGACCGAACCCTGTCGCAAAACCATGCGACCTGTCGCAATACCATGCGACCTCTACTCTTTTGCCTAAAGGCGAAAAGCTTTCTGTGTGGGACTCTAAAGACTCGACACTACGCTGGCAGTGGGTTTAACCACAGACCGCAAGCGGCACTAGCTGTGCGTAACGGTCCCCAGGTAATGCCGACAAGAAGACCGACGAGGCGAAACCCATCTGAACTCCTACTGAGCCTGAGTGTGACATTCTCCGTACAGTCCGGTCTGTTCGTCTGATACATCGCATGGCGGGCCTAGGGGGCGGTAAACGTCAGTCCCCCAATAGCGGTACAAGTCGTGCCGGAGCGAAGCCCAAAACACCCTGAGATAACACTGGAAACCTACCAGTATATCTCGTTTGCCCTGGCCAGGGACTACTCGTGTAATGGCTCTCCTAGACACAGCGCGATGTCAACCCCCAATACCGGGAGAGACAAATCCTGTCTAACCGTCACTGCCTCCAAGTGCTTCGGGACTGCACCCAACCACCACCTGTTTGCACGACTCCTTTGAGCCGTGGTAGGGTAGTGATCAAAGTACAGTGGGAACACACCCGAGGCGAAGTGACAGTGTCAAGTCAGCGGACTAAGCTGTACTCATGTCACCAGGGAACTGATAACTGACGATAGGTATAATACCAACTAGTCAGTTCCCGACGAGTCCTGTCCAGTGTACCCATAACCTAACGAGCACCCGCATACTATCTCAAGTACGACGTACTGACGGCTGTGGGACAGACCGTCTCCCACACTGGGATGAGAAGCGCATGCGCTGGTCTACTCCGGAGTATCGATGCCCTGTCTCGATAGTCCTGCGACCAGGGACCTGCATAAGGATGTGCTTATAGATTACCCAGCCCCACTAGTGTGACGGCCATCACATCGCTGGTAGTCAAGCAAAGATCCTAAGGGCTCTACTAATGTGTATAGGCGATATACAAAAATAAACACATGTACACATTGAAGTAGAAACAAACCAAGTAGCATACTACTATTTTGAGCAAGATTGTATATACAAGGTGAATATCCCAAGCATCCATTAAGTAATATACAAACTAGTATGATACAGTAATGGCCTCTAGGGCATATACACTAACAGGACTCGCCGAGAACTCCCAGATGGTATTATACCTTACGTCAGATGGCAGTTCTCTGGTGACACTGGTACAGAGTAGTCTGTTGACCCGAGATCGTCATAGAGTCTTGTGTGGTTCCCACTGTGCTTTGATTTCCATCTTACCACGTCCAAGAGGGCGTGCAAAACGGTGGTTTTTGGGTACAGTCCCGAGTCACATGGAGGCAATGAGCGATAGGAGGGGATTCGTCTCTCCCGGTATAGGGAGTTGATGTTGCGCTGTGTTCGATTGGCTATAACCGGAAATCCCTGGCCAGGGTTGCAGAGATTTACTGGTAAGTGTTACCTGTAGTTTCTCGATTTGTTATAGACCTCATATCGACAAAATTTATCGAGCTATTGGGGTCTGACGTTTACCACCCCTAGGCGAGATATGCGACATATCAGACGATCAGACCGGACTGTACGGTAAGTGTTGCTGGTTGGATTTACAGGAGTGTGAGCGGGCCTGCTCGTCGATCTTCTGATCGCTCAATACCCGGGTGGCCGTTTCGTTTAGCAGACTGCTTGCGGCTTGTGGGTGTTTGATATGATCAACACCTGCTGCCGGCGTATTGACGAGTCTTTAGAGTCCTACACAGAGGTCCTGGCTCAAGCGAAACGAAATAGGAGCGTATATGAGATATGTGCGGGACCGAGAATAATGCGTGTATGTGATACCGTATTCCATTCTCGCGATGAATGTATCGATTGGTTATATTCGATATAACCTAGATATCGAATCAAGGATTGATTCGATAAGCCGATACATTGGATACTAGTCGGTTATGTGCGACATGACCGGATCATTGAATCAAGTGTTGATTTAATGATTTAATGTATAATTATATATTTGATATATTACTTTGCATTAACTAGTATTGGTTCACTTTAATGGATTTTCTCACTTGGATTGCACAAGTTGTATATGTGATATACTTTTGTGCACTTGAGTGTGTCATGTTTGATGATACATGTTAACTTGGATTTGTGTAAAGATTAAACCATGGTTGTGAGAGTGGTTAGGGTTTTGTTTATTCACTTATTATCTATTTATTCATTTATTCATTCATTTTGGCAAAAGAAAAGAAATGGTGGCTTGCTTTGTTTTACATTGAAGCTTCATGAAGCTTTGAAAAAGTCCACCATTTTTGTTTCATGCCTAACCTAACCATTCACTTAACCTTGGTTCATTCTCTACACTTAACCATGGTAACTCTTATGATAAGAATGAATGGGATTATCTTTTCAAGTTAATCTTTTTATTCTATCATAATTTTTCTATCTTCTTCTTCTTCTTCTTCAAGAAGAAAACCTAGATTCCATCAATGGTGATTGATGAAAATGAGTGAGAAATCCAATTCTAAAGTGAACCCACTTCCTATTTCTTCATCCTCTACCTCTTGCCAAGTAGTAGAGTGTGTTTTCTTCACAAGTTTCATGACTTGGTGAAGTTGGAGCTTGATCTAGCGATGCCTCGACGTAGATCATCTTCGGCATCGTCGTCGATGACCTAGCCCGCTTTTTCTCCGATGAAGCCGACGCTAGAGCCCGGGATTCCATTTGGACAGCAAGGAGACTTCATTGCGGAGCTATGGAGGTGGAGGACCGGATCTACAAAGGTTGTATTTCCGTACTCTTAGTTAAAGTAGTTAACTAGTTGCTTTGTCGCCTAAACTTCTAGTTAACGATCCGTAGTCTAGGGTTTCTCGGCACCGTAAAATTTGAAATTGGCATGGTTGATGCCTTGTGAGACCTCTTGAGAGTGCCTAGGAACCCTACATATATGATATCTATTTAGGCGTTGCTTATATTTTGCATCCGCACTAGTCCAGCCCCCGCTCTGTCGTTAGTTAAGTAACCTAACGGGTAATGACGGGGCCCCGTGGCGAATGCGGATGGCATAAGCGTACGTCATATTTTCGTTGTTTTCTGCAATGGTAGGATTAAATGATGGGACACATTAAAATTAATGCAAGAAAATAAACCAAAGTAAAGTCGTTGGAACAATTTCAAAACCACTCGGTTTCTTTTCAAAAAACAACTTTTAAACGCGGAGCTTAAGCCACTCCCTTTAAAAGCTATCAAGGTTCCTTCGATTATATCAAGTTCACCACGTTCACGGTTTCGCCAAAACCATTCGTAGCCCTCCATCGTTTCATATCAATATCCAACAGTATTCAAGCTGTGTTTGTTGGCCTTAGTCAAGGCACAGTGTTTGGTAGCTGGTGGGTATTTATATGTTGCATAGATATATGCGTTTGTTTGGGACAGTCGTATTACTTTGTTGGCAATAGTCAAGGGTATATACGGGCGGGTTCAAATCAACCTGGACAACGACAGGTAGAACTTGACACGTGACTTATGATTTGTTGGCCTTAGTCAAGGTCATAAGAGCATGGGGAAAAAATCCACATCGGGAGTTTCAAAAGAAACTGAAACTTGCTAGCGCTGCATACCATTTGGAGTGTGATGATTCTGGTAGGATTCCTTCAGTTTTGTCACGTGATGATATTTGGATCCCGATCCTACTGTGAGTATATGCTACTCCTCGGGAAATTTCTCACTTAACGATCAATGCTATAAACCAAGTAGGTGTCTAGAAAGGTGTTAGCGGGGCTACGCCCCCAGGGAAAAGAGGTTCTTAAATTAAGGAACTTCGCAAAAGCGTTGGAAAACCTCCCTCGAAGTACCGACACTAGCCTGGCTGAACGGTTAAGCAAGTATTGTACGGTGAGATTGATCCCGACTAATTCTTCCTTTTTGGTTTGAGGAGGGATTCGAGAAACAGTGGGAGCCATCCTGTTTAGATAAATTAAAAACCATTCTAAACTTCCAAGAGCATCATACTGAGTGTTTTCTTCTCTCTCTCTTAATTGCAGCGACCCAGTGACCACACATAGGTTACATCTAGATAATAAAATGACTGAACCTGACTGTTATGATTGGCAAAGGTCTATCCAGATGTCCATTGCCCATGACAAGCTGGGACACCTCTTAACTAATCAAACCCCTGCCGTCTTAGGACCTGTTTCCCCTGTTACGTATATTGACATCCGTAAGACATCGGAAAAGGACTGTGCGAAGGCCAAGTGCTTCGTGTCAGCCTCAGTTGATGGTGCAAACCAGAGGCAGCATGAGAAGATGGACTTAGTTTCTATCTTCCTCCATAACAAAGATTTATATGGAGAGCAATCTCGTATCGCAAGATATGAGACCTCGAACGAATTGCTTCAAGCGAGGTTGGCTGTCGGGTCATCTGCAGGGGGTAACGTCCTTACAGAGACCAGCTATTTTGAGCTCATGGACCTGAAGACCACGTTGGAGAACGGGTCATATACTGACTTGATTCTACAGTCTCTACCTTCTACCCTGAAGGAAACCAGGAAAGTAGCAGGAAAGGGAAGGGCAAAAGTTTCGGGACTGGATGTAGTAAACGAGGGACGTTCCTATTGTTACAGGAATGAACATTGGCAGAAGGATTGCAGGGCTAGCAAAGCCAGTAGCCAAAATTTGAAGCATGTTGTGGCTTCAGCTTCGGGTGTGTTTGTAATAGAGAACTGTATGTCAGTTAACCCTACTTCCTGGGTATTGGATACCGGATCAGGATCTCACATCTGTAATTCATTACAGGCTCTGAGAAACCGTAGGGTTATCTGGAAAGGTGATTTGACTCTCAGGGTTGCTAATGGAATGAGCATGGATGCTGAATCCGTAGGGGAATATCATCTTGGACTGACAACTGGGCAGATATTGATTCTGCGTGACTGTTTGTATGTACCAGGTGCGACTTGTAATATCATATTTGTATCCTTACTTTCTAAGGAAGGATATGATTTTACTTTTGTAAGCGATGTGGTCCACATCCACCTAAATCAAGTTCTGATTGGGTCAGGTACATTGAATAACGGGATATACGTATTGAATCAAGCTCAGATTTTAAGTGTCCAGAACACACTTAAAAGAATGTCTCCGAAAAGAAATCAGGATTTCTTATGGCATTGTGGACTGGGTCACATCAATAAGAGAAGATTGACGAAGTTACATACAGAAGGATATTTGGATCCGTTCGAATATCAGTCACATGCAACTTGTCAATCCTGTCTCATGGGAAAGATGACAAAGACTCCGTTCACTGGACACGGAGAAAAAGCAAGCGAGCTCTTGGGACTCATACACAGTGACGTGTGTGGTCTAATGTCTACACATGCGCGAAGTGGTTATTCATACTTCGTTACTTTCACAAATGATTTCTCTAAGTTTGGACATGTCTTCCTGATGAAGCATAAATCCAAGGCCTTTGAGAAATTTTGGGAATACAAGAATGAAGTTGAAAAACAAACAGGCAAAAGTATCAAGACACTGAGATCTGATCGAGGTGGAGAATACTTGAGTGCCGAGTTTCTGGACTACTTAAAAGAGAATGGAATTCTCTCGCAGCTTACTCCTCCATACACACCACAACACAACGGTGTATCGGAAAGACGGAATCGAACTCTATTGGATATGGTTCGTTCCATGATGAGTAAGACTGAGTTACCGTGATCTTTCTTGGGTTATGCACTAGAAACAGCTGCATATCTCTTGAACCAAGTTCCTACTGAGACAGTGCCTACCACACCATATTAGATGTGGAGTGGGAAGAAACCCTGTCTTAAAAACATTAAGACATGGGGATGTCCAGCTTTGTCAAAAAGCAGCATGCGGACAAGCTTGAGGCACGCTCAGTACAGTGTAAGTTTGTGGGATACCCAAAGAACTCCAAGGGGTATCTTTTCTATTACACAGAGGAGCAAAAAGTCTTTGTTTCTCATCATGCCCGCTTCTTGGAAACTGAGTTTTTAGAAAATCAGATAAGTGGGAGCGCAATAGAACTGGAAGAAATTCCAGAATCACAAACTATTACTGAAACCTTAGTAGAACCAGAAGGTTCAAGGGAACCGGACATTCCTGCGCCGCTCCGCAGGAGTAGTAGGCAGTCTCATTCGCCCGAGAGATACTACGGTTTTCTCATAGACGGGGATAGAGAGGATTGCGTCATTGATTATGATGAGCCTACTAGCTTCCAGCAAGCCATTCAGAGCGGTGACTCAGTAAAATGGCTGGATGCAATGCGGACCGAGATAGAGTCCATGTACACCAACAAAGTTTGGACTTTGGACTTTGCTCCAGAAGGGGTAAAACCCGTAGGCTGCAAATGGATCTTCAGAAAGAAGATTGGTGTAGATGGGCAGGTTGAAACCTATAAAGCTAGGCTTGTTGCAAAGGGTTTTCGTCAAAGACCTGGTTTGGACTATGACGAGACCTTTTCTCCGGTAGCTATGCTCAGATGCATTCAGATCCTTCTTGCCATTGCTGCCTTCCACGATTATGAGATCTGGCAGATGGACGTAAAGACGGCTTTCCTAAATGAAAATTTGGAAGAATGCGTCTATATGGATCAGCCAGAGGGATTCATTCAGAGTGGGAGCAGCGGTAAAGTGTGCAAGTTGCTCAAGTCCATCTACGGACTGAAGCAGGCATCGTGGAGTTGGAACATCTGCTTTGATGATACTGTCAAAGAATTCTACTTTGTCAAAAACCCAAATGAACCATGCATTTACAGTAAGATTGTAGGGAGAAATGTGGTATTCCTCGTCTTGTACGTCGATGACATTCTCCTAATAGGAAATGATATTCCTATGCTACAGTCAGTCAAAGGATTCTTGTCACAGAGGTTCTCCATGAAGGACCTGGGCGATGCCAACTACATTCTGGGGATCCAGATCTATCGTGATAGATCTAAAAGGATGTTGGGACTTTCACAGTCCAGGTACATTGACACCATACTGAAACGATTCAGTATGGAAGATTCCAAGCGCGGTAATCTACCGGCTTGTCACGGAATCACCCTCTCCAAAGAGATGTCTCCCAAGACTGATTTGGAAAGGGTTCGCATGTCATCAATACCCTACGCATCTGCGGTAAGCTCTATTATGTATGCGATATTGTGTACCAGACCAGATGTAACATACGCATTGAGCGTTGTAAGCCGGTATCAGTCGGACCCAGGGGAGAAACACTGGATAGCGGTAAAGAACATTCTCAAGTACCAGAGAAGGACCAAGGAGATGTTCTTAGTGTATGGTGGAAAAGACCTCCAGATCGAGGCCTTTGCTGACTCCAGCTTCCAGAGTGACAAAGATGACTCCAAGTCCATGTCGGGTTATGTCTTTACCCTCAATGGAGGGGCGGTTTGCTGAAAGAGCTTCAAGCAGGAAACCGTTGCTGACTCAACTATGGAAGCGGAGTACATAGCTGCTTGCGATGCCGCAAAGGAAGCTGTCTGGATAAAGAAGTTCCTCACGGAGATTCAGGTGGTTCCTACCAGTGTTGATCCAATACCGCTGTATTGTGACAATAACGGCGCTATAGCTTTAGCGAAGGAACCCAGATCCCATCAGAAGTCCAGGCACATTTTGAGGCGGTACCACCTGATCAGGGAGATCGTAGATCGCCGGGAGATCGAGGTGAAGAGAGTAAATACGGAAGATAACACTGCTGATCCACTCACGAAGGCCTTACCCCAGACTCAGTTCGAGCGGCTGATCGAGATGATAGGTCTCCGATACGCCAGTACACGGCCTTAATGCAAGTGGGAGATTGTTAGTGTATATGCCCTAGAGGCCATTACTGTATCATACTAGTTTGTATATTACTTAATGGAAGCTTGGGATATTCACCGTTATATAGACAATCTTGCTCAAAATGGTAGTATGCTACTTGGTTTGTTTCTACCTCAATGTGTGTACATGTGTTTCTTATAGCATATCACCTATACACATTAGTAGAGCCCTTAGGATCTTTGCTTGATTACCAGCGTTGTGATGGCAGTCACACTCGTGGGGGCTGGGTAATCTACAAGCACATCCTTATACAGGTCCCTAGTCATAGGATTATCGAGACAGGGCATCGATACTCCGGAGTAGACTAGCGTATGCGCTTCTCATCCCAGCAGGGGAGACGGGCTGTCCCACAGCCGTCAGTACGTCGTACTTGAGATAGTATGTGGGTGCTCGTTAGGTTACGAGTACACTGGACAGGACTCGTCGGGAACTGATTGGTTGGTACTATACCTATCGTCAGTTGTCAGTTCCCAGGTGATATGAGTACAGCTTAGTCCGCTAACTTGACACTGTCACTTTGCCTCGAGTGTGTTCCCACTGTACTTTGATTACTACCCTACCACGGCTCAAATGAGTCGTGCAAACAGGTAGTAGTTGGGTGCAGTCCCGAAGCACTTGGAGGCAGTGACGGTTAGATAGGATTCGTCTCTCCCGGTATTGGGAGTTGATATCGCGCTGTGTCGAGGAGAGCCATTACACACATTCGTCCCTGGCCAGGGCAAGCGAGATACACTGGTAGGTTTCCAGTGTTATCTCAGGGTGTTCTGGGCTACACTCCGACACGACTTGTACCGCTATTAGGGGACTGACGTTTACCGCCCCCTAAGCCCGCCATGCGATATTCTCAGGAGAACAGACCAGACGGTATCGAGACTGTCACATTCAGGCTCAGTAGGAGTTCAGATGGGTTTCACCTCGTCCATCTTCTTATCGGCATATACCCGGGGGCCGTTACACACAGCTAGTGCCGCTTGCGGTCTATGGTTAAACCCACTGCCAGCGTAGTGTCGAGTCTTTAGAGTCCCACACAGAGAGCTATTCGCTTTTAGGCAAAAAGAGTAGATGTCGCATGGTTTTGCGATAGGGTTCGGTCACATCCGTGCACTTGTGCACGTTTAGTGTCCGGGTAGTTATTACTAGCGGGCTTTGGGTTAAGCCAGATCCTGGTATACGTTTTGGGATTGGTTTTATCTCGTTTGTATTCGTGTTCCCCGGAACGCGGATGCGGGTGTGTATGCACGGTTGACCGAGACAGAGGCAGAGGATTCTCATTAGGGTTGTTGACTGTTGACTTTTGCTAAACCCTAATGAAAATAAGAAATATGATTAATGATAATATTAATTAAGTATTATTGTGCCATGGTTGGGTTGAAAGGTTGATTTTGTTGACTTGTTGACTTTGTTGACCGGTTGACTAGGTTGGACTTGTTGACCATCATCATTACAATGGCTATCATTTCATGGCAAAGACTTTTGCTTGCTTGTTTGTTCACAAATTGCATTTAATGCATGAAATTATATTGCCATTTGACATGAACCGTCACATAATACTCAATTACTATTATTATTATGATGATTTTGTGTTATGAGAGGATGGTGGGAAAAAGTATTCTTCATTCTATCATTTGCATTCTCTCTCATCCTTAAGCACTCCCTCTTCCTCTTGATCTCTCTCTAGTTCTTGGTTCTATTGTCTCATGTGTTGAGAAATAAGAACCATAGAAATAAAACCCAAAACACCTCTCTACTCATCCTAGTGTACAAGGTCTAGCAAGCCAAGTATTCTAGTTTCCTCTAGATTGAGGTTGGAGCCAAAGGTGGATCCATCTTCGGCACAAGGAGACGACGAGGTGAGGCCGATCCGACCACCATAAGGAGTTGAAGAGAAGGAGTTCAAGATTAGGTATAACCCCTAACATAGTAGCTAAACTCTTAGCTAGGTTGTTAGATAGTTTGTTTAGCAAAGATCCGGTTTTTGAGTCTATGTTACCCCCACCGTAGAAAATCGTTTTTCACCATTTCCTCAACCCCAAAGAACCGGGGATGGGTAACGTGGACATACAAATATCACTTTGTGTTACCAAATGGTAATACATTGATTCTGAACGAATGCTATTACATTCCGAGCATGATATGCAATATTATATCAGTTTCTTTAGAATATAGGCGATGAAGCCTCACAAGTGATCAAAGATGACTAATTCAAATTTTATAAGTGCCTACAAACACTAATACAGATCGTTAACTAGATATATAGGAGATGCAAGCATGTAAACGAATTAAATGCTAAAGGAAAGTGACTACAACCTTTGTAGATCCGGTCCACCACTTACTAAGCTCCGCGACGATGTCTCTCCGCTGTCCAAGTCGGATCCCGAACTCTAGCATCGGCTTCATCGAAGAAATGGGCGGGCTTGATCGTCGGCTTCGATGCCGAAGATGATCTACGTCGAGGCATCACAAGATCAAACTCCGACTTCACCAAGTCATGAAACTTGTGAAGAAAATACCCTATACTACTAGGCAAGAGGTAGAGGATGAAGAAATAGGAAGTGGGTTCACTTTAGAATTGGATTTCTCACTTGTTTTCATCACTTGCCATTGATGTAGCAAGCTTTTCTTCATGGAAGAAGAAGATGAAGAAGAAGAAGAAGATATGATAAGTCTTTTTAAAATAAAAAACAATATGATACTTATCATAATCTTAACCTTAGTTAGTTGTAGAGAATAAACCATGGTTAGGGTTAATGGTTAGGTTTAGGAAAAGAACAAGAATGGTCAAGCTTTCAACACATCATGAAGTTTCCACAAAACTACAAAATAAGCGACCATTCTCATTATCTTTTCTAAATGAAGTAAATAAATTAAATAAATAGATAAATGAATAAGTAAATGAAATGAAACCCTAACCACTAACTAACCATGGTTTAATTCTTTACACAAACCCAAGCAAAAATGTATCATCAAACATGATACAATCAAGTGCACTAAAATATATCACATATACAATGTGCATTTCAAGTGAGTAAATCCATTTAAAGTGAACCAATACTAGTTAATGCAAAGTAATATATCAAATATATAATTATACATTAAATCATTAAATCAACACTTGATTCAATGATCCGGTCATGTCGCATATAACCGGCTAGTATCCAATGTATCGGCTTATCGAATCAATCCTTGATTCGATAACTAGGTTATATCGCATACAACTATTCGACACATTCATCGCGAGAATGAAATACGGTATCACATACACGCATTATTCTCGGTCCCGCACATATCTCATATGCGCTCCTATTTCGTTTCGCTTGAGCCAGGAAACCTCTGTGTAGGACTCTAAAGACTCGTCAATACGCCGGCAGCAGATGATGATCATATCAAACACCCACAAGCCGCAAGCGGTCTGCTAAACGTAACGGCCACCCCGGTATTGAGCGATCAGAAGATCAACGAGAAAGCCCACTCACACTCCTGTGAATCCAACCAGTAACACTTACCGTACAGTCCGGTCTGTTCGTCTGATATGTCGCATATCTCGCCTAGGGGTGGTAAACGTCAGACCCCAATAGCTTGATAAGTCATGTCGACGTAGGGTCCATAACTTTCGTGAAACTACTGATAACTCTTACCAGTATATCACAGCAACCCTGGCCAGGGATTTCCTGTTATGGCCAGTCGAGCACAGCGCAACATCAACCCCCAATACCGGGAGAGACGAATCCCCTCCTATCGCTCATTGCCTCCATGTGAATCGAAACTGTACCCAAAAACCACCTGTTTGCACGACTCAGTAGAGCAGTGGTAGGGTGGAAATCAAAGCACAGTGGGAGACACACAAGGCTCTATGACGATCTTGGGTCAACAGACTAAGCTGTACCAGTGTCACCAGAGAACTGCCATCTGACGTGAGGTATAATACCATCTGGGAGTTCTCGGCGAGTCCGTTCAGTGTACCCAGTATCCACTGAGCACCCGTATACCATCTCTGATGTCAAACACCAATGGATAAGGGATCATCCATCGCCCATCGCATGGGTCGAGAAGATATACGCTAGTCTACTCTGGAATATCGATGCCCCATCTCGATATTCCCACGACTAGGAACATTGAAGGATGTACTCATGGACTACCCAGGCCCCACTAGTATGATCTGCATCATAGTCCTGGAAGTCGGGTACACATCCTAAGGGCTTTATCAACATGTAATCAGAGAGACAGAAAGTATACATGTTAAGATAAAGAGCAACAAGATAGCGTACTATCATGTCGAGCAAGAAAGTCCTACCTATATATGACCCAGCATCCACTACAATATACATCCAATGTACAGTAATGGCCTCTAGGGCATACATATAACTAACAATCTCCCACTTGCACTAGGGCCATCTGTAATAGTAGTTGTAGTATCTAATACTCAACCATCCCCTAAAAGTCTCTCTTTGGGAAAAGGCCTTCGTGAGTGGATCCGCCGTGTTGTCCTCTGAGTCTACTCTCCTAACCTCGATCATCCTGGAGATCAACTATCTCCATGATCAGGTGATGCTGCCTCAGAATATGTCTAGGTCACTGATGGGACCAGGGTTCCAGGGCCAAAACCATACTTCCATTGTCATACAATGGCAGGAACCTAGTTCATCTTATGAACCAATATACACCCAAACTGCCTCTTTGGTAGTATCTTTAATAGCGATGTTACCAGCCTTTATCGTCTAGTTTGCCACGGTATCTAGCTTGGAATTCTTCCAACATACCGTCCCTTTACTGAGGGTAAAGACAATGCCTGTGACTGACATTCAGTCGTCTTTATCACCCTGGAACCCTTCCAGTGATTCTCCCCAGGATCGATTGATACCATCTCACTACTTCTAGTGAGAATCCTAGCATCCAGTTACATCTATCTCATAGATGAAAACTCAGGATTTAGGAGGTATCACTTTGATCCTATTGGAGAATCTTTGTGATAAGCGGAGATTGACCGAGCGTAGCATAGGAAACTCCTTTCTTATCAAGAGTATGTCATCCACGTACTCTACGAGGATTACCACCATACTCCCTACTACCTTTATGTTTATACAAGGTTCATCTACCATTTTGATGATGTCAAACTCTTTGACTAAGACATCAAAACATATGTTCCAACTCCGCAATACCTTCTTTATCCTATAAATCATCTTGTACACGATTCCGCTACTCCCACTGTTTACGAAGCCCTCTGGCTGTGTACTTATAGACGTTCTCTTCTAAAACACCATCTAGAAAAGCAGTCATGGCACCTAACCGCCAGATATCGTATTCATGGTATGTAGCCGTGGCAAGTAGGATCTGGATGGACTTAAGCATAGCCACTGGAAAAGGTTTCATCATTATCCACGCCTGGTTGATGACGAAAACCTTTAACAAGTCTTGCTTTGAAAGTCTCAACTTTTCCACCTACACCAAGTAATCTTCTCAAGATATACTTGCTCCTGATGGGGATTTAACCCTTCAGATATAGCAACCAAAGTCCATACTTTGTTGGTGTACATGGATTCCATCTCAGATCACTAAGCATCCAGCCATTCTTACAGAGTCTTACTCCTGATGGCCAGCTCGAAACTAGTTGGGTCATCATCTCATGATGCAATCCTCACTCCCACTGTCATAGAGAAACCGAAGTATCTCTCAGGCGGGTGAGGAACCTTACTAGATCGGCGGAGTGGCTGAGCTTCGTTGGAATCTACTGAATCCTTTGGTTCTACCAAATCATCTGCTGTTGTTTGTATAGCTGGAACATTTCCAGTTCTACATAACAGATCTTGTCTCGAGCTTGTCCGGATTTTGCTTTTCAGACATAGGCTGGACAACCCCAAATCTTAACTAACTTAAGAGATAGGCTCTTCCCTTATCATATCAAATATGAAGTGGTAGGCAACTGATTTGATTTGAACCTTATTCAATAGGTATGCAGGTTCTCAAGTGCATAACTCCCAAAAGGAAATAGGTAACTCAGTAGTACTCATCATAGAGCACACCTTATCATATAGGGTGTGATTGCTCCGCCCCGATATACCATCGTGCTATGGTGTATACGGAGGAGTAATGCTAAGAGAGAATCTCATTCTCCTTTAGAACAGTCCAGGATTTCCGTGCTCAAGTATTCTCCTCCTCGATCACATCAAAGGACATAATACTTATACCCTTATTGGTTCCCTACTTCTACCTTATATTCTGTGAATATCTCAAAAGGTTCGGACTTGTGTTTTAGCAGGAACATATGTCTAAATCTTGAGAGATCATCAGAGAATGTAACGAAGTACAAAGAACCAGTCCTGGCATTTGTAGACTGGGGACCTGACATACATCAACATGTATCATCCCAAGAGTTTACTAACTCTTTCTCTGTTTCCAGTAAACAGTGCTATGGTCATCATATCTTTGTGACATGACTGGAAAGTTTCACAAGATGTAAATTCAAACTGATTTAAATATGCATCTAAAATGTAACTTCAGCCAGTCGGGTCGCATTGATATGACCTAGTCTACAATGCCTCAAGAATGATTCGTTCATTTCTGAACTCTTCCTCTTGTGTGTATTCTAAATACTAAGAACTGTAGTTTGATTTAGAACGTTAATGCTTTTAGATAACGCGCCTAAACCGATCAACTTTTGATATAGGAAATGTTCAAAACATTATCCAACAATATAAAATTTTATCATTTCTTTACTAAATAAAGAGAGTGATATGATTTTGTATATCAGGTTCGGTATCTAATAGCATTTGTTTAGAATCAATGTATTGGTAATTACAGGGTGACAGTGACCAACAGACTTGGCTGCAACACTTGCCCCGTTTTCTGCCTCATGAAACTTATCACCCGTTCTCAGTTTTTCAACCCTTTTGTAGCCCTATGTAACAGATTACATATCTGGGATCCTGATCCGGTATCAAATACCCAGAATTCAGAGGATACTGAGAAACGGTTCTTTGTAATGAACATACCCGAAGGAGATGCATCATATGCACTTTCTTCGTTTGGGCGGCATAGGAATTCTGGTATTCCCTATTTCCTGCTCTGTCTTATAACAATTATAAGCTGGAGCAGGACCAACTTTCCCCAGCTCAGTATAACAAGCGGGTTCGGTCAATACATCCATATTATTATCTTGATTAAGGCGTGATATGGTCGCTACCTGGAGAGAGAGAGAAGAAAACACTCTGCGTGCGCTCTTGCAAGATCAGATTGGTTATATATTTTATCTAATCAGGATGGCTCCCACTGTTTTTTATCAAATCTTCCTTCAAACCTTAAAAGGAAAGACTAGCCGGGATTAATTACACTCTACAAGTTCGCCAATCTTTCAGCCAGGCCAGTGTCGGTACTTTGAGGGAGGTTTCCCGTGCTTTCGCACGGACCTAATTACTGTAAACCTCGCTTTCCCAGAGGCGTAACCCCGTTGACACCTTTCTAGACACCTACTTGATCGGCTAATTGCAAAGTGCAAAACTCTTCCAGGAGTAACAATTACTCGCAGTGGGTATCGGGATCCAACTATCATATAGAAGGTATGCAATCTCATTGCAAGTTTCAACACTTGAAACTCCCGATAAAGATTTTTACCCCTAGCACCTATGACCTTAACTATGGTCAACAAATCATAAGTACTAGTCAAGTTCTACCCGTCATTTCGTGATTAATTAGACCCACCCACATGACCCTTAACTAAGGTCAACAAAGTCAAGCGACTGTCCTAACTAATCGCATCATATGCGGTGTAGGAAGACATCACTTAGCTACCGTACACTGTACCTTGACTATGGTCAACAAACACAGCACGAATACTAAGTACTCTATTTCCTAAAATGACGGAGGGTTGCGAATGGTTTTTTATGAAAACCTTTAACGCTTTGAACTTGATCTCGTTGCGGAATCAAATGGTTTTTAAATGGAATGTTTTTGAGGCTTTTCTAGTTTTGCTAAAGGGGTCACTCCCGATGAAGGGTTCGTCGGCTCTTTCCTCGTCGAATGAGGTGCGGGATATATCATATATATCACTGTGCAAAGCGGAAACTATAGAAGCGATCAAAAGACAAACCGAGGGTTGTAGCATCTGCCAGTTATTGCTAAAGGAGTCACTCCCGGTGAAGGGATCTCGGTCCTTTCCTTATCGAATAAGGTGCAGGATGTTCTACAATGAACACCGCGATGCAAAGTAAGAACTGTAGCTACCTGATTTTATTTTGAAGTTCGATTCCACAACATCAATTAGGTTTATTTTCTTTCATTAATCTCATTAATGAATATCCCATCATTTAAGTCCACCTAAACATCACAGATAAATATAACGTACGCTTATGCCATCCGCATTCGCCTCGATGTCCCGTCTGCACCGTAAGGTTAGGTAACTAACGGCAGAGCGGGGCAGGGCTAGTGCGGGTGTAAAACATAAGCAACGTTTATATAATATATCTATCACAGAACATCACATGATCACATCACAGATAACGCAGCAGAAAATATCATATGAAATATTGGATATACTAGGACGTCCGTGTTTTCAATACGAGCCAGTATAAAACACGGATTCCACGGTCATGATGAATAGCCAATCCCACACCCCTAGACCCCTACGAGAGCGGCAAGCAACCCTACCAATTCTTGGGTTAGGAGACCCGGACTCGACTCCTCGAGTTGGTCTCCCACTGGACCCCAGAACCCGGTTACTTGTGCTCCCCTCCTTGGGTCTATCCTAATGCGGAAAAGTAAATAATATACAATGGGTGACATCTTCCGCAACCAGGAAGTGCCCCAATAAAAGAATATTACATACAAGTTTTTACATGAATGAAAATGAAAAACACTCATCTCACATAAAAAACCCCGGCTATTCAAACACGACGATCCAATATAACATATCCAGCAACACATAACATCACATGTCATCAACGTAAGTAAATATGCACATCCCAATTGTCGTTGACATATAGCAACGAAACCGGCAATGTCACATATTACACTTACGGTCACAGAAAAGAAAGTGTAAAACTACAACAGTTGGAATCCGCAACCTACATAGACATCGCATGCCTAATCAAATGAATTCCTTAGACATCACATGCCTAACAATTATAAACCCCGCATTTTAGTCTCAAAATCGAAAACACTTTTCAATATAAAGTCGGGCAATTCAACAAGATTCCCGACATCCTGATCGAATGCTCGTCGCAAACTTCAGTAGGCGGCCGCACCCCCGACGCCGTCGACAAAGTGCACCAAGGCGGAACACCGCTGCCGCGGGCACCCGAACGGATGCTTTCGGCGACGGGGTTCTCCTACAGTCACTTGGTCGGGGCTATGGAGTGAGGCTGTCTATTAAGTTTACCCGGCGAGTATCCGCGTATGCTACGTGATTGCGAAGGACTTTTGATCACATCAAAATCCCGTGGCAACCGATCAAATGAGACCAAACCGCTAGATTTATAACATTCATTCAGTTATCTCATAACTACTTGTGAATTCCAATTGTTATATCACATTCCGGATAAGATAGAAAATGTTAAACTTTCCGATCGAACAATCGAACACCCAAGTTTTCCCGATACAGTCCAACACATGAAATAAGTCTAAAAACATTCAGTTCGTGCCTCAGTACCAACGGTCCAGCCGTAGAAGGGTCAAGCCAACGCCTCACATGTGGCACGCCGTACTGCCCCAAACCCTAAGGTTTAAAGGGCAGTTCAAGGCGGTCACATAATCGAGTTAAGGTTTGTTGTCTTCTAGGGACCATCGCGTTACTTGCACTACTCAGAACGTCTTTAAACCCTGGAAAAGTCCAACAATTGGAAATTTCCCAACAGTGGAAAACTTAGGTATTTATATCCGGTCGAACTTTTTAACATATTCTAAAATTACCCGGAAAAACACACACTGACAAAATTAGACAATCCGGTCGAAACATCGAGACCCCAATACAACCCAGAAAAAACAACTCTTGAAAAAATATTAAAAATTCCTATGAAAACCAGCACAGCAAACTAAGAATTACTGTGCAAAATTTAACGAAAGAAGAGACCACATGGCCGCGGAACCGCCGCATTAGCCATGCTAATGCCGCGGTTCCGCCGCACTTTGGTAGATTCAGGGGTACAGGCTTCTCAGTAATTCTTATAATCGCCTGCTGATTTTTCTGCATATTTTTAATATAGAAAAATCCATATTTTACAAAATTGTCCAGAGAGCATGTTTAGGGTTAGGGTTTCGGTCCGAACGGATTTCTAACTCCGTCTACGCATCGCCTAAGGCTCTAGCTAGGCTCTGATACCACTGTAGGGTTCCTAGGCACACTAATGAAGTCTCACAAGTGATCAAAGATGACTAATTAAAATTTTACAAGTGCCTACAAACCCTAATACGGATCGTTAACTAGATATATAGGCGATGCAAGCATGTAAACGAATTAAATGCTAAAGGAAAGTGACTACAACCTTTGTAGATCCGGTCCACCACTTACTAAGCTCCACGACGATGTCTCTCCGCTGTCCAAGTCAGATCCCGAACTCTATCATCGGCTTCATCGAAGAAATGGGCGGGCTTGATCGTCGGCTTCGATGCCGAAGATGATCTACGTCGAGGCATCACAAGATCAAACTCCGACTTCACCAAGTCATGAAACTTGTGAAGAAAACACCCTATACTACTAGGAAAGAGGTAGAGGATGAAGAAATAGAAAGTGGGTTCACTTTAGAATTGGATTTCTCACTTGTTTTCATCACTTGCCATTGATGTAGCAAGCTTTTCTTCATGGAAGAAGAAGATGAAGAAGAAGAAGAAGATATGATAAGTCTTTTTAAAATAAAAAACAATATAATACTTATCATAATCTTAACCTTAGTTAGTTGTAGAGAATAAACCATGGTTAGGGTTAATGGTTAGGTTTAGGAAAAGAACAAGAATGGTCAAGCTTTCAACACATCATGAAGTTTCCACAAAACTACAAAATAAGCCACCATTCTCATTATCTTTTCTAAATGAAATAAATAAAATAAATAAATAGATAAATGAATAAGTAAATGAAATGAAACCCTAACCACTAACTAACCATGGTTTAATTCTTTACACAAACCCAAGCAAGAATGTATCATCAAACATGATACAATCAAGTGCACTAAAATATATCACATATACAATGTGCATTTCAAATGAGTAAATCCATTTAAAGTGAACCAATACTAGTTAATGCAAAGTAATATATCAAATATATAATTATACATTAAATCATTAAATCAACACTTGATTCAATGATCCGGTCATGTCGCATATAACCGGCTAGTATCCAATGTATCGGCTTATCGAATCAATCCTTGATTCGATAACTAGGTTATATCGCATACAACTATTCGACACATTCATCGCGAGAATGAAATACGGTATCACATACACGCATTATTCTCGGTCCCGCACATATCTCATATGCGCTCCTATTTCGTTTCGCTTGAGACAGGAAACCTCTGTGTAGGACTCTAAAGACTCGTCAATACGCCGGCAGCAGATGATGATCATATCAAACACCCACAAGCCGCAAGCGGTCTGCTAAACGTAACGGCCACCCGGGTATTGAGCGATCAGAAGATCAACGAGCAAGCCTACTCACACTCCTGTGAATCCAACCAGTAACACTTACCGTACAGTCCGGTCTGTTCGTCTGATATGTCGCATATCTCGCCTAGGGGTGGTAAACGTCAGACCCCAATAGCTTGATAAGTCATGTCGACATAGGGTCCATAACTTTCGTGAAACTACTGATAACTCTTACCAGTATATCACAGCAACCCTGGCCAGGGATTTCCTGTTATGGCCAGTCGAGCACAGCGCAACATCAACCCCCAATACCGGGAGAGACGAATCCCCTCCTATCGCTCATTGCCTCCATGTGAATCGGGACTGTACCCAAAAACCACCTGTTTGCACGACTCAGTAGAGCCGTGGTAGGGTGGAAATCAAAGCACAGTGGGAGACACACAAGACACTATGACGATCTTGGGTCAACAGACTAAGCTGTACCAGTGTCACCAGAGAACTGCCATCTGACGTGAGGTATAATACCATCTGGGAGTTCTCGGCGAGTCCGTTCAGTGTACCCAGTCTCCACTGAGCACCCGTATACCATCTCTGATGTCAAACACCAATGGATAAGGGATCATCCATCGCCCATCGCATGGGTCGAGAAGATACGCTAGTCTACTCTGGAATATCGATGCCCTATCTCGATATTCCCACGACTAGGAACATTGAAGGATGTACTCATGGACTACCCAGGCCCCACTAGTATGATCTGCATCATAGTCCTGGAAGTCGGGTACACATCCTAAGGGCTTTATCAACGTGTAATCAGAGAGACAGAAAGTATACTTGTTAAGATAAAGAGCAACCAGATAGCGTACTATCATGTCGAGCAAGAAAGTCCTACCTATATATGACCCAGCATCCACTACAATATACATCCAATGTATAGTAATGGCCTCTAGGGCATACATATAACTAACAGATTGCATCATGGAAGATGATGACCCGACAAGTTTCGAGCAGGCCATCACGAGTGGTGACTCTGTGGAATGGCTAGATGCAATGCGATCTGAGATGGAATCCATGTACACCAACAAAGTATGGACTTTGGAAATTGCTCCTGAAAGGGTAAAACCCATTGGGAACAAATGGATCTTTAAGAAGAAACTTAGTGTAGATGGAAAAGTTGAGAATTTCAAAGCTAGACTTGTTGCAAAGGGTTTTCGTCAAGGACCAGGTGTGGATTATGACGAAACTTTTTCTCCAGTGGCTATGCTTAAGTCCATCCGGATCTTACTTGCCATTGCTGCATACCATGACTATGAAATCTGGCAAATGGATGTTAAGACCGTCTTTCTGAATGGTGATTTGGAAGAGTGCGTGTACATGACTCAGCCAGAGGGCTTCATAGATAGTGGGAGCAGCGGAATGGTGTGCAAGCTGCTTAAATCCATCTACGGGTTGAAGCAGGCATCGCGGAGTTGGAACATATGTTTTGATGTAGTAGTCAAAGAGTTTGACTTCATCAAAAACATAGATGAACCTTGTATATACAAGAAGGTTGTAGAGAGTAAGGTTGTCTTCCTCGTATTGTACGTAGATGACATACTCTTGATAGGAAACGATGTTACTATGCTGCACTCGGTCAAGCTCTTCTTATCACATAGATTCTCAATGAAAGATCTAGGTGATGCCTCCTGCATTTTGGGGATTAAGATCTATAGAGATAGATCTAGACGGATACTGAGATTGTCCCAATCCAGGTACATTGACACCATACTAAAGAAGTTTAGTATGGAAGAATTCAAGCGTGGAAATTTACCCACGGTCTTTGGACTCACTCTCTCCAAAGAGATGTCTCCCAAGACTGATTTGGAAAGAGCTCGCATGGAAGGGATACCCTATGCTTCGGCTGTAGGCTGTATCATGTACGCGATGCTATGTACCAGACCCGATGTAGCATACTCACTAAGTGTAGTGAGTAGGTATCAAGCAGATCCTGGGGAATATCACAGGGCAGCTGTGAAGAACATTCTCAAGTACTTGAGAAGGACTAAAGAGATGTTCTTGGTGTATGGTAATGGAGAACTCCAGGTGGACTCCTTTACTGATTCGAGCTTCCAGAGTGATAAGGACGAATCTAAGTCGCACTCGGGATTTATCTTTACCCTAAATGGAGGGGTGGTTTGTTGGAAGAGTTCCAAACAGGAAATCGTGGCAGACTTACGATGGAGGCTGAATACATCGCTGCCAATGATGCTGCCAAAGAGCCTGTCTGGATAAAGAAGTTAATCACTGAACTTAGTGTGGTTCCGTCCATTGAGTATCCAATACCTCTGTATTGTGATAGCAATGGAGCTGTGGCGTTGGCCAAGGAACCCATGTCCCATCAGAAGTCCAGACATATTCTGAGACAGTATCATCTGATCCGGGAGATAGTTGATCGCCGGGAGATCGAGGTTAGGAGAGTTGATACGAAGGACAACACTGCGGATCCACTAACAAAGGCCATTCCTCAGATACAATTTGAGAGACTCTTCGGGATGTTGGGTATGAGATACTACAACAGCTGGCCTTAGTGCAAGTGGGAGATTGTTAGTTATATGTATGCCCTAGAGGCCATTGTTGTACATGTGATGTATATTATATTGGATGCTTGGATATATATAGAGAGGACTTTCTTGCTCGATATCATAGTATGCTACCTGGTTTCACTTTATCTTAACATGTTAACGAATACTGTTTTGTGATCACGTGTCGATAAAGCCCTTAGGATATGTACTCGACTACTAGGATTATGATGAGATCATACTAGTGGGGCCAGGGTAGTCAATGAGTACATCCTATAACTGTTCCTAGTCGAGGGTGTATCGAGACAGGACATCAATACTCCAGAGTAGACTAGCGTACACGCATCTTGACCCATATGATAGGCGATGGGTGATCCCATATCCATTGGTGTTGGGCATCAAAGATGGTGTACGGGTGCTCAGTGGAGACTGGGTACATTGAACGGACTCGCCGAGAACTCCTGGATGGTATTTATACCAATCGTCAGATAGCAGTTCTCCGGTGACACTGGTACAGGTTAGTCTGTAGACTCGAGATAGTCATAGAGTCTTGTGTGATTCCCACTGTGCTTTGATTTCCACCTTACCATGTCCAAGAGGGCGTGCGGAACGGTGGCTTTTGGGTACAGTCTCGAATCACAAGGAGGCAATGAGCGATAGGAGGGGTTTCGTCTCTCCCGGTATGGGGAGTTGATGTTGTGCTGTGTTCGATTGGCTATAACTGGAAGTCCCTGGCCAGGGCTGATATGGAGATTTACTGGTAAGTGTTATCAGTAGTTTCTCGACCCGTTATGAGCCTTACATCGACACGACTTATTGGTTACTGGGGTCTGACGTTTACCACCCCTAGGCAAGATATGCAACATATCAGACAAAGAGATCGGACTGTACGGGAGTGTTACTGATTGGATTCACAGGAGAAAGTTCAGGCTTGCTTGTTGATCTTCTGATCGCTCAATACCTGGGTGGCTGTTACGTTTAGCTGACCGCTTGCAGATTGTGGGTTTTTGATATGATCATCACTTACTGCCGGCGTATTGACGATTCTTTAGAGTCCTACACAGAGGTTTCCTGGCTCAGGCAAAACGGAGTAGGAGCACATATGTGATATGTGTGGGACCGAGAATAATACGATATGAGATACCGTATTCTATTCTGACGAATATGATATCGGCCGGGTATATGTGATATAGCCGGGTCATCGGATCAAGTGTTGATTTGATGAATCGGTACATGTTATATTAGTCGGTTATTTGCGATATAGTCGGATTGTCGGATCAAGGGTTGATTCGATAATTTAATGTATAATTATATATGTGATATATTACAATACGTTAACTAATATTAGCTCGCTTTATTGATTCATTTTCTCATCGGATAATACATTGATATTTATGCGATATATGTTAATTGTATTATTTTCTTTTGTTACAAAAATATATTATATATGTGATATATAATATTATAACAAGTTATGATTACAAGTGCAATATGATTTTTGGAGATTAAACAAGTTAGTGTCTGATTTGGGTTAGCATTTGGGTTAGCTTTTTCTTGAAGCTTCTAGAAGGTTTATTTTGTTTTAAGCTTATATATATTGTTTAGATATTTTGTGAAGATATTTTTTAACCCAATCCAAACCCTTTACCATTATTTATTCCCTACAATGGTTAAGCCTTTTCTTCTTAACCAAGGGTTACAATTGTAACCACAACACAATTTCATTATTCATCGCAAAAGGTTTCATCTTTTTCTTCCTCCTTCAAAAAGCATACTAGCTTTTTGTGATTAGATGATTTAGTGTGAGAAATTGAAAACAAAAGAGAGCATAATTCCTACTTAATCAACCTCATCTATTCTAGCCACTTAGATTAGGGTGTTCACTTCTCTAATACTTGATTAGAGAAGTGAGAGCTTGAGTTAAAGATTCTTCAAGGTAGATCATCTTCGAAAAGGAAGACTTCGAGAAAGAATGGATCATTCGACTTGTGGAGCGTCACTTGAGTTCGGGAGATCATGGATCGCGGCGAAGGGACTTCTACTCAGAGCTTATGAAGCGAAGGAATGGACTACATGTTAGTTGTATGTATGCCCTAGAGGCCAGTATTGTACAGATGATGTATATTATATTGGATGCTTGGATATATATAGAGAGGACTTTCTTGCTTGATATGATAGTATGCTATCTGGTTGCTCTTTATCTTAACATGTATACTTGTCTCTTTATACCGTCTGATGGCTACATGTTGATAAAGCTCTTAGGATGTGTACTTGACTACCTGGACTATGATGCGGATCATACTAGTGGGGACATGGTAGTCCATAAGTACATCCTTCAAGGTCCCTAGTCGAGGGTGTATCGAGACAGGGCATCGATATACCAGAGTAGACTAGCGTATACGCTTCTCGACCCATGAGATGGGCGATGGATGATCCCATATCCATTGGTGTTTGACATCAGAGATGGTATGCGGGTGCTCAGTGGAGACTGGGTACACTAGACTGACTCCCCGATAACTCCCAGATGGTATTATACCTTACGTTAGATGGCAGTTCTCTGGTGACACTTGTGCAGGTTAGTCTGTAGACCCGAGATCGTCATAGAGTCTTGTGTGATTCCCACTGTGTTTTGATTTCCACCTTACCATATCCATGAGGGCGTGCAAAACGGTGGTTTTTTGGTACAGTCCCGAGTCACATGGAGGCAATGAGCGATAGGATGGGTTTCGTCTCTCCCGTTATTGGGGGGTTGATGTTGCGCTGTGCTCGATTGGCCGTAACAGGGAAGTCCCTGGCCAGGGCTGATTAGAGATTTACTGGTAAGTGTTACCAGTAGTTTCTCGACCTATTATGAGCCTCACATCGGCACGACTTATCGGTTATTAGGGTGTGACATTTACCACCCCTAGACTTGATATGCGACATATCAGACGAGGAGACCGGACTGTACGGGAAGTGTTGCCGGCTGGCTTTTACAGGAGTTGGAGCGGGCTTGCTTGCTGATCTTCTGATCGCTCAATACCCGGGTAGCCGTTACGTCCAGCTAGTACCGCTGACGGCTTGTGGGTGCGTGATGTGATCATCACCTACTGCCGGCGTATTGACGAGTCTTTAGAGTCCTACACAGAGGTTTTACTGGCTCAGGCAAAACGAAATAGGAGCACGTATGTGATAAGTGCGAGACCGAGAATAAATGCGTGTATGTGATACCGTATTCTATTCTCGCGACTATATGTATCGGTCGGTTATATCTGATATGGCCGGGTTATCGAATCGAGTGTTGATTCGATAAGTCGATACAATGGATGTTAGCCGGTTATATGAGATATAACCAGATTATTAAGTCAAGTGTTGATTTAATAATTAAGTGTATAATTGTATATTAGATATACTAGTTTATATTTACTAACACTTGTTCACTTTAGGGTTTTTCTCACTTGTACACTACTTTAACATATATATGATATATGTTTAAAATGTGTTATCATATTGTATCATGGTTGATGATACAAAATCCATGGGTGTATGAGACTTACACCATGCTAATGTTTATTTTGGGTTTTTAATATTTAAAGTAATTGCAAAATCAAGTGGAGGATTTGAAAATACATGAAGCTTGTGGAAGCTTGTGGATGCATTGACTAATCCAACTTGATTTTGTTTTTACTATGGATTTTTGTTAACCCAACCATAACCATTAGCCAAGGGTTAAGTCTCTACAAGGGTTAGTATATGATACTCACTCACCATGGTTACTCTTCTCACTTGATCATTATCTTCTTCACTTTCTTTTGTTCATCTTCTTCTTCATTGAACAAGAGAAAAGAAAATTAGGGTTTGATCCAAAGTGAGAAAGGTTGTGAGAAACAAAAATCTAAAGAGAACCCACTTCCTATTTCTCTATCCTCTACTAGACTAGCACTTTAGTTTAGGGTGTTTACTTCACTAATTCTCTAGTTAGTGAAGTAGGAGTTTGAGTCGGAATTCCCTCGACGCAGATCATCTTCGGCCTTGGAGACTTCAAGCAAGGTCGCACCTTTTCACCTCGTGAAGCTTTGCAAGGGTCCGGGAGAACCACGATCGCAGTGAAGGGACTTCATCATTGAGCTAAAGAAGTGGAAGACCGATCTACAAAGGTTGTATTTCGTGATCTCTTAGAGTAAAGTTGTTTACTTGCCTTTCGATTCGCCTAAACTCCAGTATACGATCTTTCTTAGGATTGTTCAGCACCTAAAAAATTTAATTTTGGCATGGTCGATGCCTTGTAGAGCCTTGTTAGTGTGCCTAGTAACCCTACAGTGGTATCAGAGCCTAGCTAGAGAATTAGGCGATGTGTTAACGAAGTTAAAACTCCGAACGAACCCGAACACGTCGAAATCAAACCCTCTCTGTACAATTTTTAAAATCTGGGATTTTTCCAAATTAAAAATACTTAAAAAAATCAGCAGGAAAATATAAGGAACTCTATGCAAAACGACAAAGAGTGGCGCCCAAAGCGCCGCGGAACCGCTGCACGAGCATGGCTCGTGCGGCGGTTCCGCGGCCATATGGTGACGTCACCCTTGTCGTTTTGCGCAGTAAAGTTCCTATTTATTTACTGATTATTATGGGTATTGTTTTATCTGACTCAAGTGTTGAGTATTTTTGGGGTTTATTTTGAAATCGTCGATTCGATCGGAGAATTTAATTTTGTTCTGTTATTCCGGATAATTTAGAAAGTACTAAAATGTTCGAACGGATATCATTAACTCAATTTTTCCCGGCACGAAAAACATTCAAGTGTTGAATTTTTCTCGGGTTTAAATATTTCGGAAAAACGTGCATGTGATGCGATGGACCCTCTAGAAGACAACAAACCTTAACTCGATTATGTGACCGTCTTGAACTGCCCTTTGAACCTTAGGGTTTGGGGCAGTACGGCGTGCCACATGTGAGGCGTTGGCTTGACCCTTCTATGGCTGGACCGTTGCTACTGTAACGTATTCTGGAATTTTTAAACTCCGCTCAAGTGTTGAGCTATTTAGGAAATCTCGGGTATTTGATTATTCGATCGGAGAGTTTAATACTGTCTATTTATCTGGAATGTGATACAATATGTGGAATTCATACAAGTTAGGCATGAAATGCGAAATATGTGATATTTCGGATTTACGATGTCTAAAAAGATTGTGGATTCCAAATGTTGTACTTTTACACTTTCTTTTCTGTGACTGTAAGTGTAATATGTGATATCGCCGGTTTCGTTGCTATATGTCAACGACAATTGGGATGCGCATATTTACTTACGTTGATGACATGTGATGTTATGTGTCGCTGGATATGTTATATTGGATCGTCGCGTTCTGAATAGCCGGGGGTTTTATGTGAGATGAGAGTTTTTATTTTCATTCATGTAAATTTAAATGTATGTAATATTCTTTTATTGGGGCACTTCCGGGATGAGGTTGATGTCACCTTTTGTATATTATTTACTTTTCCGCACTAGGATAGACCCAAGGAGGAGAGCACAAGTAACCGGGTTCTAGAGTCCAGTGGGAGACCAACTCGAGGAGTGGAGTCCGGGTCTCCTAACTCTAGAATTGGTAGGGTTGCTTGCCGCTCTCGTAGGGGTCTAAGGGTGTGGGTTTGGCTATTCATCGCGACCGTGGAATCCGTGTTTTATAGAGGCTCAAAATAAAACACGGACGTCCTAGTATATCCATAGTTTCATATGTTTCTTCTGCTGCGATATCTGTGATGTGATCATTTGATTTTCTGTGATAAATACTGTATATAGTATATATGATATATTATATAGGCGTTACTTATGTTTTACACCCGCGCTAGTCCTGCCCTGCTCTGCCGTTAGTTATCTAACCTAACGGTGCACGAGGGGACATCGAGACGAATGCGGATGGCATAAGTGTACGTCGTATTTATCTGTGATGTTTAGGTGACTTAAATGATGAGACTTCATTAATGTGATTAATGAAAGAAAAGAAACCTAAAAGATGTTGTAGAATCAAGTTTTCAAATAAAATGGGTAGGTACAGTTTTGCTTTGCATAGCGGTATATATGATATACCCTGCACCTTATTCGATGGGGAAAGAGCCGAGATCCCTTCACCGGGAGTGACCTCTTTAGCAAAACTGGCAGATGCTACAACACTCGGTTTGACTTTTGACTGCTTTTTGGAGTTTTGCTTTGCATAGTGATGTATATGATATATCCTGCACCTTATTCCATAAGGAAAGAGCCGAGATCCCTTCACCGGGAGTGACCTCTTTAGAAAAACTAATGAAAGCCTCAACATCACTCCATTTCAAAATTCATGCGATTCTACGACGATATCAAGTTCATTACGCAATAGGTTTTCAGAAAAACATGTCGCAGCCTTCCGTCATTTCAGATAAGTCCTGCTTAGTATTTGTGCTGCGTTTGTTGACCTTGTCAAGGCGTAGTGTGCGGTAGCTGACCAGTATTTATCTGTTTATGCATATGATGCAGATTGTTTTAGGGTAGTCGTAAAGCCTTGTTGACCTTGTCAAGGGTCGTGCGGGTGGGTTTAATTCAATCAAGAAATGACGGGTTGAACTTGACTTACGGTCTATGGTTTGTTGACCTTGTCAAGGTCATAGATCGTTTGGGGTAAAATATTATCGGGAATTTCAAGCGTTGAAATTTGCAATGAGATTGCATACCTTCTATGAGATAGTTGGATCCCGATACCCACTGCGAGTAATTGTTACTCCCGGGAGAGTTTTACACTGGACAATTAGCCGATCAAGTAGGTGTCTAGAAAGGTGTCAACGGGGTTACGCCTCTGGGAAAACGAGGTTTACTTTAATTAGGTCCGTGCGAAAGCACGGGGAACCTCCCTCAAAGTACCGACACTGGCCTGGTTGAAAGATTGGAGAAGTTGTAGGGTGTAACTAATCCCAGCTAGTCTTTCCTTTTATGGTTTGAAGGAAGATTTGATAAAAACAGTGGGAGCCATCCTGATTAGATAAAATAATAACCAATCTGATCTTACAAGAGCATACGCTAAAGTGTTTTCTTCTCTCTCTCTCTAGGTAGCGACCATATCATGCCGTAATAAAGATAATAATATGGATGTATTGACCGAACCCGCATGTTATACTGTGCTGGGGAACGTTGGTTCCGTTCTTTCTTATAAGAGTTATAAGACTGAACAGGATATAAGGGATTACCAGGATTCCCATGCCACCCGAATGAAGAAAGTACATGTTGATGCATTTTCTTCGGGTGTGTTCGTTACAGAGAACTGTTTCTCCATTTGCTCTACGTCCTGGGTATTAGATTCCGGGTCAGGATCCCATATATGTAATCAGTTACATGGGCTTAGAAAAGGTAGAGAACTTGGAGAAGGTGATAAAGACATAAGGGTTGGAAATGGTGCAATTGTTGCAGCTAAAACCGTTGGGGAATATCACCTTGTATTGCCAACAGGTAATACATTGGTTCTGAACGAATGCTATTACATGCCGAACCTGATATGCAACATTATATCGGTTTCTTTACTAAGTAAAGAGGGATAAAATTTTGTATTACAGGATAATGTTATGAACATTTTCCTTAACAAAAAGTTGGTTGGATCAGGCACGTTGTGCAATGGCATTTATGTTCTAAATCAATCAACAGTTCTGAGCATAACAAACACACACAAGAGGAAGAGTTCAGAAATGAACGAATCCTTCTTGTGGCATTGTAGACTGGGTCACATCAATGCGACACGACTCGCTAAGTTGCATACGGATGGATATTTGAATCCGTTCGAATTTTCATCTTATGACACTTGCCAGTCATGTATCAAAGGCAAGATGACCAAACTCCGTTTACGGGACACGGAGAAAGAGTTACGGAACTCTTGGGACTAGTACATAGTGATGTATGCGGCCCCATGTCTACACATGCCAGGAATGGTTCTGCGTACTTCATTACATTCACTGACGATCTCTCTAGATTCGGATATGTGTTCCTGATGAAACACAAATCAGAAGCTTTTGAGAAATTTAGAGAATATAAACAAGAAGTTGAGAACCAAACCGGAAAAAGTATTAAAATCCTTCGATCTGATCGAGGAGGTGAATACTTGAGCAATGAATTCCTGGACTTCCTAAAAGAGAATGGGATTCTCTCTCAGCTAACTCCTCCATATACACCACAGCACAACGGTGTATCAGAACGGAGGAACCGCACCCTATTAGATATGGTGCGCTCTATGATGAGCACAGCTGAGTTACCTATTTCCTTCTGGGGATATGCACTGGAAACAACAGCATACCTATTGAATCAAGTTCCATCTAAATCTGTACCTACCACACCATATGAGATATGGAGTGGGAAGAGACCATATCATAAACGAGTTAAGATATGGGGTTGTCCGGTCTATGTCAAAAAACAAAATCCGGACAAACTCGAGGCACGATCAGTTCTTTGCAAGTTTGTGGGATATCCAAAGAATTCATATGGGTATTTTTTCTACCACAGTGAGGAACAAAAGGTATTTGTTGCTCAACATGCCACCTTTTTGGAAAAGGAATTTCTTGTAAAAGAAATTAGTGGAAAAGTGGTAGAGCTGGAAGAGGTTCCAGATACACAAACTGCAACTGAAGATTTAGTGGAACCGGAGGATTCGGTAGTTCCCAATGAACCCCAGCCACTCCGTCGATCTAGTAGGGTTCCTCGCCCACCTGAGAGATACTACGGTTTTCTCATGGATGGTGGGAGTGAGAATTGCATCATGTTGATGATGACTCAACGAGCTTCGAGCAAGCCATCACGAGTGGGGACTCAGTGAAATGGCTGGATGCAATGCGGTCCGAGATGGAATCCAGGTACACCAACAAAGTATGGACTTTGGAAGATGCTCCTGAAGGGGTAAAACCCATTGGGAGCAAGTGGATGTTCAAGAAAAAACTTGGTGTAGATGGGAAAGTGGAGACTTTCAAAGCTAGACTTGTTGCAAAGGGTTTTCATCAAAGACCAGGTGTGGACTATGACGAAACCTTTTCTCCAGTGGCTATGCTTAAATCCATCCGGATCATGCTTGCCATCGCTGCATATCATGACTACGAAATCTGGCAAATGGATGTTAAGACCACCTTTCTAAACTGTGATTTAGAAGAGTGCGTGTACATGACTCAGCCAGAGGGCTTCGTAGATAGTGGGAGCAGCGGGAAGGTGTGCAAGCTGCTTAAATCCATTTATGGATTAAAGCAAGCATCGCGGAGTTGGAACATCTGCTTTGACGTCGTTATCAAAGAGTTTGATTTCGTCAAAAACGTAGATGAACCTTGTATCTACAAGAAGGTAGCAGAGAGTAAGGTTGTCTTCCTCGTATTGTACGTGGACGACATACTCTTGATAGGAAATGACATTCCTATGCTGCAATCGGTGAAGCTCTTCTTATCACAAAGATTCTCAATGAAAGATCTTGGTGATGCCTCCTGCATATTGGGGATCAGGATCTATAGAGATAGATCTAAAAGGATATTGGGATTGTCCCAGTCCAGGTACATTGACACCATACTAAAGAGGTTTAGTATGGAAGAGTCCAAACGTGGGTTTTTACCCACGATCTCAGGGCTCACTCTCTCCAAAGAGATGTCTCTCAAGACTGATTTGGAGAAAGCTCGCATGCAAGGGATACCGTATGCTTCGGCAGTAGGCTCTATCATGTACGCGATGCTATGTACCAGACCCGATGTAGCATACTCACTAAGTGTAGTGAGTAGGTATCAAGCTGATCCTGGAGAGAGTCACTGGACAGCTGTGAAGAGCATTCTCAAGTACTTGCGAAGGACTAAAGAGATGCTCTTGGTGTATCGTAACGGAGAACTCCAAGTGGAGTCCTTTACCGATTCGAGCTTCCAGAGTGATAAGGACGACTCTAAGTCGCAGTCGGGATTTGTCTTTACCCTTTACGGAGAGGCGGTTAGCTGGAAGAGTTCCAAGCAGGAAACCGTGGCAGACTCGACGATGGAGGCTGAATACATCGCTGCCAACGATGCTGCCAAAGAGGCTGTCTGGATCAAGAAGTTCATCACTGAACTTGGAGTGGTTCCGTCCATTGAGCATCCAATACCTTTGTATTGCGATAACAATGGAGCGGTGGCTTTGGCCAAGGAACCCAGGTCCCATTAGCGATCCAGGCATATTCTGAGGTGGTATCACCTGATCCGGGAGATAGTTGATCGCCGGGAGATCGAGGTCAGGAGGGTTGACACGAAGAACAACACAGCGGATTCACTCACGAAGGCCATTCCCCAGATACAGTTTGAGAGACTCTTCGGGATGCTCGGTATGCGATACTATAGCAGTTGGCCCTAGTGCAAGTGGGAGATTGTTAGTTGTATGTATTCCCTAGAGGCCAGTATTGTACAGATGATGTATATTATATTGGATGCTTGGACATATATAGAGAGGACTTTCTTACTCGATATGATAGTATGCTATCTGGTTGCTCTTTATCTTAACATGTATACTTGTCTCTCTATACTGTCTGATGGCTAAATGTTGATAAAGCCCTTAGGATATGTACTTGACTACCTGGACTATGATGCAGATCATACTAGTGGGGACATGGTAGTCCATAAGTACATCCTTCAAGGTCCCTAGTCGAGGGTGTATCGAGACAAGGTATCGATATACCAGAGTAGACTAGCGTATACGCTTCTCGACCCATGAGATGGGCGATGGATGATCCCATATCCATTGGTGTTTGACATCAGAGATGGTATGCGGGTGCTCAGTGGAGACTGGGTACACTAGACGGACTCGCCGAGAACTCCCAGATGGTATTATACCTTACGTCAGATGGCAGTTCTCTGGTGACACTTGTGCAGGTTAGTCTGTAGACCCGAGATCGTCATAGAGTTTTGTGTGATTCCCACTGTGCTTTGATTTCCACCTTACCACGTCCATGAGGGCATGAAAAACGGTGGTTTTTGGGTACAGTCCCGAGTCACATGGTGGCAATGAGCGATAGGAGGGGTTTCGTCTCTCCCGGTATGGGAGGTTGATGTTGCGCTGTGCTCGATTGGCCGTAACAGGGAAGTCCCTGGCCAGGGCTGATTAAAGATTTATTGGTAAGTGTTACCAGTAGTTTCTCGACCCGTTATGAGCCTCACATCGGCACGACTTATCGGTAATTGGGGTCTGACGTTTACCACCCCTAGACTTGATATGCGACATATCAGACGAGGAGACCGGACTGTACGGGAAGTGTTGCCGGCTGGCTTTTACAGGAGTTGGAGCGGGCTAGCTTGCTGATCTTCTGATCGCTCAATACCCGGGTAGCCGTTATGTCCAGCTAGTATCGCTGACGGCTTGTGGGTGCGTGATGTGATCATCACCTACTGCCGGCGTATTGACGAGTCTTTAGAGTCCTACACAGAGGTTTTACTGGCTCAGGCAAAACGAAATGGGAGCACGTATGTGATGTGTGCGAGACCGAGAATAAATGCGTGTATGTGATACCATATTCTATTCTCGCGACTATATGTATCGGTCGGGTATATATGATATGGCCGGGTTATCGAATCAAGTGTTGATTCGATAAGTCGATACAATAGATGTTAGCCGGTTATATGAGATGTAACCGGATTATTAAGTCAAGTGTTGATTTAATAATTAAGTGTATAATTGTATATTAGATATACTAGTTTATATTTACTAACACTTGTTCACTTTAGGGTTTTTCTCACTTGTACACTACTTTAACATATATATGATATATGTTTAAAATGTGTTATCATATTGTATCATGGTTGATGATACACAATCCATGGGTGTATGAGACTTACACCATGCTAATGTTTATTTTGGGTTTTTAATATTTAAAGTAATTGCAAAATCAAGTGGAGGATTTGAAAATACATGAAGCTTGTGGAAGCTTGTGGATGCATTGACTAATCCAACTTGATTTTGTTTTTACTATGGATTTTTGTTAACCAAACCATAACCATTAGCCAATCTCTACAAGGGTTAGTATATGATACTCACTCACCATGGTTACTCTTCTCACTTGATCATTATCCTCTTCACTTTCTTTTGTTCATCTTCTTCTTCATTGAACAAGAGAAAAGAAAACTAGGGTTTGATCCAAAGTGAGAAAGGTTGTGAGAAACAAAAATCTAAAGAGAACCCACTTCCTATTTCTCCATCCTCTACTATTCTAGCACTTTAGTTTAGGGTGTTTACTTCACTAATTCTCTAGTTAATGAAGTAGGAGCTTGAGTCGGAATTCCCTCGACGTAGATCATCTTCGGCCTCGGAGACTTCAAGCAAGGTCACACCTTTTCGCCTCGTGAAGCAATGCAAGGGTCCGGGAGAACTACGATCGCAGCGAAGGGACTTCATCATAGAGCTAAAGAAGTGGAGGACCGATCTACAAAGGTTGTATTTCGTGATCTCTTAGAGTAAAGTTGTTTACTTGCCTTTCGATTCGCCTAAACTCTAGTATACGATCTTGCTTAGGGTTGTTCGGCACCTAAAAAATTTAATTTTGGCATGGTCGATGCCTTGTAGAGCCTTGTTAGTGTGCCTAGTAACCCTACACTACATAGGTTCTAATCCTTCTCTCTTAGATGTAAAGTTGTTTACATGCTTTGTTAACCCTAATTATCTAGCAAAGATCCTCGCTTTAGGTTGTTCGGCAATTAAAAATTTTAAATTCGGCATGGTTGATGCCTTATAGACCCTTGTGACAGTGCCTAGTAACCTTACAGCCTCGAGCTTGTCTGGATCATGCTTTTAGACATAGGCTGGACAACCCCAAATTTTAACATCCTTAAGAGATGGGTTCTTCCCATACCATATCACATATGGAGTGGTAGGCACCTGATGTTGGATATAGCACCCTAAAAGTCAATTATTGGATCGCAGGCACGTAATTGCAATGATTACGGAGGACCTATACCGGTAGGACAGTCTTACTCGAGATGATAATAAGCTATCTGGTTTGCCTTTATCAGTCGTGTACAGGTTCAGGTGACTGATCACTGATACACGTTGATAGAGCCCTTAGGATTTTGCTTGACTACCAACAGTATGAGGGCGATCATATACGTGAGAGTTGGGTGGTCCATAAGCACATCCTTAATAGTGGTCCCTAGTCGTGGGAGTTTCGAGACAGGGCATCGATACTCCGGAGTAGACTAGTGTATACAGTCGAGACCCCGACAAGGGGCGGTAGCCGGTCTCACAAGCCACTGGTGTCAGTTGGATCACCTAAGATGTATACAGATGCTCATTGGGTTATGAGTACACCGGACAGGACTCGCCGGGAACCTGCTAGTTGGTATTATACCTATCGTCAGATAGCAGTTCCCTGGTGACATGTGTACAGGTTAGTTCATCGACCTGAGGTCGTCATTTGTCTCGTGTGAGTTCCCACTGTGCTTTGATTTCTACCCTACCACGGCTCAAAAGAGTCATCCAAACAGGTATTTTTTGGGTACAGTCCCGAGCCATATGGAGGCAAGTGAGCGGATCGGTAGGGGATTCGTCTCTCCCGGTATTGGGGGTGGAGATCGCGCTGTGTCTAGGAAAGCCATTACACCAAGTCCTTGGCTAAGGCAGGTGAGAATTACTGGTAGGTACTCCGGTAGTTTCTTAGGGTGTTCAGGGCTTGTCTCCGACACGACTTATACCGCTATTGGGGGTCTGACGTTACTATCCCCCTAGGCCGGATATGCGATACTCATAGACGAACGGACCGGACTTTATATACATTGTCACTGTTAGGCTCAGTAGGGTTTCCGGATGAGTTCGCTCATCGGCCTCCCTTGAGGTCAGTACATGGGCAGCAGTTACGCACAGCTAGTGCCGCTGACGGCTTGTGGTTAAACCCACTGCCAGGGTACTGACGAGTCATTAGAGTCCCCCACAGATAGTTTCCCAAGTTCGGGCAAAACGTTGTAGAGGCCGTATGGTTTTATGGCAGGGTTCGGAAAATGCACGTGCGTTTACGCCCGTGTCATATTTCGGGCAGATAATACTGGTGGGCTTTGGTTTAAGCCGGATCCGAGTATTATATTGAGTAGATATAATATCTTTGTTTCAGTTGCATTTGTATTCGGTCGTAATACAAATGCGGGTATGTTTATACTATTACGGGGTTATCCTGAAATTCATTTTGGGATCGCTTTTGGAAGTTGCCAGTTTCCAGTTTTCTATCACCCGTATTTAACATTCGGTTAAATACGGATTTTTCTTTTCTTGAGGGTGAGTCATGAGAGAGCTTCTAGAAGATTCTAGAATTGGTGACTAGGTTTGATGATTCATAGTTTGCATTAAATAAGAGATGATGTGTTTTGGTGACTCTTGGTTTGCATTAATTGATTAAGAGAGGTGTTCTTTTGACTCATGCTTTTTACTTAGTGCCAATGGTCACCTTCCCCTTCTCCTACACTCACCCCTCTCTCTTGATATGTGGCCGGCCCCCTCTTCTTTATTTGTGCTAGCCACTTTGTAAAAGATTATGGTTGTTGGAAAAAAGATGATAGTTTTTGTGTATGGAAATTTCATAGTTCATTTCCATTACCAGATTCAAATGGAAACTTCATTAACCGTTCGTCCATGGCTTTGGACGAAGTGAGACAAAGTGTTCTACTCATTCTCTACATCAATCTTGGTCATCTCTTTTACCAAACTTGGTGACCGAGTTGCCTCGGGTCAGAGGCGGGAGCCCGTTTAAAGATCCGTTGACGTGGTGCCACCTGGACGAGGAGATCGGAGATCGACGAGATCGGAGTAGCCGCAACGGAGTGTGGGATAAGGGTTAAAGAATGAAGGACTCGGATCGTTCGGTATAACCTTTCTACCCTCTTTGTAGTTTGTTAGTTTAGCAATAATGGCAGATCCGGGTTATAGTATGCGATAGCGCCAGTTATAAAAGTTTTTGTTCCGCATTTGGCGTCTGTTAGACGGCCGGGGCGCTACCATAGACTTAAATGGTATCAAAGCCACGCCATTAAGCTTTACTAACTTGTGCTAACGCGTTTAAAATATCGATCGAACGGATTTTCGAAAACCGCAAATTTCAAGTCTAAAGTTTCTGTTGATTTTAAAACAGGCCTAAAAATCATTTTGAGTACACCAGAAAATTGAGCAGGCTTTTTAAAGAACACTGGAGAAAAACGATAAAGTGAATCGACCGTACGACCGCGGAACCGCGGCCGTCTTGGTCAATCACTTGACCATTTTTCTTCTGGGGCTTCTACTTGGGAAATTATGGTTTTTGAAACTGTTCTTTTGGGCCCAGTTTTTGTTACTGTACAGCAGATATATGTAGGCCCCACTTCGGGAAATTTAGTCGATCGAAATTTAAACGTGTTAGTTTACATCACTTACATTATATCTCCGACCGTGAATGTCATTTGAGCGGTAAACCGTGTCTGATTGCTATAGTTCTTTTAGATGGGTTTGCGAACGTGACATTCGCGTTGATGTTCTGTGTTGTGCTGTGATGTTGCGGATTTGTCGGGGTGGATAGCAGTGTGCAATGGTAGTGCAGTCTGGATTTATTTGTACATTTGATATTGCGGGGCGAGCTTCCAACATGTGGACTGCCGTCACTGCCTGTTTGTATAATATTCTTTTGGGGCACGACTGGGCTGAGGTCGATGTACCCGTTGTACATATTTTTCATTTCTGCACTAGGTTTTGTTAGTTATATGTATGCCCTAGAGGCCATTACTGTACATAGGATGTATATTGTAGTGGATGCTGGGACATATATAGGGAGGACTTTCTTGCTCGACATGATAGTATGCTATCTGGTTGCACTTTATCTTAACGTGTACACTGATTGTCTCTCTGTTACATGTTGGTAAAGCCCTTAGGATGTGTACTTGACTACCTAGACTATGATGCGGATCATACTAGTGGGGACATGGTAGTCCATAAGTACATCCTTCAAAGTCCCTAGTCGTGGGTGTATCGAGACGGGGCATCGATATACCAGAGTAGACTAGCGTATACCTTCTCAACCCATACAGATGGGCGATGGATGATCCCATATCCATTGGTGTTTGACATCAGAGATGATATACGGGTGCTCAGTGGAGACTGGGTACACTGGACGGACTCGCCGAGAACTCCCAGATGGTATTATACCTTATGTCAGATGGCAGTTCTCTGGTGACACTGGCACAGGTTAGTCTGTAGACCCGAGATCGTCATAGAGTCTTGTGTGATTCCCACCGTGCTTTGATTTCCACCTTACCACGTCCAAGAGGGTATGCAAAACGGTGGTTTTTGGGTACAATCCCGAATCACATGGAGGCAATGAGCGATAGGAGGGGACTCGTCTCTCCCGGTATAGGGAGTTGATGTTGCGCTGTGTTCGATTGGCTATAACCGGAAATCCCTGGCCAGGGTTGCTGAGATCTACTGGTAAGTGTTACCAGTAGTTTCTCGAACTGTTATAGACCTCATATCGACACGACTTATCAAGCTACTGGGGTCTGACATTTACCACCCGTAGGCGAGATATGCGACATATCAGACGAACGAGACCGGACTGTACGGTAAGTGTTACTGGTTGGATTCACAGGAGTGTGAGCAGGCTTGCTCGTTGATCTTCTGATCGCTCAATATCCGGGTGGCCGTTACGTTTAGCAGACCGCTTGCGGCTTGTGGGTGTTTGATATGATCATCACCTACTGCCGGCGTATTGACGAGTCTTTAGAGTCCTACACAGAGGTTTCCTGGCTCAAGCGAAACGAAATAGGAGCGCATATGAGATATGTGCGGGACCGAGAATAATACCAGTATATGATACTGTATTCTATTCTCGCGATTTGTGACATTGATCGGTTGTATGCGATATAGCCGGGTTATCGGATCAAGTGTTGATTCGATAAATTGTTACTATTGATATTAGTCGGTTATATGCGATATGACCGGATCATTAAATCAAGTATCAATTTAATGATTTAATGTATAATTATATATTTGATATATTACTTTACATTAACTAGTATTTGTTCACTTAAGATTGATTTTCTCACTTGATTGTGCACATTGTATATATGATATATGTTTGTGCACTAGTTTGTATCATGTTTGATGATACATGCAAACTTGGGTATGTGTATGTTTTACACCATGTTTAGGTTAATGGTTAGCATTTTGTTTTCTTTATTTATTTTATTTAGTTAGTTAAAACAAAATCGTGGCTTTCTTTCTTTTATTTACTAGAAGCTTCATGTTGTTTTCTAGCATCTTTGAAAAAGTCTTACCATTTTGTTTGATTCCTTAACCCTAACCATTTACCTAAACCCTAGTTTATTCTCTACATGAGTTTATCTCACCCATGGTTGCAATATGATAGATATCACTTGAATTTTCTTTTTGTGATAATTCTTTTTCTTTCTTCTTCTTCTTCTTCTTCATGAAGAAAAGAAAAGCTTACTAGAAAATTCTAAGTGATGAAATCAAGTGAGAAATCCAAATCCAAAGTGAACCCACTTCCTATTTCTTCATCCTCTACCACTTGCCTTGTTGTATAGGGTGTTTTCTTCACATGGTTCATGACCAAGTGACGATGGAGCTTGAGTTTGAGTCGCCTCGATGTAGATCATCTTCGGCACCGAAGTCAACGACCTAGCCCGCTCATTTCTCCGATGAAACCGACGCTGGAGTCCGGGATCCCGATGATCGCAGCGGAGGGACGTCATCTCGGTGTTAGTTATATGTATGCCCTAATGGCCATTACTATACATAGGATGTATATTGTAGTGGATGCTTGGACATATATAGGGAGGACTTTCTTGCTCGACATGATAGTATGCTATCTGGTTTCTCTTTACCTTAACGTGTACACTGATTGTCTCTCTGTTACATGTTGGTAAAGACCTTAGGATGTGTACTTGACTACCTGGACTATGATGCGGATCATACTAGTGGGGACATGGTAGTCCATAAGTACATCCTTCAAGGTCCCTAGTCATAGGTGTATCGAGACGGGGCATCGATATACCAGAGTAGACTCGCGTATACCTTCTCGACCCATATAGATGGGCGATGGATGATCCCATATCCATTGGTGTTTGACATCAGAGATGATATACGGGTGCTCAGTGGAGACTGAGTACACTGGACGGACTCGCCGAGAACTCTCAGATGGTATTATACCTCACGTCAGATGGCAGTTCTCTGGTGACACTGGTACAGGTTAGTCTGTAGACCCGAGATCGTCATAGAGTCTTGTATGATTCCCACTGTGCTTTGATTTCCACCTTACCACGTCCAAGAGGGCGTGCAAAACGGTGGCTTTAGGGTACAGTCCCGAATCACATGGAGGCAATGAGCGATAGAAGGGGATTCGTCTCTCCCGGTATAGGGAGTTGATGTTGTGCTGTGTTCGATTGGCTATAACCGGAAATCCCTGGCCAGGGTTGCTGAGATTTTCTGGTAAGTGTTACCAGTAGTTTCTCGAACTGTTATAGACCTCATATCGACACGACTTATCGAGCTACTGGGGTCTTGACTTTTACCACCCCTACGCGAGATATGCGACATATCAGACGAACAGACCGGACTGTACGGTAAGTGTTACTGGTTGGATTCACAGGAGTGTGAGCGGGCTAGCTCGTTGATCTTCTGATCGCTCAATACCCGGGTAGCCGTTACGTTTAGCAGACCGCTTGCGGCTTGTGTGTGTTTGATATGATCATCACCTGCTGCCGGCGTATTGACGAGTCTTTAGAGTCCTACACAGAGGTTTCCTGGCTCAAGCGAAACGAAATAGGAGCACATATGAGATATGTGCGGGACCGAGAATAATACCAGTATATGATACTGTATTCTATTCTTGCTATTTGTATCATTGGATGGTTATATGAGATATAGCCGGGTTACCGAATCAAGTGTTGTTTCGATACATTGATACACTAAATATTAGTCGGTTATATGCAGTATGACCGGATCATTAAATCAAGCGTTGATTTAATGATTTAATGCATAATTATATATTTGATATATTACTTTGCATTAACTAGTATTGGTTCACTTAAGATGGATTTTCTCACTTGATGTGCACATTATATATATATGATATAGTTTTGCGCACTAGTTTGTATCATGTTTGATGATACATGCAAACTTGTTTGTGTATATGCTTTAATCTACGATTAGGTTAATGGTTAGGGTTTCATTTACTCATTTATTTACTTTATTCTTTTTGGCAAAATAAAATAAAATGGTGGCTTTTTGTTTTACACTTGAAGCTTCTTGAAGCTTTGAGCTTTGACCATTTTTGTTTCTTTTGCTTAACCTAACCATTTACCTAACCCTAGTTGATTCTCTACACTCAACCATGGTTGCTAATATGATAAGAATCACTTTATTTTCTATTATTCATTATTCTTATCATATTCTTCTTCTTCTTCTTCTTCTTCTTCAAGAAGGAGAAACCTTACTAGCTTTAATGGTGCTATGAGGAAAAGAGTGAAAAATCCAAATCCAAAGTGAACCCACTTCCTATTTCTTCATCCTCTACCACTTGCCAAGTAGTATAGGGTGTTTTATTCACAAGTTTCATGACATGGTGAAGTTGGAGCTTGATCTTGTGTTGCCTTGACGTAGATCATCTTCGGCAACGAAGTCGACGACCTAGCCCGATCATTTCTTCGACGAAACCATCGCTAGAGTCCGGGATCCGATGATCGCAGTGGAGGGACATCATCACGGAGCTAAGGAAGTGGAGGACCGGATCTACAAAGGTTGTAGTCTCTTTCACTTAGCAGTAAAGTTGTTTACTAGCTTGTAGTTTTGCCTATTCTCTAGTTAACGATCTAGTTTAGGGTTTCTCGGCACCGGAAAATTTTGAATTTGGCATGGTTGATGCCTTGTGAGACCTCTTGAGTGTGCCTTGGAACCCTACAGTGGTATCAGAGCCTAGCTAGAGCATTAGGCGATGCGTTAACGAAGTTAAAATCCCGATCGAACCCGAATACGGCATTTCAAACCCCTCTCTGTACATTTTTTAAAATCTGGGTTTTTCCAGGATTAAAAATACCTGAAAAATTCAGCAGGATAAAATAAGAATTATGGTGAAAAACGAGCCCCCAATTCATCAAGATGGCCGCGGAACCGCGGCGTTTACCCACCTTTAGCGGCGGTTTTTTAGGGACGGTTTTTTACACAGTAATTCTTTTCTTTGTGTTTACTATTTTATGAGTATTTTTAATCTGACTCAAGTGTTGAGCATTCTGGGGTTTATTTTGTAATCGTCGATTCGATCGGGAATTTTAAATTAGTTATTGTTTTTCCGGGTAAATTTTAGAACATGTTAAAATGTTTGACCGGATATAAATACCTACTTTTTCCCCTGTCGGGAAATTTCCAAGTGTTGGATCTTTCCGTAGTTTAAAGACGTTCTAAGTAGTGCAAGTAATGCGATGGACCCTCTAGAAGACAACAAACCTTAACTCGATTATGTGATCGTCTTGAACTGCCCTTTGAACCTTAGGGTTTGGGGCAGTACGGCGTGCCACATGTGAGGCGTTGGCTTGACCCTTCTACGGCTGGACCGTTGGTACTGAGGCATGAAGTGAATGTTTTTAAACTTATTTCATGTGTTGAGTTGTTTCGGGAAAACTTGGGTGTTTGATTATTCGATCGGAAAGTTTAACATTTTCTATTTATCTGGAATGTGATACAATATTTGGAATCCACAAGGAGTTATGAGATAACTGATTTGAATGTTATAAACATAGCACTTTAGTCTCACTTGATCAGTTGCCACGGAATTTTGATGCGATCAAAAGTCCGTCACAATCACGTAGAGTACGCGGATACTCGCCGGGTAAGCTTAATAGTCAGCTACACCCCATAGCCCCGACCAAGTGACTGTAGGAGAACCCCGTCGCCGAAAGTATCCGTTCGGGTGCTCGCGGTAGCGGTGTTCCGCCTTGGTGCACTTCGTCGACGGTATCGGGGGTGCGGCCGTCTACTAAAGTTTGCGACGAGCAATCGATCAGTATGTCGGGAATCCTGTTGAATTGCCCGACTTGATATTGAAAAGTGTTTTCAATAATGAGACTAAAATGCGGGGTTTATAACTGTTAGGCATGCGATGTCTACGGAATTCATTTGATTAGGCATGCGATGTCTAAGGAGGTTGCGGATTCCAACTGTTGTAGTTTTACACTTTCTTTTCTGTGACCGTAAGTGTAATATGTGATATCGCCGGTTTCGTTGCTATATGTCAACGACAATTGGGATGGGCATATTTACTTACGTTGATGACATGTGATGTTATGTGTTGCTGGATATGTTATATTGTATCGTCATGTTTGAATAGCCGGGGGGGTTTTATGTGAGATGAGTGTTTTTCATTTTCATTCATGTAAAAACTTATATGTAATATTCTTTTATTGGGGCACTTCCAGGTTGCGGAAGATGTCACCTTTTGTATATTATTTACTTTTCCGCACTAGGATAGGCCCAAGGAGGGGAGCACAAGTAACCGGGTTCTAGGGTCCAGTGGGAGACCAACTCGAGGAGTCGAGTCCGGGTCTCCTAACTCTAGAATTGGTAGGGTTGCTTGCCGCTCTCGTAGGGGTCTAGGGGTGTGGGTTTGGCTATTCATCACGACCGTGGAATCCGTGTTTTATACTGGCTCGTATTGAAAACACGGACGTCCTAGTATATCCAATATTTCATATATGATTTTTCTGCTGCGATATCTGTGATGTGATCATGTGATGTTCTGTGATAGATACTGTATATAGTATATACGATATATTTTATAGATGTTACTTATGTTTTACACCCGCGCTAGCCCTGTCCCGCTCTGCCGTTAGTTACCTAACCTAACGGTGCACGAAGGGACATCGAGGCGAATATGGATGGCATAAGTATACGTCGTATTTATCTGTGATGTTTAGGAGTTTTAAATGATGGGACTTCATTAATGTGATTAATGAAAGAAAAAGAAACCTAAAGATGTTGTGGAACCGAATTTCAAAAATAAAACAGGTAGCTACAGTTCTTGCTTTGCACAGCGGTATATATGATATATCATGCACCTTATTCGATGAGGAAAGGGCCGACGATCACTTCACCGGGAGTGACCCCTTTAGCAATAACTGGCAGATGCTACACACTCGGTTTGTCTTTTGATAGCTTCTATAGTTTCTGCTTTGCACAGCGGTATATATGATATATCCTGCACCTTATTCGATGAGGAAAGGGTCGACGATCCCTTCACCGGGAGTGACCCCTTTAGCAAAACTAGAAAAGCCTAAAAAACACTCCATTTTAAAATTATTTGATTTTACAACGATATCAAGTTCATTACGCAATGGGTTTTCAGAAAAACCTGTCGTAGCCCTCCGTCATTTCAGATAAATCCTACTTACTATTCGTGCTGCGTTTGTTGACCTTGTCAAGGCGCAGTGTGCGGTAGCTAACCAGTATTTATCTGCTTATGCATATGATGCAGATTGGGTTAGGGTAGTCGTACGGCCTTGTTGACCTTGTCAAGGGTCGTGCGGGTGGGTTTAATTCAATCAAGAAATGACGGGTTGAACTTGACTTACGGTCTATGGTTTGTTGACCTTGTCAAGGTCATAGATCGTTTGGGGCAAAATATTATCGGGAATTTCAAGTGTTGAAATTTGCAATGAGATTGCATACGTTCAATGAGATAGTTGGATCCCGATACTCACTGCGAGTAAGAGTTACTCCTGGGAGAGTTTTACACATTACAATTAGCCGATCAAGTAGGTGTCTAGAAAGGTGTCAATGAGGTTACGCCTCTGGGAAAACGAGGTTTACATTAATTAGGTTCGTGCGAAAGCACGGGGGACCTCCCTCAAAGTACCGACACTGGCCTGGCTGAAAGATTGGCGAACTTGTAGCGTGTAATTAATCCCGGCTAGTCTTTCCTTTTAGGGTTTGAAGGAAGATTTGATAAAAACAGTGGGAGCCATCCTGATTAGATAAAATAATAACCAATCTATTCTTGCAAGAGCATACGCTGAGTGTTTTCTTCTCTCTCTCTCTCCCGGTAGCGACCATATCACGCCTTAATCAAGATAATAAAACGGATATATTGACCGAACCCGCTTGTTATACTGAGCTGGGGAACGTTGGTCCCACTCCAACTTATAATTGTTATAAGACAGAGCAGGAAATTGGGGATTACCAGAATTCTCGTGCCGCCCAAACGAAGAAAGTGCATATGATGCATCTCCTTCGGGTGTGTTCATTACAGAGAACTGTTTCTCTGTATCCTCTACGTCCTGGGTATTTGATACCGGATTAGGATCCCAGATATGTAATTTGTTACATAGGGCTACAGAAAGGTAGAGAACTGAGAACGGGTGATAAGTTTCATGAGACAGAAAACGGTGCAAGTGTTGCAGCCAAGTCTGTTGGTCACTGTCACCCAGTATTCCAAATACATTGATTCTGAACAAATGTTATTAAATACCAAACCTGATATACAAAATCATATCAGTCTCTTTATTAGTAAAGAAATGATAAAATTTTGTATTGTTGGATAATATTTTGAACATTTCCTATATCAAAAGTTGATCGGTTCAGGCACGTTATCTAAAAGCATTAATGTTCTAAATCAAACTACAGTTCTTAGTATACGGAACACACACAAGAGGAATAGTTCAGAAATGAACGGATCCTTCTTGAGGTATTGTAGACAAGGTCATATCAATGCGACCCGACTAGCTGAAGTTACATTTAGATGCATATTTAAATCTGTTTGAATTTACATCTTATGAAACTTGCCAGTCATGTCACAAAGATTAGATGACCATAGCTCCGTTTATTGGAAACAGATAAAGAGTTAGTGAACTCTTGGGATGATACATGCTGATGTATGTAAGTCCCCTGTCTACACATGCCAAGACCGGTTCTTTATACTTCATTACATTCTCTGATGATCTCTTTAGATTCAGACATATGTTACTGTTGAAACACAAGTCCGAACCTCTTGAGATATTCACAGAATATAAGTTAGAAGTAGAGAACCAAAATACGGGTATAAGTATTATGTCCTATGATGAGATCAGGGAGGAGAATACTTGTGCATGGAATTCTTGGACTATTTTAAAGGAGAATGAGATTCTCTCTCAGTGTTACTCCTCTGAATACACCACAGCACAACGGTGTATCAGGGCGGAGCAATCACACCGTATATGATATGGTGCGCTCTATGATGAGTACTACTGAGTTTCCTATTTCCTTTTGGGAGTTATGCACTTAAGAAGCTGCATACCTATTGAATAGGGTTCAAATCAAATCAGTTGCCTACCACTTCATATGTGATATGGAAATGGAAGAGCCCATATCTTAAGTTTGTTAAGATTTGGGTTGTCCGGCCTATGTCTAAAAAGCAAAATCCGGACAAGCTCGAGGCAAGGTCTGTTATGTAGAACTGGAAATGTTCCAGCTATACAAACTGCAGCTGATGATTTGATAGAACCAAAGGATTCAGTAGATTCCAACGAACCTCAGCCTCTCCGCCGATCTAGTAGGGTTCCTCACCCACCTGAGAGTTACTTCGGTTTCTCTATGACAGTGGGAGCGGGGATTGCATCATGAGATGATGACCCAACTAGTTTCGAGTAGGCCATCGAGAGTAGGGACTCTGTAAGAATGGCTGGATACTTAGTGATCTGAGATGGAATCCATGTACACCAACAAAGTCTGGACTTTGGTTGCTATATCTGAAGGGTTAAATCCTCATCAGGAGCAAGTATATCTTGAGAAGATTACTAGGTGTAGATGGAAAAGTTGAGACTTTCAAAGCTAGACTTGTTAAAGGTTTTCATCATCGACCAGGCGTAGATAATGATGAAACCTTTTCTAAGGCGCTATGCTTAAGTCCATCCAGATCCTACTTGCCACGGCTACATACCATGACTACGATATCTGGCAGTTGGGTGCCATGACTGCTTTTCTAGATGGTGTTTTAGAAGAGTGCGTCTATAAGTACACAGCCAGAGGGCCTCGTAGACCGTGGGAGCAGCGGAAACGTGGGCAAGAAGTTTTATGTAATAAAGCAGGCATCGCGGAGTTGGAACGTCTGTTTTGATGTGTTAGTCAAAGAGTTTGACATCATCAAAATGGTAGATGAACCTTGTATAAACAAAAGGGTAGCAGGGAGTATGGTGGTGATCCTCGTAGAGTACGTGGATGACATACTCTTGATAGGGAAGGAGTTTCCTATGTTACGCTCGCTCAATCTCCGCTTATCACAATGATTCTCCATATAGGATCAAAGTGATACCTCCTAAATCCTGGGTTTTGGATCTAAGAGATAGATCTAATTGGATATTAGGATACTCACTAGTTGTAGTAAGATGGTATCAATTGATCCTGGGGAGAATCACTGGAAAGGTTCTAGGGTGATAAGGACGACTGAATGTCAGTCACAGGCATTGTCTTTACCCTCAGTAAAGGGACGGTATGTTAGAAGAGTTCCAAGCTAGATACCGTGGCATACTAGACGATAAAGGCTGGATACATCGCTACTTAAGATGCTACCAAAGAGGCAGTCTGGATGTATATTAGTTCATGAGATGAACTTCGTTCCTCCCATTGTGTGACAATGGAGTTGTGGCTTATGCCAGGGAACGCCCGTCCCATCAGTGATCCAGACATATTCTAAGGCAGTGTCACCTCATCATGGAGATAGTTGATCTCCAGGGGATCGAGGCTAGGAGAGCAGACTCAGAGGACAACACGGCGGATCCACTCACAAAGGCCTTTTCCCAGAGAGAGACTTTTATGGGATAGTTGAGTATGAGATACTACAACCACTGCTACAGATGGCCCTAGTGCAAGTGGGAGATTGTTAGTTATATGTATGCCCTAGAGGCCATTACTATACATAGGATGTATATTGTAGTGGATGCTTGGACATATATAGAGAGGACTTTCTTGCTCGACATGATAGTATGCTATCTGGTTGCTCTTTACCTTAACGTGTACACTGATTGTCTCTCTATTACATGTTGGTAAAGCCCTTAGGATGTGTACTTGACTACCTGGACTATGATGCGGATCATACTCGTGGGGACATGGTAGTCCATAAGTACATCCTTCAAGGTCCCTAGTCGTGGGTGTATCGAGACGGGGCATCGATATACCAGAGTAGACTTGCGTATACCTTCTCGACCCATATAGATGCGCCCCGGCCGTCAATCCGACGGCCAAATGCAGAAGCGGTGATAAACTTTAATTTTTCTTGAACTGGCAAACCGCCGCGCACTAATACCCGGATCGAACCATTAATTAGTCCTAGCTAACTACAAGATGGGGAAGAGAGATATACCGACTGATCCAAGTCCTCCGGTCTTCTCGTCGTCGTCCCGATCTCCTGCGGAATGTCCTGTCTCCACCTCGTCGCCGGAAGTGCACCACATCGCCTACTTCTTTTACGGGCTCCCACCTCAATGCCGAGGCAACTCGGGCACGAAGCCGGCTACTCGACGTGCCCAAGATTTACTGTAGAATATAATGTAGAGGCTTGTGTCTCATTTGGGGTTATCGGAATTGCCTTTTGGTGGAGGGATGAAAACAAGAAGTATGTGGAGGAGCTTGGAGAATTTTGGTGCATGAAATGAACAACCATTTTCCATCCAAAAATTTGGACAGCCCATATATGAAGTGGCCGGCCAACTTGGTGAGGGGAGAGTGAGAAAAAAGAGTGTCATACAAAGAGGGAGTGAGTGGAACAATAATGCAAAAAAGGAATCATGAAAGAACATGATAACAAATACATCCACACACAACCAACCTCACCCCTCATCATCATCAACAATCATGACTTTAAATGTCAAGTCATGATGGAGTCAAAACAAGTCAATGATGGTGCACATCATGAAAGCCATCATGATGCAACAAGATGCAAAGAACCCCCTCCACTAATGCCTATTTGCAACAATGCAAATAAACCCTCCTCCACCAATCTTCGGCCAATGAACGATACAAAGGAAATCGGCCGAAACGGAAAGCAAACTGGCAACTCCAGAAAACTGGTCCCGTAATAAATTACAGGAAAACCCCGATACTGTGCATACACACCCGCATCTGTATTTCGACCGAAACGCAAATGCAATGAGACAAAATCTACACTGTACTATACTAGGATCCGGCTTAAACCAAAGCCGGCCAGTAATATCCGTTCGATCCTGATCCGTGCAATACCGCACGTATCTGATCGAACCCTGCCATATAACCATACGGCCTGTAGTACAAACTGTCCGATCCTGATCTGTGCAATACCGCACGTATCTGATCGGACCTTGCCATATCTCCATACGGCCTCTACAACTTTTCGCCCGAAAGCTGAGTAACAGAATGTGGGGGACTCTAAAGACTCGTCAACACCTTGGTTGTGGATTTAACCACTAGCACGTCAGAGATATAAGCCAATACATAACGGGCTACCAGGTATTGACCAAAAGGGACGTCTGTGAGCGAACTCAGCCTGACACCCTACTGAGCCTGTCAGTGACAATATCCGTACAGTCCGGTCCGTTCGTCTATGAGCATCGCATGGCGGGCCTAGGGGGTTGGTAAAAGTCAGACCCCCAAAAGCGGTACAAGTCGTGTCGGAGTGTAGCCCAGAACACCCTGAGATACTACTGGAATACCTACCAGTAAATCTCCTTGCCTCGGCCGAGGGCTTCGTGTAATGGCTCTCCTAGACACAGCACGACCTCACCCCCAATACTGGGAGAGACGAACCCCTGAAGATACGCTCACTGCCTCCATGTGGCTCGGGACTGTACTCAACTAAAACCTGTTTGCACGACTCCTTTGAGCCGTGGTAGGGTAGTAATCAAAGTACAGTGGGAACTCACACAAGACAAATGACGATCCCCAGGTCGATGAACTAACCTGCACACATGTCACCAGGGAACTGCCATCTGACGTCTGGTATATGACCAACTAGCATGTTCCCGTCGAGTCCTGTCCGGTGTACGCATAACCCAATGAGCACCTGTATACATCTTAGGTGATCCAACTGACACCAGTGGCTTATGAGACCGGCCACCGCCCCTCGTCGGGGTCTCGACTGTATACACTAGTCTACTCTGGAGTATCGATGCCCTGTCTCGAAACTCTCACGACTAGGGACCATTTAAGGATATGCTTATAGACCCCAGCTCCCACTTATATGATCGCCCTCATACTGCTGGTGGTCAAGCAAGAATCCTAGGGGCTCTATCAACGTGTAATAGCGACTTGTCAGGTCACCTAAAGCAGTACACGATGATAAAGGTAAACCAGATAGCATACTATCATCTCGAGTAAGACTGTCCTACCGGGATAGGTCCTCCATCAATCATTGCAATCACATACCTGTGACCTAATAATTGACTCTGAGGGCACTATCTCCAACAATCTCCCACTTGCACTCAAGGCTAATTATTGCGATGTCGCATACTCACTGTAACACCCGAGCCCAATAATACTATGTATATTACTAGTTGAGGGTTATTTATTGCTCTTTCCAATTTTCCTGATTTTCTGGCGTTTATTGCTAAATTTTACCCGGTTAAGTCATTTTGGCACATAACAAATTTTAACTCCGAAAATAAAATTTAAGATGTCCATGTTGGCCTACTCGTCGCCACTAGTCGCGTGGTAGCGTCCGCGTGTCGAGATTCCGTTCCGTTTGGTTAAACGGGCCAGTGTGGGCGACTACGCGCGCGTGCAAGTGTCCGACTTGGGGGCATGCATTTTAATCACTAAACACCTCTTTTCAAAAATTGGAACCCGCTTAAAATCCTATAATTTGAATTTGGAACATTTGGGCGCGACCCGGGCTCGATTTGGAAATGTTTTATTTCGCGTCAAAATGGCCCATTTAAATTTAATATCGAATATTTATATATACACTCAAATCTTTAATTCACAACAGAAATCCCTCAAATCTTACGCAATTTCCTTCTCAATCAAATCTCGTGGCCAATCACGAGCTCTTATTGAGCTCGTGGGCCCCCTCCTTTCCATCTCTCTCTCTGCCACTCTCCTCTTTCTCTCTCTTCTCTCAATCTCTCACTTTCTCTCTCCTATCTCTCTCTCTCTCATCTATATATTTACGTAACCTTCGCAGCCGCCTCCCTCATTCATCTTCCTCCTTACGAACCCGACGCAAACCCTAACCCTAGCCCTCGTGATCCCATCGCCGACTCCCCCGCGACTTCGCCGTCGCCGCCCTCACCACCACGACCTCCACCGCACCCACCTACCCTCTTCCTCCCGTTCTCCCGCTCCTTCCCGCACTGCACCCATTCCCGACCTCGCCTCCACCCTCGCAACCCTCGCCGTCGACGCCACCCATCGTCGTCGACAACCCCGCGACTCCCTCTCACCCTCCTCGGCGCGACCTCGGCATCACCCCCTCCTCTCCTCGCTGGACCACGAGCAAACCCGAACCGACCCTGCACCATCTCCCGCTGCTCACCGGAGAACGCACCGGCGACCTCGCCATCGTCACCAGGGCCGCCTACTCCTTCCCCTCGACCACCAGAGCCGACCCCCTCTCCTCCAGCTCGCCGCAGCATACTATTCCGCGCACCCCGAAGCTTTCAACCCTCGCTGCAGCCGCTGCCGTCGCTTCGCCGGCGTTCCAGCGCCGTCGAGCTCGCCGGGGTCACCTGGTACATCTCTCTGTAAGTGTCCCCTTTCCTTCCTTTGTGCAAATCATCCCCCTGCTGGTCCGTATTTTTTGGATGTGTGGGTTTTGTCGCTAACTCCGTTACTTTTGACATTTTGCCGGAATCCGACCGTACCGCCTTGACGAACCCGACGCTCCAGCGAAGCCCCCTGGTCCGTGTGATCCCGTTGATTTCTGTTGGGACTCGATCCGTGGCCCGTGCTTCCTTATCGCAGTTTCTGCCGACATCGCATCCGTGTTTCGGTTTGCGGAACCGCCGAGGCAAGTATCCGAATACTTGCTTAACATGCTACAATTTAATCATCATATTATAACCACACAACTAATATAACATCGATACCTTTTATAACTTAGAATCGCTAGCCACGATTATCCGTAACCTTAAATCAATGAAATCATTGCTCGCTTTAACCGGTCTGCTATTAATTCATACTTAACTAATCAAACCAAGTAGATCATCCCCACTTCATTTGTTAAAATCACTCATGAGACAATTATTGTGCTTAGTTCAAATTCATGTAACTCCATTACGTATATTATCGATATTGTTCGTCTTGTGGCTTTTGCACCTCAAAGGTGCGTGAACCGGATTAATAAGAGAATACGAAATATCACTGTGTTTACCTAGATGAATATTGTTATTTACTGTTTCCTGCTACTGTTCATTATTGATTGTGTACCTGTTGTGAGCACTTACCGATTGCACGACATATTGGCCTGACCCTGCTACACCTGACATATACATACTTACCGACCCATCCCGTTGTACCATGACATTACTTGTTCCTGATCTCGTGCCTAATGCCGACAAACCTAACCATTCCTGCTGTCGATCCAGACAGACCTACTTTTACTTGACATTGCGTTGGCATTAATCCTTGACTACTGAATACCTGACTTGACATACATAGTTTGGGGGTATGGGGAAATCAAAGGTGAAACCGACTTGTAACTCAATAGTTCGATACATTGTTCTGATCAGTCTTACGGGCTTGGCCAGCTCCGGAGTGTTGATGCTGACATCACTCATCTATCCTACTACCTTTTACTGCTTAGCGGCACGTCTCGGATTCAGCCCCGAGGATCATGACCGTGGTCCCGGGCACGCACGGGATACTATTGAGTTACATCGACGATTCATCAATTGGTTTCAAAGACTATAGAGTAGAAAACCTGATAGGACAGTTCAGTCACCATTGCACACTACCCTGCTTGTTATTTCTTATTACTGCTTTATTCATGTTCATGCTTGCATTGTTTATTACCATGTTTATATTGTATACTTGATTTCATGACGCGCTGACGTCTGGGTTTTGCATGGCCCAGATTCCGTCCCTTTGTCGTCGACCGAGCAGGAGTACTTCAGCCAGCAGGCTGAACAGTGAGTCCTTAGGATTTAGTTTATTTATGTCATTTCATTTCCAGATGTGAGCCCGCATTATGGGACATACTGTTTATTCATTGTATTGGATCATTAGCTTCCGCACTTATTGTTTATTGATTCCTGTTATTATGGATTTGGACATGTATTTAGTTTATTTTATCTTGTTCTGGATATCTTTACAACCGTAATGAGACTGTGGATGGATACTTCCTACCCATAGGTAGCATGGTTGGCTATGTCACGTGCCCAAATCTTGCGTACTCTGGGAAGCGGGGCGTGACATGGTTTTATGGTATCAGAGCCATAGGTTAATTGGGTTGATTCTTTGTAGTTGGGTATCGCACCCGATACACGAATCAGAATACCCGTGATTAGGAAACATGTCCTGCCACCTTGACCGTTTTACCATCCTTGAATCATTCTTCCGGATCATGTCGGCATGCAAACTTACTTTGCATTGTCAAACTTGAAAACCTAACTTCTTGTTATCTCTAGGACTTAGGCGACTTGGGTGGAGTTAAGTAATTGCGGCTATGATACCGCGGCATAGCTACAATGCGGCACTCTATTTAAGTATCTTGGAGTTCTAGCCTTGATCTATACTCGAAAACCATCATCATGCTAACGTTGGGTACTTTGATTTCCAGGGATATGGCCGATCAGAATTTGGAGGTGGACCCAGGGTATGCGGTCTTAGCCGCCAGGCGAGGAGTGATAAGGGGATTGTTGGAGAAACTAAAGGAACAACTCGAGCTGGAACCAGCATTTGCACTGGACCCCACGTCCGTACGTAGAAGTATTCCAGTGAACAGGCGCAGCGTGGCACCAATGAAGAAAACAAGTATGGGTGATCGGAAGGGGAGCGTGATCTGTAGCCACTGCCATAAACCCGGACATGTGCGAAGGGAGTGTCGTTTGAGGCTGGGACTCTGTTTTAGATGTGGAGCGGCAGATCACACCGTTGATGCTTGTCCGTCGAAGCCTCGCATAAAGGATGATACACAGAAGCCTCCACAGGGACCGTTCCAAGGACAGGAACCGCTTACTCAAGGACCACAGCAGGCTCAAGCGTTCACGTTGACGGCTGAAGAAGCTAAGGCATCGGGAGAATTGGTTTCAGGTAATTTACTCGTTCATGGTTTTCCCGCTTTGGCATTACTTAATTTCGGAGCATCCCATTGTTTATGTCATCCAATTTATAACTACACACTCGATCACCTGCACGACCCTGTCTAGTTTCTGGGACATACACACTGGGAATGGGAAAATCATAGCTAGTAAGGAAGGTAGAGATTGTACAGTTGTTGTTTGCGGACGGGAGCTTTTGCAGACTTCTTGGGGATAGATACGGGCAGTTATGAGGTTGTCTTGGGGATGGATTTTCTTGACACTTTCCACACCCACATTGGCTGTAGGGCAAGGAAGGTAATTTCCAGATTCCCGGACATCCTAAGTTTACTTTCATTGGAGAAAGAAATTCTGTCGGGCCAGTCGAGTTTAGGGCTTGGCCGACGAACAGTGTTCTTGCGGCTATGGTAGTGGAGAGTGATGAAGAGCCGGCAGTTATCCGCGACATTATGGATGTGTTTGAAGACATTTCGGGCTTACCACCGAAGCGAGATGTGGAGTTTGCGTTTGACCTTACTCCTGGTGCAACGCCAGTATCAAAAGCTGACTATCCAATGGCACCAGTAGAATTGGAGGGAGTTAAGAAACAAGTGAGTGAATTACTCGAGAAGGGATGATTCGAAGCAGCAACTCACCTTGGAAAGCTCCAGTTCTTTTAGTGAAGAAGAAGGATCGCACTGCCGACGCTGAGACGAGAGAAATTATTCGCGAAGACGAGTAAGTGCGAATTCTGGCTGGAAGAAGTGAAGTTTCTGGGGCACGTCGTGTCGGGCGATGGAATCGCCGTTGATCCCGAGAAGATTGCAGCAGTTCGGGATTGGCCTGTTCCAAAGAATGTTGCGGAGATAAGGAGTTTTCTTGGACTCGCCGGATACTACAGAAGATTTGTAGAGAACTTCGCTCGTTTAGCTGAGCCGTTAACCAAGCTTACGCGTAAGGAGGTACCGTTTGTGTGGACAGATGGATGTGTATTGGCCTTCGAGACGTTGAAGCAGGAGTTGATAACCGCCCCTATCCTAACCGTACCGGACAATTCCGAAGGACTGAGGATTCACAGCGACGCATCTGGAAAAGGATTGGGATGTGTTTTGATGCAGAATGGGAAAGTCGTCGCTTACGCATCGAGACAGCTGAAGACTCATGAGCAGAACTATCCGACTCATGACTTGGAGCTTGCAGCCGTGATCTTCGCCCTGAAGATTTGGAGACACTACCTTCTGGGCGAGAGAGTTGAAGTCTTTACGGATCACAAGAGTTTGAAATATGTGTTCACTCAGAAGGAGTTGAACATGAGGCAACGCAGATGGTTGGAGCTGATGGCCGACTACGACCTCGATCTTAAGTACCATCCGGGAAAGGTTAATGTCGTGCCAGATGCACTAAGTCGGTTACCAGCAATTCAGTTATTGACTGCACAGAGAGAGATCATTGAGGAGTTTCGGAGATTTGACTTGGAGGTTGTGCTACCGCGTGCTACAGGACAGTTGATGCAGTTACAAGTACAATCGTCCTTAGTTGAGAAGATTAAAGCGGCGCAATCGCAGGATCCTAGACTGCAAAAGTTTCGAGAGCAGGTTGGAGCTGGACTACGAACCGATTTACTGATCCATGAAGATGGATCGTTGAGATATGGTAGCCGTGTGTGTGCGCCAAAAGGAGATGTGCGTGAGGAGCTTATGAAGGAGGCACACAGTTCAGCTTAATCTGTACATCCAGGAGGGACGAAGATGTACCGAGATATTCGACAGCATTTCTGGTGGGAAGGTATGAAACGGGAAATTGCCCGCTTCGTGGCTAGGTGCTTGGTGTGTCAGCAAGTCAAGGCTGAACACCAAAGGGTTGCTGGTTTGCTGCAACCACTTCCGATTCCTCAATGGAAGTGGGAACATATAACCATGGGTTTCGTGACGGCTTTACCCCGGAGTCCAAAGGGCAACAATGCTGTATGGGTGATTGTCGATCGGTTGACCAAGGCAGCTCGCTTTATTCCTTTTCGGGTTGGTCAATTGACGGAGACTTTGGCAGAGCGGTACATGCAGGAGATTGTCAGATTGCATGGAGTACTGGTAAGCATCGTGTCCGATCGGGACACTCGGTTCTTGTCACACTTTTGGAGGAGTTTACAAGAAAGTTTGGGGACTCGATTGAAGTTTAGCACAGCTTATCATCCTCAGACCGATGGACAATCGGAGAGAACGATCCAGACCCTTGAAGATATGTTGAGGGCTTGCATGTTGGACTTCAAAGGTTCTTGGGAAGATCATCTACACCTGGTGGAGTTTTCGTACAACAATAGTTTCCAAGCGACAATCCAGATGGCTCCGTTTGAAGCGTTGTATGGTCGTAAGTGCCGTTCACCTGTTTGTTGGGATGTTGTTGGTGAACGAAGGTTACTAGGACCAGATTTGGTGGTACAGACAGTCGAGAAGGTGAATACAATCAGGAAGCTTATGAGGGCAGCTCAAGACAGACAGAAGAGTTGGGCCGACACGTCAAGAAGACCTCTAGAGTTCGCCGTGGGCGATTTGGTATTCCTGAAGATATCACCGACTAGAGGGGTGATTTGCTTTAGAAGTCGGGGAAAGCTTAGTCCCCGATTCGTTGGACCCTTCGAGATTTTGAAGCGTGTTGGAGAGGTATTGTACCGGTTGGCGTTACCACCGTCATTAGCAGGAGCTCACGATGTGTTTCATGAGTCTCAACTACGGAGGTATGTTCGTGATGAGACCCATGTCTTGGATCATTCGGAGTTGACCGTTCGGGAAGACCTGACTTTTGAGGAGCGACCAGTCGAGATCAAGGATAAAAGGTTCTTAAGAACAAGGTTATCCCTCTTGTGCTAGTTTCTTGGGGTAACCGATCGCATGGAGAATCTACTTGGGAGCGAGAAGACGAGATCCGGCAGAAATTCCCTCATCTTTTCCAGTAGTTAGTTATCTTGTATTCTTGGAATTTCGAGGACGAAATTCTTTTGTAGTTGGGTATGATGTAACACCCGAGCCCAATAATACTATGTATATTACTAGTTGAGGGTTATTTATTGCTCTTTCCAATTTTCCTGATTTTCTGGCGTTTATTGCTAAATTTTACCCGGTTAAGTCATTTTGGCACATAACAAATTTTAACTCCGAAAATGAAATTTAAGATGTCCATGTTGGCCTACTCGTCGCCACTAGTCGCGTGGTAGCGTCCGCGTGTCAAGATTCCGTTCCGTTTGGTTAAACGGGCCAGTGTGGGCGACTACGCGCGCGTGCAAGTGTCCGACTTGGGGGCATGCATTTTAATCACTAAACACCTCTTTTCAAAATTTGGAACCCGCTTAAAATCCTATAATTTGAATTTGGAACATTTGGGCGCGACCCGGGCTCGATTTGGAAATGTTTTATTTCGCGCCAAAATGGCCCATTTAAATTTAATATCGAATATTTATATATACACCCAAATCTTTAATTCACAACAGAAATCCCTCAAATCTTACGCAATTTCCTTCTCAATCAAATCTCGTGGCCAATCACGAGCTCTTATTGAGCTCGTGGGCCCCCTCCTTTCCATCTCTCTCTCTGCCTCTCTCCTCTTTCTCTCTCTTCCCTCAATCTCTCACTTTCTCTCTCCTATCTCTCTCTCTCTCATCTATATATTTACGTAACCTTCGCAGCCGCCTCCCTCATTCATCTTCCTCCTTACGAACCCGACGCAAACCCTAACCCTAGCCCTCGCGATCCCATCGCCGACTCCCCCGCGACTTCGCCGTCGCCGCCCTCACCACCACGACCTCCACCGCACCCACCTACCCTCTTCCTCCCGTTCTCCCGCTCCTTCCCGCACTGCACCCATTCCCGACCTCGCCTCCACCCTCTCAACCCTCGCCGTCGACGCCACCCATCGTCGTCGACAACCCCGCGACTCCCTCTCACCCTCCTCGGCGCGACCTCGGCATCACCCCCTCCTCTCCTCGCTGGACCACGAGCAAACCCGAACCGACCCTGCACCATCTCCCGCTGCTCACCGGAGAACGCACCGGCGACCTCGCCATCGTCACCAGGGCCGCCTACTCCTTCCCCTCGACCACCAGAGCCGACCCCCTCTCCTCCAGCTCGCCGCAGCACACTATTCCGCGCACCCCGAAGCTTTCAACCCTCGCTGCAGCCGCTGCCGTCGCTTCGCCGGCGTTCCAGCGCCGTCGAGCTCGCCGGGGTCACCTGGTACATCTCTCTGTAAGTGTCCCCTTTCCTTCCTTTGTGCAAATCATCCCCCTGCTGGTCCGTATTTTTTGGATGTGTGGGTTTTGTCGCTAACTCCGTTACTTTTGACATTTTGCCGGAATCCGACCGTACCGCCTTGACGAACCCGACGCTCCAGCGAAGCCCCCTGGTCCGTGTGATCCCGTTGATTTCTGTTGGGACTCGATCCGTGGCCCGTGCTTCCTTATCGCAGTTTCTGCCGACATCGCATCCGTGTTTCGGTTTGCGGAACCGCCGAGGCAAGTATCCGAATACTTGCTTAACATGCTACAATTTAATCATCATATTATAACCACACAACTAATATAACATCGATACCTTTTATAACTTAGAATCGCTAGCCACGATTATCCGTAGCCTTAAATCAATGAAATCATTGCTCGCTTTAACCGGTCTGCTATTAATTCATACTTAACTAATCAAACCAAGTAGATCATCCCCACTTCATTTGTTAAAATCACTCATGAGACAATTATTGTGCTTAGTTCAAATTCATGTAACTCCATTACGTATATTATCGATATTGTTCGTCTTGTGGCTTTTGCACCTCAAAGGTGCGTGAACCGGATTAATAAGAGAATACGAAATATCACTGTGTTTACCTAGATGAATATTGTTATTTACTGTTTCCTGCTACTGTTCATTATTGATTGTGTACCTGTTGTGAGCACTTACCGATTGCACGACATATTGGCCTGACCCTGCTACACCTGACATATACATACTTACCGACCCATCCCGTTGTACCATGACATTACTTGTTCCTGATCTCGTGCCTAATGCCGACAAACCTAACCATTCCTGCTGTCGATCCAGACAGACCTACTTTTACTTGACATTGCGTTGGCATTAATCCTTGACTACTGAATACCTGACTTGACATACATAGTTTGGGGGTATGGGGAAATCAAAGGTGAAACCGACTTGTAACTCAACAGTTCGATACATTGTTCTGATCAGTCTTACGGGCTTGGCCAGCTCCGGAGTGTTGATGCTGACATCACTCATCTATCCTACTACCTTTTACTGCTTAGCGGCACGTCTCGGATTCAGCCCCGAGGATCATGACCGTGGTCCCGGGCACGCACGGGATACTATTGAGTTACATCGACGATTCATCAATTGGTTTCAAAGACTATAGAGTAGAAAACCTGATAGGACAGTTCAGTCACCATTGCACACTACCCTGCTTGTTATTTCTTATTACTTCTTTATTCATGTTCATGCTTGCATTGTTTATTACCATGTTTATATTGTATACTTGATTTCATGACGCGCTGACGTCTGGGTTTTGCATGGCCCAGATTCCGTCCCTTTGTCGTCGACCGAGCAGGAGTACTTCAGCTAGCAGGCTGAACAGTGAGTCCTTAGGATTTAGTTTATTTATGTCATTTCATTTCCAGATGTGAGCCCGCATTATGGGACATACTGTTTATTCATTGTATTGGATCATTAGCTTCCGCACTTATTGTTTATTGATTCCTGTTATTATGGATTTGGACATGTATTTAGTTTATTTTATCTTGTTCTGGATATCTTTACAACCGTAATGTGACTATGGATGGATACTTCCTACCCACAGGTAGCATGGTTGGCTATGTCACGTGCCCAAATCTTGCGTACTCTGGGAAGCGGGGCGTGACACTCACAGTCCGTGTGATACCGAACACCCAACTCCTCTACTAGTCAGTCTCACAAAGCTCGTTTGCGAAACTATTGCGTTCGAGGAATAGCCTCAGTGAGTGGATCCGCTTTGTTGTCTCTTTCCATGTCTCTCTATATCTCAAGTTCGCGGAGAAAGCCATCTCCCGAAATGAGCAATACCTGTCTTAGAATATGTCTGGATGTCTGATGGGACTTAGCTCATAAATGAACTCCAAATCCAAACTTCTTAGACTGTATCGTCAACTTAACTTAATCAGTATCCTGCGCCATGCCTCCCTCAGTATTGCCTTGGACCAACTGTCCAAAATACTGCCCCTCGTCAGAAGGAAAACTATAACTCTGACAACCAACTTGTCGTCCATGTCACCTTGGAAGCCTGGAATGATAACTGTCTCCCGAATGAGCCTGTCGTTATCATATCCCTAGAACATGCACTTATGTTCTAAAACTGCTTCTGACTGTTTCTCCTGGATTGGATCAATGTCAACTTATTGCATCTAGTGCAAGAACAACATCTGGTGTGGTACTTGACATCTCATGATTGACTCAATTGCCTAAGCAAGTGATCTGCCAATCATGCACGTCCCTCTCTACTTTAGTCTGTAAGACACCTTTAGAGAGGGTGACTCCATCACCTGCAGGTACACTACCGTGCCAGGAGTCGTCCATTCTAAATATCCTTAGAATGCTGTCTAAGTACCCAGACTGGGAAACCACCCAGATCTAGATCTAAAACCATAGATCTAGTAACCAGTATGTCTGATACAAAATCCATTTCCTTTGTGGAGAAACCACTGTGTGACGACCAAAGTATAACCGATTGTAGTATAGGAGTTTCTTTTCCTACTCTGTGTATGTCATCCAAATACCAGGATATTACACCCTACTACCTTCTCAACAGATCCATCCCCTATTCTGATGAAGTCAAACCTATGACTGTCACGTCAGAAATAGATGATCTATCTCCGCTACATCTGCTTTAGTCTATAAATAGACATAAGCTACCTATCCACCAATGCTTCCGTTGCTCCCACTGACTACGACAACCCTCTGGCAGAGTCATATACACGTACACTTCTAAAGCGAGTTCAGAACGACGCTATACTCATCCTCCCGCCGGGTCTCGCAGCCTGGAACAACAGCAATGGTAATTGTGGGTAAACAAGAACTTCCCTGTCACCGTCCTTGAGGCTACCGTAGTACCTCTCGGGTGCCTGAAGTTACCCACCTTATCTGCGGAGTGGCCAATGGAATGTCAATCCAGATTGAATCTTTAGGTTCCTTATCAAATCTTCAGTAATCGTTTGTGGTTCTGGAATCACTTCCAGTTCTACCATACTCCCACTGCTGTTTTCTGAAAAAATCCATTTTTAATAAAACTGTGGCGAGTCTAGAACAATATTGCTATTGTTCATCCAGATGGTAGAAAGTCAACCCTCGTCATAGCCTGGGTCAACCCACAAACAGCCATTACAGAAACGTGCCTTGAGTTGTCCAGTGTCTGGTTTTAATCATAAGCCGGACAACTCCCCGTACCTTAACAACGTTAAGATACGAACTGTTCTATATCCCATATAGGACCAGAGGCACTGATTTAACTGAACCAGATCCAAATCATGCAACTATCTCCAGTGCATGTCAACTAAATGGAAGGAGGCCGATCAGCGTTACTCAACTTAGGAATGCTTCCAATTATGAGTAACCTGAAAAAGAAGCAAGTTCTCTTAGTCATTACTATCAACTTAATACCATACACAAGTATCTACATCTTCGATCTCTTTGAAGAATCCCGATACTTGCTACACCTGGTTCTCTACTCTATTCAAATACCTATAACTTCTCAAAATTCGGACCCTGTGTTTCCGCGAAACACTTGTCTAAAAACTAGAGAAGTCATAAGTAAACCGAATATAGTACGAGGACCAACCCCTCTGTCCTGATGGACCCTGGACAACATACAATACTCTGTATAAGTCCCTTGAGTCTGAAAACTCATTCACCGTGTGTCGTAGGTTGAAAACTGTACTTATGGTTAAGAAGAATTACACCGCTGTTTAATGCTCCTTACCTAACCATCCACTGATATAGGTAAATGTCGTAGACATAATTTCAGAAAGGTATATCTCACTCTATGAAAATAGACGTACAGATATATCAATTTGAAATTGGTGCATAACTGCGGATATTCAAAACCAAATATTTGCCAACCGGCAAACAGCCCAGGTGATTTCCTCAAATATCACCGATTACAACGAATCCCGATATAATGAGGATAATCACCCAATTCCCAATAACTTACTCCCACTCATCATCTGTAAAACCATACAGATGTGAGAATCGTACCTGGTAAATACATACCCTGGAGTAAGTATCTAATCGGGAAAACAGTTTTGCTTTAACATTACACAGTGAAACTGAAACATTGAAATGTTCCGATGGGGTATTCTGGTATTCCTAGTAATGCCTCTTCCAGATTCACGACTGTAACCGTATAGTTCTTTGCCACCTCTCCAAATCCCTTCATATGTCTTTAGTCTTTACCTTCTGTACACCCCTTTAGGCCAAATGGTTTTCTTCCTTCCCTACCGTTCGGCACCAGCCTATGGTTTGGAAGAAGACTATCCAATAAGCATAATGGGTGTACTGTCCCAATCCTAGGAACACTCGCAATGAGAGAGGGTGAAGATAAAAGACAACCGAATAAACCTTATTCCTATTTCTCCTGGACCAGATTCCATCCCCGAACTGGAACAAGTTCCATTCGAGTTCGTATATAACCATACGATGGAGTATCCAAATAAACTGTGGATCTTCGTAGTGATACGGAGTGTCTTGGAGAAATACAAAGGTGATGTGGGAGTGGTAACGAAATATTTGGTTTGGTCGTGAATATCTGTTGCAATTTACTTTGCCCTCTTACTAATCCCTTGCTTTGTCTGAACTTAATACCTTCTGTACACCATCGTTATGCTAATTGGTTTTCTTCATTCCCTACCAGTCGGCACCAGCCTATGGTTTGGAAGAAGACTATCCAATTTGCGTAATAGGTGTACTATCTCCTAAACCAAGGAGTACTCGCAACCTGAGAGAAGGTAAAAAGAAAAGACAACTGAATAATCCTATCCGTTTCCTCCAGAACCTGAAACCATCCTCGAATAAATTCCTTCGAGTTCGTATCTAACCATACGATGGTTTTGTCCAATGGAAGTGGACGTTCGTAGTAATACGGGGTGTCCTGAAGAAAAGGGTAAAAGTGGGAGTGGCAACGAGGTCTGCAACTCTGACAATCCAAAAGCCGGTGTTTAGAAGGTTCGGTCAACTTGGTCACTGAGTCATAGTCTTAGGGTCGGGTCAATGGTCGCTGCCAAAGAGAGAGAGAAAAGAAACACTCAGCGTGCACTCTAACCTAGATCAGAATGGTTACCAATTTATCCAATCTGGAAACCTCCCACTGTACCTCAAATTCTCCTCCAAACCTGAAAGAAGAATTAGTCGGGATCACCCGAGGAGTACACCAACTCATCAGTGGGAATCGGGATCCAACTATCATCGCATGATAACGTGACGGAATCCGCTCACGGTATCACACTCCAGAAGGTATGCGCATATCTGGCAAGTTTCAGTTCTTTTGAAACTCCCGATGTGATTTTTGCCCCATGCTCTTATGACCTTGACGAAGGCCAACAAATCATAAGTCACATGTCAAGTTCTACCCGTCATTCTCCAGGTTGATTTGAACCCACCCGCACAAGCCCTTGACGAAGGCCAACAAGGCTATACGACTGTCCCAAACCAACGCATCTATCTATGCTGCAAAAAGGCAACAAGCAGCTACCATACACTATGCCTTGACGAAGGCCAACAAACATAGCATGAATACTACGTGCTACCCGTCTGAAACGACGGAGGGCTACGAATGGTTTCTGGCGAAAACCTTTAACGTAATGAACTTGATATCGTTGAAGGAACGGATAGCTTTTTGAAAATATAGTGACGAAAACTTTCGCTAAAGAGGTCACTCCCGGTGAAGGGATCTCGGCTCTTTCCCCGTAGAATGGGGTGCAGGATATTCCAACTGAATACCACGGTGCAAAGCAAATGTAATCGGCTATAGTGAAGTCATTGCCCTGACGCAAACTTTTGTCCAAGGGGTCACTCCCTGTGAAGGGATCTCGGCCCTTGCCTCGTCGACTGAGGAGCAGGATATTCCAACTGAATACCACGATGCAAAACAAAAGTGAACGTCCTTGCAATAACAGCTTTTTGAAAAGTGTTCCAACAACATCAGATTAGGTTTGTTTTTAACTTGCATTGATCCGAATCAATGCAGTCCCATCAATTGATCACACCAAAAAGAACGAAAATATACTGATGTACGTATATGCCATCCGCATTCGTCACTGGGTCCCGTCATTACCCGTTAGGTTAGCTAACTAACGACAGAGCGGGGACTGGACTAGCGCGGATGTAAAACATATACAACATCTACTAATATATATACCAATATATTATATTCGCTCAAGGCGTGATAAAAAATGCAACATCACAGAGAATGAACAGCATCACAGAAACAATACAGATATCTGGGATCCCCGGGTTTCACAGAGCCACTACTGAAACCCGACGTTCCCCTGGTCGTGTGGATAGCCTGTGCAATGAAATCCTAGACCCCTACGGGCGCGGCAAGTCACCCGCCAAAACCTGAAGCGAGCCAGCCCCCTTCAGCTCCGTGAATGGACCACCCAGCACTCCACGGAATCCGGCAACTTGGGCACCCCTCCTGGGTCAACCTGTACCCCCTACGAGTGCGGCGTATAGCCCGCCAATCCCAGAGTGAAGCCCCCTCCGTCCCAATGCCATGAGATGCGGGCTTGTTGCCCTCTAGAACCCGGCTATCCGTGCACCCCTCCGCGGGGCAATCCTAGTACAGAAAGTAAAATATACATACACCGGGTACAACGACCGCAACCTGGCCGTGCCCCAAAATAATAATACAAACAGGCAGTGACGGCAGTCCACATGTCGGACGCTCGCCCCGCAATATCAAATGTACATAATACAACCACAACTGTACTAGCATTGCATCCAGGCTATCCCCCACGACCGATCCGCAACATCACAGCAAAAACAGAACATCAACGTGAAAGTCACGTTCGCAAATCCGTCAAACCGGGCTATAGCAGTTAGACCGGATTTACCGATCGAGTGACATTCACGATCGCAGATATAATGTAAATACTGTGAAATAATGTGTTTAAAATATCCGATCAATCAAATTTTAACAAGTGGGCCCCCAAGCAATACTGTAGCACTCACAGAAATTCTGGGCCCAATTTTAATATTCCAAAACCCCAATTTTAACCCCAGAAAGATACTATAGAAATTTGGTGCAGCGACCCCAAAATAGTGCGGCGGAACCGCGGCCCAAAGGGGTGTTTGGCCGCGGTTCCGCGCTCCTACAGTGGATTTGGCGCATCGAATTTTCACAGAACTCTTGTATTTTCTAGTAGATCACTTTTCTGTAACCTGAAAAATTTTTCGACACCAAAATTTTTCAACAGAAAACTGATGTGAATAAAAATGTAGATTTTGGAATTTTGGTCGATCGGAAATGCAAAACACATTAAGGAAAGCTAGACTAAGTTAATGGCGAGACTCTGATACCACTGTAAGTGCACGGCGGCGCCCCGGCCGTCAATCCGACGGCCAAATGCGGAAGCGGTGATAAACTTTAATTTTTCTTGAACTGGCAAACCGCCGCGCACTAATACCCGGATCGAACCATTAATTAGTCCTAGCTAACTACAAGATGGGGAAGAGAGATATACCGACTGATCCAAGTCCTCCGGTCTTCTCGTCGTCGTCCCGATCTCCTGCGGAATGTCCTGTCTCCACCTCGTCGCCGGAAGTGCACCACATCGCCTACTTCTTTTACGGGCTCCCACCTCAATGCCGAGGCAACTCGGGCACGAAGCCGGCTACTCGACGTGCCCAAGATTTACTGTAGAATATAATGTAGAGGCTTGTGTCTCATTTGGGGTTATCGGAATTGCCTTTTGGTGGAGGGATGAAAACAAGAAGTATGTGGAGGAGCTTGGAGAATTTTGGTGCATGAAATGAACAACCATTTTCCATCCAAAAATTTGGACAGCCCATATATGAAGTGGCCGGCCAACTTGGTGAGGGGAGAGTGAGAAAAAAGAGTGTCATACAAAGAGGGAGTGAGTGGAACAATAATGCAAAAAAGGAATCATGAAAGAACATGATAACAAATACATCCACACACAACCAACCTCACCCCTCATCATCATCAACAATCATGACTTTAAAAGTCAAGTCATGATGGAGTCAAAACAAGTCAATGATGGTGCACATCATGAAAGCCATCATGATGCAACAAGATGCAAAGAACCCCCTCCACTAATGCCTATTTGCAACAATGCAAATAAACCCTCCTCCACCAATCTTCGGCCAATGAACGATACAAAGGAAATCGGCCGAAACGGAAAGCAAACTGGCAACTCCAGAAAACTGGTCCCGTAATAAATTACAGGAAAACCCCGATACTGTGCATACACACCCGCATCTGTATTTCGACCGAAATACAAATGCAATGAGACAAAATCTACACTGTACTATACTAGGATCCGGCTTAAACCAAAGCCGGCCAGTAATATCCGTTCGATCCTGATCCGTGCAATACCGCACGTATCTGATCGAACCCTGCCATATAACCATACGGCCTGTAGTACAAACTGTCCGATCCTGATCCGTGCAATACCGCACGTATCTGATCGGACCTTGCCATATCTCCATACGGCCTCTACAACTTTTCGCCCGAAAGCTGAGTAACAGAATGTGGCGGACTCTAAAGACTCGTCAACACCTTGGTTGTGGATTTAACCACTAGCACGTCAGAGATATAAGCCAATACATAACAGGCTACCAGGTATTGACCAAAAGGGACGTCTGTGAGCGAACTCAGCCTGACACCCTACTGAGCCTGTCAGTGACAATATCCGTACAGTCCGGTCCGTTCGTCTATGAGCATCGCATGGCGGGCCTAGGGGGTTGGTAAAAGTCAGACCCCCAAAAGCGGTACAAGTCGTGTCGGAGTGTAGCCCAGAACACCCTAAGATACTACTGGAATACCTACCAGTAAATCTCCTTGTCTCGGCCGAGGGCTTCGTGTAATGGCTCTCCTAGACACAGCACGACCTCACCCCCAATACCGGGAGAGACGAACCCCTGAAGATACGCTCACTGCCTCCATGTGGCTCGGGACTGTACCCAACTAAAACCTGTTTGCACGACTCCTTTGAGCCATGGTAGGGTAGTAATCAAAGTACAGTGGGAACTCACACAAGACAAATGACGATCCCCAGGTCGATGAACTAACTTGCACACATGTCACCAGGGAACTGCCATCTGACGTCTGGTATATGACCAACTAGCATGTTCCCGTCGAGTCCTGTCCGGTGTACTCATAACCCAATGAGCACCTGTATACATCTTTGGTGATCCAACTGACACCAGTGGCTTGTGAGACCGGCCACCGCCCCTCGTCGGGGTCTCGACTGTATACACTAGTCTACTCTGGAGTATCGATGCCCTGTCTCGAAACTCTCACGACTAGGGACCATTTAAGGATATGCTTATAGACCCCAGCTCCCACTTATATGATCGCCCTCATACTGCTGGTGGTCAAGCAAGAATCCTAGGGGCTCTATCAACGTGTAATAGCGACTTGTCAGGTCACCTAAAGCTGTACATGATGATAAAGGTAAACCAGATAGCATACTATCATCTCGAGTAAGACTGTCCTACCGGGATAGGTCCTCCATCAATCATTGCAATCACGTACCTGTGACCTAATAATTGACTCTGAGGGCACTATCTCCAACAGAGGTTTCCTGGCTCAAGCGAAACGAAATAGGAGCGCGTATGAGATATGTGCGGGACCGAGAATAATACCAGTATGTGATACTGCATTCTATTCTCGCGATTTGTATCATTGGACGGTTATATGAGATATACCCGGGTTACCTAATCAAGTGTTAATTCGATACATTGATACACTAAATATTATTCGGTTATATGCAGTTTGACCGGATCATTAAATCAAGCGTTGATTTAATGATTTAATGCATAATTATATATTTGATATATTACTTTGCATTAACTAGTATTGGTTCACTTAAGATGGATTTTCTCACTTAATGTGCACATTATATATATATGATATAGTTTTGTGCACTAGTTTGTATCATATTTGATGATACATGCAAACTTGGTTGTGTATATGCTTTAATCTATGATTAGGTTAATGGTTAGGGTTTCATTTACTCATTTATTTACTTTATTCTTTTTGTCAAAAGAAAATAAAATGGTGCCTTTTTGTTTTACACTTGAAGCTTCTTGAAGCTTTGAGAAGCTTTGACCATTTTTGTTTCTTTTGCTTAACCTAACCATTCACCTAACCCTAGTTGATTCTCTACACTCAACCATGGTTGCTAATATGATAAGAATCACTTTATTTTCTATTATTCATTATTCTTATCATATTCTTTTTCTTCTTCTTCTTCTTCAAGAAGGAGAAACCTTACTAGCTTTAATGGTGCTATGAGGAAAAGAGTGAGAAATCCAAATCCAAAGTGAACCCACTTCCTATTTCTTCATCCTCTACCACTTGCCAAGTAGTATAGGGTGTTTTCTTCACAAGTTTCATGACTTGGTGAAGTTGGAGCTTGATCTTGTGTTTCCTCGACGTAGATCATCTTCGGCAACGAAGTCGACGACCTAGCCCGATCATTTCTTCGACGAAAGCATCGCTAGAGTCCGGGATCCGATGATCGCAGCGGAGGGACATCATCACGGAGCTAAGGAAGTGGAGGACCGGATCTACAAAGGTTGTAGTCTCTTTCACTTAGCAGTAAAGTTGTTTACTAGCTTGTAGTTTCGCCTATTCTCTAGTTAACGATCTAGTTTAGGGTTTCTCGGCACCGGAAAATTTTGAATTTGGCATGGTTGATGCCTTGTGAGACCTCTTGAGTGTGCCTAGGAACCCTACACTCGGAGCTAAAGAAGTGGTGGACCGGATCTACAAAGGTTGTAATACCTTTCACTTATTAGCAAAGTTGTTTGCTTACTTGTAGTTTCACCTATCCTCTAGTTAACGATCTATATTAGGGTTTCTCGGCACCTAAATTTTTGAATTTGGCATGGTTGATCAGTTGTGGAACCTCTTGATTGTGCCTAGTAACCCTACAGTGGTATCAGAGCCTAGCTAGAGCTTTAGGCGATGTGTAGACGATGTTAGAAACCCAATCGGACCCCGAAACCCTAATCGATACCCCTTTCTGTACATTTTCTGAAATTGTGGATTTTTCCAGATTAAAAATATCCAAAAAATTCAGCAGGGTTTTTTTATGAGTTACTGTGCAGCACGTGCCCTTGATTCGACAGAAGCGCCGCGGAACCGCGGCCCTACCCTGGCTTGCACGGCGGTTCCGCGGCCATAGTAATGAATCAATGCACGTGGTTTACACAGTAATTTGTTTCTGTAAGTGCTGTATTTTCTGGGAATTTTTAATATTTACTCAAGAGTTGAGTTTTCTGGGTTGTATTGGGGACTCGGTGTTTTGATCGGGAAGTTTAACTTCGTCTGTGCTTTTCCAGATAATTTTAGAAAATGTTGAAAAGTTCGACCGGATATAAATACCCAATTTTTCCCCTGTCGGGAAATTTCCAAGTGTTGGATCTTTCCGTAGTTTAAGAACGTTCGAAGTAGTGCAAGTAACGCGATGGACCCTCTAGAAGACAACAAACCTTAACTCGATTATGTGACCATCTTGAACTGCCCTTTGAACCTTAGGGTTTGGGGCAGTACGGCGTGCCACATGTGAGGCGTTGGCTTGACCCTTCTACGGCTGGACCGTTGGTACTGTGGCATGAAGTGAATGGTTTTTAAACTTATTTCGTGTGTTGAGCTGTTTCGGGAAAACTTCGGTGTTTGATTGTTCGATCGAAAAGTTTAACATTTTCTATTTATCTAGAATGTGATACAATATTTGGAATTCACAAATAGTTATGAGATAACTAATTTGAATATTATAAATCTAGCAGTCTAGTCTCACTTGATCGGTTGCCACGGAATTTTGATGTGATCAAAAGTCCGTCGCAATCGCGTAGCGTACGCGGATACTCGCCGGTAAACTTAATAGATAGCCACGCCCCATAGCCCCGACCAAGTGACTGTAGGAGAACCCCGTCGCCAAAAGCATCCGTTCGGGTGCTCGCGGCGGCGGGGTTCCGCCTTAGTGCACTTTGTCGACGGTATCGGGGGTGCGGCCGTCTACTAAAGTTTGCGACGAGCATTCGTTCAGTATGTCGGGAATCTTGTTGAATTGCCCGACTAGATATTGAAAAGAGTTTTCGATGCTGAGACTAAAATGCGGGGTTTATAATTGTTAGGGATGCGATGTCTAAGGAATTCATTTGATTAGGCATGCGATGTCTAAAGAGTTTGCGGATTCCAACTATTGTAGTTTTACACTTTCTTTTCTGTGACCGTAAGTGTAATATGTGATATCGCCGGTTTTGTTGCTATATGTCAACGACAATTGGGATGGGCATATTTACTTACGTTGATGACATGTGATGTTATGTGTTGCTGGATATGTTATATTGGATCGTCGTGTTTGAATAGCCGGGAGGTTTTTATGTGAGATGAGTGTTTTTCATTTTCATTCATGTAATAACTTGTATGTAATATTATTTTTTTGGGGCACTTCCAGGTTGCAGAAGATGTCACCATTGTATATTATTTACTTTTCCGCACTAGGATAGACCCAAGGAGGGGAGCACAAGTAACCGGGTTCTAGGGTCCAGAGGGAGACCATCTCGAGGAGTCGAGTTCGGGTCTCCTAACCCTAGAATTGGTAGGGTTACTTGCCGCTCTCGTAGGGGTCTAGGGGTGTGGATTTAGCTATTCATCGCGACCGTGGAATCCGTGTTTTATACTGGCTCGTATTGAAAACACGGACGTCCTAGTATATCCAATGTTTCATATATTTCTTCTGCTGCGATATCTTTGATGTGATCATTTGATATGCTGTGATGGATACTGTATATAGTATATAAGATATATTATATAGACGTTACTTATGTTTTACACCCGTGCTAGCCCTGCCCCGCTCTACCGTTAGTTACCTAACCTAACGGTGCCCGAGGGGACATCGAGGCGAATGCGGATGGCATAAGTGTACGTCGTATTTATCTGTGATGTTTAGGTGATTTAAATGATGGGACTTCATTAATGTGATTAATGAAAGAAAAGAAACCTAAGATGTTGTGGAATCGAATTTTTAAAAAACAGATAGCTACAGTTCTTGCTTTGCATCGCGGTGTTCCTTGTAGAACATCTTGCACCTTATTCGATAAGGAAAGGGCCGAGATCCCTTCACCGGGAGTGACCCCTTTAGCAATAACTGGCAGATGCTACAACCCTCAGTTTTTCTTTTGATTGCTTCTATAGTTTTTGCTTTGCACAGCGGTATATATGATATATCCTGCACCTTATTCGATGAGGAAAGGGCCGACGATCCCTTTACCGGGAGTGACCCCTTTAGCAAAACTAGAAAAGCCTCAAAAACACTCCATTTCAAAATTCATTCGATTCTACAACGATATCAAGTTCATTACGCAATGAGTTTTCAGAAAAACCTGTCGTAGCCCTCCGTCATTTCAGATAAGTTGTATATAGTATTCGTGCTGCATTTGTTGGCTTTCGTCAAGGTGTAGTGTGCGGTAGCTATATGCTGCTTATCTGCTGCATATGATGCGATTGGATTAGATTAGTCGTGCGGCTTTGTTGGCTTTCGTCAAGGGTCGTGCGGGTGGGTTTAATTCAATCAAGAAAGGACGGGTTGAACTTGAATAGCGGGCTATAGTTTGTTGGCTTTCGTTAAGGTCATAGCACATTAGGGGCAAAATTATCGGGAATTTCAAGTGTTGAAATTTGCAATGAGATTGCATACCTTCTATGAGATAGTTGGATCCCGATACCCGCTGCGAGTAAGAGTTACTCCTGGGAGAGTTTTACACATTACAATTAGCCGATCAAGTAGGTGTCTAGAAAGGTGTCAACGGGGTTACGCCTCTGGGAAAACGAGGTTTACTGTAGTTAGGTCCGTGCTAAAGCATGGGGAACCTCCCTCAAAGTACCGACACTGGCCTGGCTGAAAGATTGGCGAACTTATAGCGTGTAATTAATCCCGGCTAGTCTTTCCTTTTATGGTTTGAAGGAAGATTTGATAAAAACAGTGGGAGCCATCCTGATTAGATAAAATAATAACCAATCTGATCTTGCAAGAGCGCACGCAGAGTGTTTTCTTCTCTCTCTCTCTCTAGGTAGCGACCATGTCACGCCTTAATCAAGATAATAATACGGATGTACTGACCGAACCCGCTTGTTATACTGAGCTGGGGAACGTTGGTCCCGCTCCAACTTATAATTTTTATAAAATAGAGCAGGAAATAGAGGAATACATGAATTACTATGCCGCCCAAACGAAGAAAGTGCATATGATGCATCTCCTTCGGGTGTGTTCATTACAAAGAACTGTTTCTCTGTATCCTCTACGTCCTGGGTATTTACCGGATCAGGATCCCCGATATGTAATCTGTTACATAGGGCTACAGAAAGGTAGAGAAACTGAGAACGGGTGATAAGTTTCATGAGACAGAAAACGGTGCAAGTGTTGCAGCCAAGTCTGTTGGTCACTGTTGTTAGTTATATGTATGCCCTAGAGGCCATTACTGTACATTGGATGTATATTGTAGTGGATGCTGGGACATATATAGGAAGGACTTTCTTGCTCGACATGATAGTACGCTATCTGGTTGCTCTTTATCTTAACATGTATACTTTCTGTCTCTCTGATTACATGTTGATAAAGCCCTTAGGATGTGTACTCGACTTCCAGGAATATGATGCAGATCATACTAGTGGGTCCTGGGTAGTCAATGAGTACATCCTTCATTGTTCCTAGTCGAGGGAATATCGAGACGGGGCATCGATATTCCAGAGTAGACTAGCGCATATCTTCTCGACCCATGCGATGGGCGATGGATGATCCCATATCCATTGGTGTTTGACATCAAAGATGGTATGCGGGTGCTCAGTGGAGACTGGGTACACTGAACGGACTCGCCGAGAACTCCCAGATGGTATTATACCTCACGTCAGATGGCAGTTCTCTGGTGACACTGGTACAGCTTAGTCTGTTGACCCGAGATCGTCATAGAGTCTTGTGTGTCTCCCACTGTGCTTTGATTTCCACCCTACCACGGCTCTACTGAGTCGTGCAAACAGGTGGTTTTTGGGTACAGTCCCGATTCACATGGAGGCAATGAGCGATAGGAGGGGATTCGTCTCTCCCGGTATTGGGGGTTGATGTTGTGCTATGCTCGACTGGCCATAACAGGAAATCCCTGGCCAGGGTTGCAGTGATATACTGGTAAGAGTTATCAGTAGTTTCACGAATGTTATGGACCTCAAGTCGGCATGACTTATCGAGCTATTGGGGTCTGACGTTTACCACCCCTAGGCGAGATATGCGACATATCAGACGAACAGACCAGACTGTACGGTAAGTGTTACTGGTTGGATTCACAGGAGTGTGAGCGGGCTTGCTCGTCGATCTTCTGATCGCTCAATACCCGGGTGGCCGTTACGTTTAGCAGACCGCTTGCGCCTTGTGGATGCTTGATATGATCATCATCTGCTGCCGGCGTATTGACGAGTCTTTAGAGTCCTACACAGAGGTTTCCTGGCTCAAGCGAAACGAAATAGGAGCGCATATGAGATATGTGCGGGACCGAGAATAATGCGTGTATGTGATACCGTATTCCATTCTTGCGAAGAATGTATCGATTGGTTATATGCGATATAACCTAGTCATCGAATCAAGGATTGATTCGATAAGCCGATACATATGATACTAGTCGGTTATATCCGATATGACCGGATCGTTAAATCAAGTGTTGATTTAATGATTTAGTGCATATTTATATATTTGATATATTGCTTTGCGTTAACTAGTATTGGTTCACTTTAAAAGGATTTTCTCACTCGAATTGTGCACATTGTATATGCGATATAGTTATGTGCACATGATTGTATCATGTTTGATGATACATGCTTGCTTGGTTAAGTGTAAAGAATTAAACCATGGTTAAACTCATGATTAGGGTTTTGCTTTCTCATTCATTTATCTTTTTATTTATTATTTTCATTTTGGAAAAAGGAAATGATAAAGTAAAAGATAAATGGTGGCATGTTTTTTTTTCTAGCTTGAAGCTTCTTGAAAGTTTTGACTTAGTCTCCTTTTTTGTTCTTTTGCTTAACCCTAACCATCCCATTAACCATGGTCTCTTCTCTACACTTAACTAGGGTTTTGATTATGATAAGTATCATTTTATATTTCTATTTTTAAAATATACTTATCATATCTTTCTTCTTCATCATCTTCATCTTCCATGGAAAAGCTTGCTACTCCAATGGCAAGTGTTGAAAAAGTGTGAGAAATCCAAATCTAAAGTGAACCCAACTCCTATTTCTTCATCCTCTACCTCTTGCCAAGTAGTATAGGGTGTTTCCTTCACAATTTTTCAAAGCTTGATGAAGTTGGAGCTTGTTCTTGCGATACCTCGACGTAGATCATCTTCGGCATCGAACCGACGATCAAGCTCGCCCATTCTTCGATGATACCGATGCTAGAGTCATGGGTTCGTTTTGGACAGCGGAGGGACTTCATCACGGAACCTAGGAGGTGGTGGACCGGATCTACAAAGGTTGTAGCCCATTCCCTTTAGATATATTTCCGTTTACTTGCATACTTCGCCTAGATATCTAATAAACGATCCGTATTAGGGTTTGTAGGCACCCGTAAAATTTGATTTGTGCATGTTTGATCACTTGTGATACTTCACTTGAGTGCCTAGGAACCCTACAGTGGTATCAGAGCCTAGCTAGAGCCTTAGGCAAAGTCCAGACGGAATCTGAAGTCCGATCGAACCGAAACCCGACCCAAAAATTGCTCTCTGGATTTTTTTCTAAAATGCGGATTTTTGTGAATTAAAAATTTCTAGAAAATACATAAAATAAAACTAAGAATTACGGTGCAAACTCAGGCGAATAATTCATTTGAACGGCGGCGGAACCGCGGCAGAAGCCCTGATTCTGCGGCGGTTCCGCGGTACCATGGTGACGTCATCGTACCTTTTCTGCACAGTAATTCCTATTATTTTATGCTGAGTTTTCTGGGAATATTTAAAATTTATTCCAGAGTTGCATTTTCTGGGCTTGTTTTGGGGGATTCGATTGTTCGATCGGATTATCAGATTTTGTCTATGTGGCTTTCCGAACATTTTAGAATATGTTAAAAAGTTCGACCGGATATAAATACCCAATGTTTCCCCTGACGGAAAATTTCCAAGTGTTGGATCTTTCTGAGGTTTAAAGACGTTCTAAGTAGTGCAAGTAACGCGATGGTCCCTCTAGAAGACAACAAACCTTAACTCGATTATGTGACCGTCTTGAACTGCCCTTTGAACCTTCGGGTTTGGGGCAGTACGGCATGCCACATGTGAGGCGTTGGCTTGACCCTTCTACGGCTGGACCGTTGGTACTGAGGCATGAACTGAATGTTTTAAAACATGTTTCATGTGATGAGCTGTTTCGGGAAAACTTGGGTGTTTGATTGTTCGATCGGAAAGTTTAACATTTTCTATTTTATTCGGAATGTGATACAATAATTGGAATTCACAATAAGTTATGAGATAACTGAATGAATGATATAAACATAGCAGTTTAGTCTCACTTGATCGGTTGCCACGGAATTTTGATGTGATCAAAAGTCCTTCGCAATCACGTAGTGTACGCGGATACTCGCCGGGTAAACTTAATAGACAGCCTCACCCCATAGCCCCGACCAAGTGACTGTAGGAGAACCCCGTCGCCGAAAGCATCCGTCCGGGTGCTCGCGGCAGCGGTGTTCCGCCCTGGTGCACTTCGTCGACGGCGTCGGGGGTGCGGCCGCCTACTAAAGTTTGCGACGAGCATTCGATCAGAATGTCGGGAATCCTGTTGAATTGCCCGACTTGATATTGAAAAGTGTTTTCGACTTTGAGACTAAAATGCGGGGTTTATAATTGTTAGGCATGCGATGTCTAAGTATTTCATTTGGTCAGGCATGCGATGTCTGAGGAGGTTGCGGATTCCAACTGTTGTAGTTTTACACTTTCTTTTCTGTGACCGTAAGTGTAATATGTGATATCGCCGGTTTCGTTGCTATATGACAACGATAATTGGGATGCGCATATTTACTTACGTTGATGACATGAGATGTTATGTGTTGCTGGATATGTTATATTGGATCGTCGTGTTTGAATAGCCGGGGGGTTTTTATGTGAGATGAGTGTTTTTCATTTTCATTCATGTAAAAACTTGTATGTAATATTCTTTTATTGGGGCACTTTCAGGTTGCGGAAGTCGTCACCCGTTGTATATTATTTACTTTTCTGCACTAGGATAGACCCAAGGAGGGAAGCACAAGTAACCGGGTTCTGGGGTCCAGTGGGAGACCAACTCGAGGAGTCGAGTCCGGGTCTCCTAACCCTAGAATTGGTAGGGTTGCTTGCCGCTCTCGTAGGGGTCTAGGGGTGTGGGCTTGGATATTCATCACGACCGTGGAATCCGTGTTTTATACTGGCTCGTATTGAAAACACGGACGTCCTAGTATATCCAATATTTCATATGTTTCTTCTGCTGTGATTTATCTGAGATCATGTGATGTTCTGTGACAGATATTATATATAGTATATATGATATATTATATAGACGTTGCTTATGTTTTACACCCGCGCTAGCCCTGCCCCGCTCTGCCGTTAGTTACCTAACCTAACGGTGCAGACGGGACATCGAGGCGAATGCGGATGGCATAAGCGTACGTTTTATTTATCTGTGATGTTTAGGTGGACTTAAATGATGGGATATTCATTAATAAGATTAATGAAAGAAAATAAACCTAATTGATGTTGTGGAATCGAATTTCAAAATAAAACAGGTAGCTACAGTTCTTGCTTTGCATCGAGGTGTTCATTATAGAACATCCTGCACCTTATTCGATGAAGAAAGGACCGAGATCCATTCACCGGGAGTGACTCCTTTAGCAATAACTGGAAGATGCTACAACCCTCGGTTTGTCTTTGATCGCTTCTATAGTTTCCGCTTTGCACAGTGATATATATGATATATCCCGCACCTCATTCGACGAGGAAAGGGCCGACGATCCCTTCACCGGGAGTGACCCCTTTAGCAAAACTAGAAAAGCCTCAAAAACATTCCATTTAAAACCATTTGATTCCGCAACGAGATCAAGTTCAAAGCGTTAAAGGTTTTCACAAAAACCAGTCGCAACCCTCCGTCATTTTAGGAAGTAGAGTACTTAGTATTCGTGCTGTGTTTGTTGACCATAGTCAAGGCACAGTGTACGGTAGCTAAGTGATGTCTTCCTACACCGCATATGATGCGATTAGTTAGGACAGTCATGTGGCTTTGTTGACCTTAGCCAAGGGTCATGTGGGTGGGTCTAATTAATCACGAAATGACGGGTAGAACTTGACTAGTACCTATGATTTGTTGACCTTAGCCAAGGTCATAGGTGCTAGGGGTAAAAACCTTTATCGGGAGTTTCAAGTGTTGAAATTTGCAATGAGATTGCATACCTTCTATATGATAGTTGGATCCCGATACCCACTGCGAGTAATTGTTACTCCTGGGAGAGTTTTGCACTTTGCAATTAGCCGATCAAGTAGGTGTCTAGAAAGGTGTCAACGGGGTTACGCCTCTGGGAAAACGAGGTTTACAGTAATTAGGTCCGTGCGAAAGCACGGGGAACCTCCCTCAAAGTACCGACACTGGCCTGGCTGAAAGATTGGCGAACTTGTAGAGTGTAATTAATCCCGGCTAGTCTTTCCTTTTAAGGTTTGAAGGAAGATTTGATAAAAACAGTGGGAGCCATCCTGATTAGATAAAATATATAACCAATCTGATCTTGCAAGAGCGCACGCAGAGTGTTTTCTTCTCTCTCTCTCCTGGTAGCGACCATATCACGCCTTAATCAAGATAATAATACGGATGTATTGACCGAACCCGCTTGTTATACTGAGCTGGGGAACGTTGGTCCCGCTCCAACTTATAATTGTTATAAGACAGAGCAGGAAATAGGGGAATACCAGAATTCCTATGCCGCCCAAACGAAGAAAGTGCATATGATGCATCTCCTTCGGGTGTGTTCATTACAAAGAACTGTTTCTCAGTATCCTCTGCATCCTGGGTATATGATACCGGATCAGGATCCCAGATATGTAATCTGTTACATAGGGCTACAAAAAGGTAGAAAAGCTGAGAACGGGTGATAAGTTTCATGAGACAGAAAACGGGGCAAGTGTTGCAGCCAAGTCTGTTGGTCACTGTCACCCTGTATTACGAATACATTGATTCTGAACAAATGCTATTAGATACCGAACCTGATATACAAAATCATATCAGTCTCTTTATTAGTAAAGAAAGGATATAATTCTGTATTGATGGATAATGTTTTGAACATTTCCTATATCAAAAGTTGATCGGTTCAGGCACGTTATCTAAAAGCATTGACGTTCTAAATCAAACTACAGTTCCTCGTATACAGAACACACACAAGAGGAAGAGTTCAAAAATGAACGAATTCTTCTTGAGGTATTGTAGACTAGGTCATATCAATGTGACCCGACTAGCTGAAGTTACATTTAGATGCATATTTAAATCAGTTTGAATTTACATCTTGTGAAACTTGCCAGTCATGTCACAAAGATATAATGACACCAGCTCAGTTTACTGGAAACAGAGAAAGAGTTAGTAAACTCTTGGGACTGATACATGATGATGTATGGAAGGTCTCCTGTCTACACATGCCAGGACTGGTTCTTTTTACTTCATTATATTCTCTGATAATCTCTTAAGATTCAGTCATATGTTCCTGTTGAAACATAAGTCCGAACCTTTTGAGGTATTCACAGAATATAAGTTAGAAGTAGAGAACCAATAACCGGGTATAAGTATTATGTCCTATGATGAGATCAGGGAGGAGAATACTTGTGCATGGAATCCTTGGACTATTCTAAAGGAAAATGAGATTCTCTCTCAGTATTACTCCTCTGATTACACCACAGCACACCGGTGTATCGGGGCGGAGCAATCACACAATATTAGATATCATGTGCTCTATGATGAGTATTACTGAGTTACCTATTTCCTTTTGGGAGTTATGCACTTGAGAAGCTGCATACCTATTGAATTAGGTTCGAATCAAATCAGTGCCTACCATTCCATATGAGATATGGTATGGGAAGAGCCTATCTCTTAAGTAAGTTAAGATTTGGGATTGTTCGGCCTATGTCAAAAGCAAAATCCGGACAAGATCGAGGCAAGATCAGTTCTGTAGAACTGGAAAGGTTCCAGCTGTACAAAACTGCAGATAATTTGGTAGAACCAAAGGATTCAATGGTTTCCGACGAACCTCAGCCTCTCCGCCGATCTAGTAGGGTTCCTCATCCGCCTGAGAGATACCTCGGTTTCTCGATGACAGTGGGAGCGAGGATTGCATCATGAGATGATGACCCAACCAGTTTCGAGCAGGCCATCGAGAGTAGGGACTCTGTAAGAATGGCTGGATGCTTAGTGATCTGAGATGGAATCCTTATACACCAACAAAGTATGGACTTTGGTAGCGATATCTGAAGGGTTAAATCCCCATCAGGAGCAAGTATATCTTGAGAAGATTACTTGGTGTAGATGGACAAGTTGAGACTTTCAAAGCTAGACTTGTTAAAGGTTTTCGTCATCAACCAGGAACGGATAATGATGAAACCTTTTCCAGGGACTATGCTTAAGTCCATCCAGATCCTACTTACCACGGCGACATACCATGACTACGATATCTGGCGGTTGGGTGCCATGACTGCTTTTCTAAATACTGATTTAGAAGAGAACGTCTATAAGAACACAGCCAGAGGTCTTCGTAAACAGTGGGAGCAGCGGAAACGTGTGCAAGTTGCTTTACATAATGAAGCAGGCATCGCGGAGTTGGAACGTCTGTTTTGATGTGATAGTCAAAGTGTTTGACTTCATCAAAATTGTAGACGAACCTTGTATATACAAAAGGGTAGTAGAGAGTAAGGTGGTCAGTTTCGTATTGTACGTAGACAACATACTCTTGATAGGAAAAGAGTTTCCTATACTACGATCGGTCAATCTCCTATTATCACAAGGATTCTCCAAATAGGATAAAGATGATACTTCCCAAATCCTGAGATTTGAACCTATGAGATAGATCTAAAGGGATATTAGGGTTCTCACTAGGTATAGTGAGATGGTATCAATCGATCCTGGGGAGAATCACTGGAAGTGTTCCAGGGTGATAAAGACGACTGAATGTCAGTCACAGGCACTGTCTTTACCCTCAGTAAAGGGACGGTATGTTGGAAGAGTTCCAAGCTCGATACCGTGGAAACTAGACGATAAAGACTGGTAACATCGCTATTAAAGATACTACCAAAGAGGAAGTTTGGGTGTATATTGGTTCATAAGATGAACTAGGTTCGTGCCATTGTATGACAATGGAAGCGTGGCTTCGACCCTGGAACCCTGGTCCCATCAGTGACCCAGACAAATTCTGAAGCAGCATCACCTGATCATGGAGATAGTTGATCTCCAGGGTGATCGAGGTTAGGAGAGAAGACTCAGAGGACAACACGGCGGATCCACTCACGAAGGCCTTTTTCCCAAAGAGAGACTTTTAGGGGATGGTTGAGTATGTGATGCTGCAACCACTGCTACAGATGGCCCTAGTGCAAGTGGGAGATTGTTAGTTATATGTATGCCCTAGAGGCCATTACTGTACATTGGATGTATATTGTAGTGGATGCTGGGACATATATAGGAAGGACTTTCTTGCTCGACATGATAGTACGCTATCTGGTTGCTCTTTATCTTAACATGTATACTTTCTGTCTCTCTGATTACATGTTGATAAAGCCCTTAGGATGTGTACTCGACTTCCAGGACTATGATGCAGATCATACTAGTGGGGCCTGGGTAGTCAATGAGTACATCCTTCATTGTTCCTAGTCGAGGGAATATCGAGACGGGGCATCGATATTCCAGAGTAGACTAGCGCATATCTTCTCGACCCATACGATGGGCGATGGATGATCCCATATCCATTGGTGTTTGACATCGAAGATGGTATGCGGGTGCTCAGTGGAGACTGGGTACACTGAACGGACTCGCCGAGAACTCCCAGATGGTATTATACCTCACGTCAGATGGCAGTTCTCTGGTGACACTGGTACAGCTTAGTCTGTTGACCCGAGATCGTCATAGAGTCTTGTGTGTCTCCCACTGTGCTTTGATTTCCATCCTACCACGGCTCTACTGAGTCGTGCAAACAGGTGGTTTTTGGGTACAGTCCCGATTCACATGGAGGCAATGAGCGATAGGAGGGGATTCGTCTCTCCCGGTATTGGGGGTTGATGTTGTGCTATGCTCGACTGGCCATAACAGGAAATCCCTGGCCAGGGTTGCAGTGATATACTGGTAAGAGTTATCAGTAGTTTCACGAATGTTATGGACCTCAAGTCGGCATGACTTTTCGAGCTATTGGGGTCTGACGTTTACCACCCCTAGGTGAGATATGCGACATATCAGACGAACAGACCAGACTGTACAGTAAGTGTTACTGGTTGGATTCACAGGAGTGTGAGCGGGCTTGCTCATCGATCTTCTGATCGCTCAATACCCGGGTGGCCGTTACGTTTAGCAGACCGCTTGCGGCTTGTGGATGCTTGATATGATCATCATCTGCTGCCGGCGTATTGACGAGTCTTTAGAGTCCTACACAGAGGTTTCCTGGCTCAAGCGAAACGAAATAGGAGCGCATATGAGATATGTGCGGGACCGAGAATAATGCGTGTATGTGATACCTTATTCCATTCTCGCGACGAATGTATCGATTGGTTATATGCGATATAACCTAGTCATCGAATCAAGGATTGATTCGATAAGCCGATACATATGATATTAGTCGGTTATATCCGATATGACCGGATCGTTAAATCAAGTGTTGATTTAATGATTTAGTGCATATTTATATATTTGATATATTGCTTTGCGTTAACTAGTATTGGTTCACTTTAAAAGGATTTTCTCACTCGAATTGTGCACATTGTATATGCGATATAGTTATGTGCACATGATTGTATCATGTTTGATGATACATGCTTGCTTGGTTAAGTGTAAAGAATTAAACCATGGTTAAACTCATGATTAGGGTTTTGCTTTCTCATTCATTTATCTTTTTATTTATTATTTTCATTTTGGAAAAAGGAAATGATAAAGTAAAAGATAAATGGTGGCATGTTTTGTTTTCTAGCTTGAAGCTTCTTGAAAGTTTTGACTTAGTCTCCTTTTTTGTTCTTTTGCTTAACCCTAACCATCCCATTAACCATGGTCTCTTCTCTACACTTAACTAGGGTTTTGATTATGATAAGTATCATTTTATATTTCTATTTTTAAAATATACTTATCATATCTTTCTTCTTCATCATCTTCATCTTCCATGGAAAAGCTTGCTACTCCAATGGCAAGTGTTGAAAAAGTGTGAGAAATCCAAATCTAAAGTGAACCCAACTCCTATTTCTTCATCCTCTACCTCTTGCCAAGTAGTATAGGGTGTTTCCTTCACAAGTTTTCAAAGCTTGATGAAGTTGGAGCTTGTTCTTGCGATACCTCGACGTAGATCATCTTCGGCATCGAACCGACGATCAAGCTCGCCCATTCTTCGATGATACCGATGCTAGAGTCATGGGTTCGTTTTGTACAGCGGAGGGACTTCATCACGGAACCTAGGAGGTGGTGGACCGGATCTACAAAGGTTGTAGCCCATTCCCTTTAGATATATTTCCGTTTACTTGCATACTTCGCCTAGATATCTAGTAAACGATCCGTATTAGGGTTTGTAGGCACCCGTAAAATTTGATTTGTGCATGTTTGATCACTTGTGAGACTTCACTAGAGTGCCTAGGAACCCTACAACTGTCACCCTGTATTACCAGTACATTGATTCTGAACAAATGTTATTAGATACCGAACCTGATATACAAAATCATATCAGTCTCTTTATATGTAAATTAATGATAAAATTTTGTATTGTTGGATAATGTTTTGAACATTTCCTATATCAAAAGTTGATCGGTTCAGGCACGTTATCTAAAAGTATAGACATTCCAAATCAAACTACAGTTCTTAGTATACAGAACACACACAAGAGGAAGAGTTCAGAAATGAACGAATCCTTCTTGAGGTATTGTAGACTAGGTCATATCAATGCGACCTGACTAGCTCAAGTTACATGAAGATGCATATTTAAATCAGTTTGAATTTACATTTTGTGAAACTTGCCAGTCATGTCACAAAGACAAGATGACCATAGCACCGTTTACTGGAAACAGAGAAAGAGTTAGTGAACTCTTGGGATAATACATGTTGATGTATGTAGGTCCCCTGTCTACACATGCCAAGACTGGTTCTTTGTACTTCATTACATTCTCTGATGATCTCTCAAGATTCAGACATATGTTCCTGTTGAAACACAAGTCCGAATCTTTTGAGATATTCACAGAATATAAACTAGAAGTAGAGAACCAAAATACGGGTATAAGTATTATGTCCTTTGATGAGATCAAGGAGGAGAATACTTGAGCACGGAATTCCTGGACTATCCTAAAGGAGAATGAGATTCTCTCTTAGCATTACTCCTCCGTATACACCATAGCACGATGGTATATCGGGGCAGAGCAATAGCACCCTATATGATATGTTGTGCTCTATGATGAGTACTACTAAGTTTCCTATTTCCTTTTGGGGGTTATGCACTTGAGAAGTTGCATACCTATTGCATAGGGTTCCCATCAAATCAGTTGCCTACCACTTCATATGAGATATGGAAAGGGAAGAGCCCATATCTTAAGTTTATTAAGATTTAGGGTTGTCCGGCCTATGTCTAAAAGAAAAATCCGGATAAGCTCGAGGCAAAGTCTGTTATGTAGAACTGGAAATGTTCCAGTTATACAAACTGCAGCTGATGATTTGGTAGAACCAAAGGATTCAATAGTTACCAATGAACCTCAGCCTCTCCGCCGATCTAGTAGGGTTCCTCACCAACTTGAGAGATACTTTAGTTTCTCTATGACAGTGAGAGCGAGGATTGCATCATGAGATGATGACCCAACTAGTTTCAAGCTGGCCATCAGGAGTGGGACTCTGTAAGAATGGCTGGATGCTTAGCAATCTGAGATGGAATCCATGTACACCAACAATGTATGGACTTTGGTTGCTATATCTGAAGGGTTAAATCCCCATCAGGAGCAAGTATATCTTGAGAAGATTACTTGGTGTAAATGGAAAAGTTGAGACTTTCAAAGCTAGACTTGTTAAAGGTTTGCATCATTGACCAGGTATGGATTATGATGAAACCTTTTCTAAGTAGCTATGCTTAAGTCCATCAAGATCCTACTTGCCACGGCTACATATGTTAGTTATATGTATGCCCTAGAGGCCATTACTATACATAGGATGTATATTGTAGTGGATGCTGGGACATATATAGGGAGGACTTTCTTGCTCGACATGATAGTATGCTATCTGGTTGAACTTACCTTAACGTGTATACTGGGTGTCTCTCTGTTACATGTTGGTAAAGCCCCTAGGATGTATACTTGACTACCTGGACTATGATGCGGATCATACTAGTGGGGACATGGTAGTCCATAAGTATATCTTTCAAAGTCCCTAGTCGTGGGTGTATCGAGACGGGGCATCGATATACCAGAGTAGACTAGCGTGTACCTTCTCGACCCATACAGATGGGCGATGGATGATCCCATATCCATTGGTGTTTGACATCAGAGATGATATACGGGTGCTCAGTAGAGACTGGGTACACTGGACGGACTCGCCGAGAACTCCCAGATGGTATTATACCTTACGTCAGATGGCAGTTCTCTGGTGACACTGGTACAGAGTAGTCTGTTGACCCGAGATCGTCATAGAGTCTTGTGTGGTTCCCACTGTGCTTTGATTTCCACCTTACCACGTCCAAGAGGGCGTGCAAAACGGTGGCTTTTGGGTACAGTCCCGAATCACATGGAGGCAATGAGCGATAGGAGGGGATTCGTCTCTCCCGGTATAGGGAGTTGATGTTGCGCTGTGTTCGATTGGCTATAACGTGAAATCCCTGGCCAGGGTTGCTGAGATTTACTGGTAAGTGTTACCAGTAGTTTCTCGAATTGTTATAGACCTCATATCGACACGACTTATCGAGCTATTGGGGTCTGACGTTTACCACCCCTAGGCGAGATATGCGACAGAACAGACGATCAGACCAGACTGTACGGTAAGTGTTACTGGTTGGATTCACAGGAGTGTGAGCGGGCTTTCTCGTCGATCTTCTGATCGCTCAATACCCGGGTGGCCGTTACGTTTAGCAGACTGCTTGCGGCTTGTGGGTGTTTGATATGATCAACACCTGCTGCCGGCGTATTGACGAGTCTTTAGAGTCCTACACAGAGGTTTCCTGGCTCAAGCGAAACGAAATAGGAGCGCATATGAGATATGTGCGGGACCGAGAATAATGCGTGTATGTGATACCGTGTTCCATTCTCGCGATGAATGTATCGATTGGTTGTATGCGATATAACCTAATTATCGATTCAAGAATTGATTCGATAAGCCGATACATTGGATACTAGTCGGTGATATGCGATATGACCGGATCGTTAAATCAAGTGTTGATTTAATGATTTAATGTATAATTATATATTTGATATATTACTTTGCATTAACTAGTATTGGTTCACTTTAAATGGTATTTCTCACTTGGTTTGTGCACATTGTATATGTGATATACTTTTGTACACAAGTTTGTATCATGTTTGATGATACATACTGACTTGAGCATGTGTAAAGATTAAACCATGGTTGTGTAATGGTTAGGGTTTTCCTTTCGTTTTGTTATTCATTTATTTATTGATTTATTCTTTATGGAAAATGAAAAGCATAATGGGAAAAATGGTGGCTTTCTTTGTTTGTATTTGAAGCTTCATGAAGCTTTGACCAAGTGACCATTTTGTCTCATGCTTAACCCTAACCATTCCATTTAACCATGATTAAATCTCTACACTTGACCATGGTTTACATTATGATAAGTATTCATTTTCTTTTCATTTTAGAAAACTCATCTTCTTCTTCTTCATTTTCTTCAAAGAAGAAAACCTTGGACCATCAATGGTGATTGATGAAAAAGAGTGAGAAATCCAATTCTAAAGTCTACCCATTTCCTATTTCTTCATCCCCTACCTCTTGCCAAGTAGTAGAGTGTGTTTTCTTCACAAGTTTCATGACTTGGTGAAGTTGGAGCTTGATCTAGCGATGCCTCGACGTAGATCATCTTCGGCATCGTCGTCGATGACCTAGCCCGCTTTTTCTCCCATGAAGCCGACGCTAGAGCCCAAGATCCGTTTTGTACAGCGAGGAGACATCATCGCGGAGCCATGGAGGTGGAGGACCGGATCTACAAAGGTTGTATTTCCGTTCTCTTAGTTAAACTAGTTAACTAGTTGCTTTGTCGCCTAGACTTCTAGCCAACGATCCGTATTAGGGTTTCTCGGCACCCCAAAAATTTGAAATTGGTATGGTTGATGCCTTGTGAGACCTCTTGAGAGTGCCTAGGAACCCTACAGTGGTATCAGAGCCTAGCTAGAGCCTTAGGCGATGCGTAGACGCAGTTTGAAGTCCGATCGAACCAAAACCCGAACCCGAAACGGCTCTCTGGACATTTTCTGATTTTATAGAATTTGGAGGATTAAAAATATGCAGAAAACTAAGCAGGAAGTCCTAAGAATTACTGTGAAGCCCGACCACCTGAATCGATAGAGGCGCGGCGGAACCGCGGCAATAGCAAGCCTATTGCGGCGGTTCCGCGGCCACTTGGTCTCATCATACAATTTTTCCTGCACAGTAATTCTTATATTGTGTTGCTATATTTTCTGGGAATTTTTAATCTGAATTCAAGAGTTGAATTTTCTCGGGTTGTTTTGGGGATTCGGTGTTTCGATCGGAGTATCAGATTTTGTCTATGTGGCTTTCCGGATATTTTAGAATATGTTAAAAAGTTCGACCGGATATAAATACCCAACTTTTCCCCTGTCGAGAAATTTCCAAGTGTTGGATCTTTCCGTAGTTTAATGACGTTCTAAGTAGTGCAAGTAACGCGATGGTCCCTCTAGAAGACAACAAACCTTAACTCGATTATGTGACCGTCTTGAACTGCCCTTTGAACCTTCGGGTTTGGGGCAGTACGGCGTGCCACATGTGAGGCGTTGGCTTGACCCTTCTACGGCAGGACCGTTGGTACTGAGGCATGAAGTGAATGTCTTTGAACCTATTTCATGTGTTGAACGGTTTCGGGAAAACTTGGGTGTTCGAATGTTCGATCGGAAAGTTTAATATTTTCTATTTATCCGGAATGTGATACAATAATTGGAATTCACAATTAGTTATGAGATAACTGAGTGAATGTTATAAACATAGCACTTTAGTCTCACTTGATCGGTTGCTACGGAATTTTGATGCGATCAAAAGTCCGTCGCAATCACGAAGCGTACGCGGATACTCGCCGGGTAAACTTAATAGACAGCTACACTCCATAGCCTCGACCAAGTGACTGTAGGAGAACCCCGTCGCCGAAAGCATCCGTTCGGGTGCTCACGGCAGCGGTGTTCCGCCTTGGTGCACTTCGTCGACGGTATCGGGGGTGCAGCCGTCTATTGAAGTTTGCGACGAGCATTCGATCAGGATGTCGGGAATCTTGTTGAATTGCCCGACTTGATATTGAAAAGTGTTTTCGATAATGAGACTAAAATGCGGGGTTTATAATTGTTAGGCATGCCATGTCTAAGGAATTCATTTGATTAGGCATGCGATGTCTATGGAGGTTGCGGATTCCAACTGTTGTAGTTTTACACTTTCTTTTCTGTAACCGTAAGTGTAATATGTGATATCGCCGGTTTTGTTGCTATATGTCAACGACAATTGGGATGCGCATATTTACTTACGTTGATGACATGTGATATTATGTATTGCTGGATATGTTATATTGGATTTTCGTGTTTGAATAGCCGGGGGTTTTTATGTGAGATGAGTGTTTTTCATTTTCATTCATGTAAAAACTTGTATGTAATATTCTTTTATTGGGGCACTTCCAGGTTGCAGAAGATGTCACCTTTTGTATATTATTTAATTTTCCGCACTAGAATAGACCCAAGGAGGAGGGCACAAGTAACCGGGTTCTGGAGTCCAGTGGGAGACCAACTCGAGGAGTCGAGTCCGGGTCTCCTAACTCTAGAATTGGTAGGGTTGCTTGCCGCTCTCGTAGGGGTCTAGGGGTGTGGGTTTGGCTATTCATCACGACCGTGGAATCCGTGTTTTATACTGGCTCGTATTGAAAACACGGACGTCCTAGTATATCCAATATTTCATATGATTCTTCTGCTGCGATATCTGTGATGTGATCATGTGATGTTCTGTGATAGATACACTATATAGTATATATGATATATTATATAGATGTTACTTATGTTTTACACCCGCGCTAGCCCTGCCCGGCTCTGCCGTTAGTTACCTAACCTAACGGTGCACGAGGGGACATCGAGGCGAATGCGGATGGCATAAGTGTACGTCATATTTATCTGTGATGTTTAGGTACTTAAATGATGGGACTTCATTAATGTGATTAATGAAAGTAAAAGAAACCTAAAGATGTTGTAGAATCGAATTTCAAAATAAAACAGGTAGCTACAGTTCTTGCTTTGCACAGAGGTATATGTGATATATCCTGCACCTTATTCGATGAGGAAAGGACCGAGATCCCTTCACCGGGAGTGACTCCTTTAGCAATAACTGGCAAATGCTACACACTCGGTTTGTCTTTTGATTGTTTTTTAAGAGTTTTTGCTTTGCACAGTGATATATGTGATATATCCCGCACCTCATTCGACAAGGAAAGGACCGACGATCCCTTCACCGGGAGTGACTCCTTTAGCAAAACTAGAAAATCCTCAAAAGCACTCCATTTTAAAATCATTTGATTCTACAACGATATAAAGTTCATTACGCAAAAGGTTTTCTTAAAAACCTGACGTAGCCCTCCGTCATTTCAGATAAGTCCTAGTTAGTATTCGTGCTGCGTTTGTTGACTCAGTCAAGGCGTAGTGTGCGGTAGCTGATTAGTGCTTATCTGCAAAGTATATGATGCGATTGGATTAGGGTAGTCGTGCGGCCTTGTTGACTCAGTCAAGAGTCGTGCGGGTGGGTTTAATTCAATCGAGAAATGACGGGTTGAACTTTGCTTGTGGTCTATGATTTGTTGACTCAGTCAAGGTCATAGATCGCTTGGGGCAAAAGTATTATCGGGAATTTCAAGTGTTGAAATTTGCAATGAGATTGCATACCTTCTATGAGATAGTTGGATCCCGATACCCACTGCGAGTAAGAGTTACTCCTGGGAGAGTTTTATACATTACAATTAGCCGATCAAGTAGGTGTCTAGAAAGGTGTTAACGAGGTTAAGCCTCTGGGAAAACGAGGTTTACATTAATTAGGTTTGTGCGAAAGCACGGGGGACCTCCCTCAAAGTACCGACACTGGCCTGGCTGAAAGAATGGCGAACTTGTAGTGTGTAATTAATCCCGGCTAGTCTTTCCTTTTAGGGTTTGAAGGAAGATTTGATAAAAAGCAGTGAGAGCCATCCTGATTAGATAAAAATAATAACCAATCTATTCTTGCAAGAGCGCACGCTAAGTGTTTTCTTCTCTCTCTTTCAAGGTAGCGACCATATCACGCCTTAATCAAGATAATAATACGGAAGTATTGACCGAACCCACTTGTTATACTGAGCTGGGGAACGTTGGTCCCGCTCCAACTTATAATTGTTATAAGACAGAGCAGGAAATTGGGGATTACCAGAATTCCCGTGCCGCCCAAATGAAGAGAGTGCATGCTGATGCATCATCTTCGGGTGTGTTCGTTACAAAGAACTGTTTCTCTGTATCCTCTACGTCCTGGGTATGTGATACCAGATCAGGATCCCAGATATGTAACCTGTTACATAGGGCTACAGAAAGGTAGAGAACTGAGAACGGGTGATAAGTTTCATGAGGCAGAAAACGGGGCAAGTGTTGCATCCAAGTCTGTTGGTCACTGTCACCCTGTATTCCAAATACATTGATTCTGAACGAATGTTATTAGCTACCGAACCTGATATACAAAATCATATCACTCTCTTTAATAGTAAAGAAATGATAAAATTTTGTATTGTTGGATAATGTTTTGAACATTTCCTATATCAAAAGTTGATCGGTTCAGGCACGTTGTCTAAAAGCATTGATGTTCTAAATCAAACTACAGTTCTTAGTATACGGAACACACACAAGAGGAAAAGTTCAGAAATGAACGAATCCTTCTTGAGGCATTGTAGACAAGGTCATATCAATGCGACCCGACTAGCTGAAGTTACATGTAGATGTATATTTAAATCAGTTTGAATTTACATCTTATGAAACTTGCCAGTCATGTCACAAAGATAAGATGACCAGAGCTCTGTTTAATGGAAACAGAGAAAGAGTTAGTGAACTGTTGGGATTGATACATGTTGATGTATGTAAGGTCCCCTGTCTACACATGCCAGGACCGGTTCTTTATAATTCGTTACATTCTCTGATAATCTCTCAAGATTCAGACATATGTTCCTGTTGAAACATAAGTCCGAACCTTTTGAGATATTCACAGAATATAAGTTAGAAGTTGAGAACCAAAATAAGGGTATAAGTATTATGTCCTTTGATGAGATCAAGGAGGAGAATACTAGAGCACGGAAATCCTGGATTATTCTAAAGGAGAATGAGATTCTCTCTCGGCATTACTCCTCCGTATACACCATAGCACGATGGTATATCGGGGCGGAGCAATAGTACCCTATGTGATATGGTGTGCTCTATGATGAGTACTACTGAGTTACCTATTTCCTTTAGAGAGTTATGCACTTGAGAAGCTGCATACCTATTGAATAGGGTTCGAATCAAATCAGTTGCCTACCACTTCATATGTGATATGGAAAAGGAAGAGCCCATGTCTTAAGCTAGTTAAGATTTGGGGTTGACCGGCCTATGTCTGAAAGCAAAATCCGGACAAGCTTGAGGCAAAGTCTGTAATGTAAAACTGGAAAGGTTCCAGCTATACAAACTGCAGCTGATGATTTGGTAGAACCGAAGGATTCAATAGAAACCAACGAACCTCAGCCTCTCCGCCGATCTAGTAGGGTTCCTCACCCACCTGAGAGATACTTCGGTTTCTCTATGACAGTGGGAGCCAGGATTGCATCATGAGATGATGACCCAACTAGTTTCGAGCTGGCCATCAGGAGTAAGACTCTGTAATAATGGCTGGATGCTTAGTGATCTGAGATGGAATCCATGTACACCAACAAAGTATGGACTTTGATTGCTATATCTGAAGGGTTAAATCCCCATCAGGAGCAAGTATATCTTGAGAAGATTACTAGGTGTAGATAGAAAAGTTGAGACTTTCAAACCTAGACTTGTTAAAGCTTTTCGTCACCGACCAGGCGTGGATTATGATGAAACCTTTTCAAGTAGCTATGCTTAAGTCCATCCAGATCCTACTTGCCACGGCTGCATACCATGACTACGATATCTGGCGGTTGGGTGCCATGACTGCTTTTCTAAATGATGTTTTAGAAGAGAAAGTCTATAAGTACACAGCCAGAGGGCTTCGTAGACAGTGGGAGCAGCGGAAACGTGCACAAGATGCTTTATAAGATAAAGCAGGTATCGCGGAGTTGGAACATCTGTTTTGATGTAGTAGTCAAAGAGTTTGACATCATCAAAATGGTAGATGAACCTTGTATAAACAAAAAGGTAGTAGGGAGTATGGTGCTGATCCTCGTAGAGTACGTGGATGACATACTCTTGATAAGAAAGGAGTTTCCTATGCTACGCTCGGTTAATCTCCGTTTATCACAATGATTCTCCATATAGGATCAAAGTGATACCTCCTAAATCCTGGATTTTGGATCTATGAGATAGATCTAACTGGATGTTAGGATTCTCACTAGTTGTAGTGAGATGGTATCAACCGATCCTGGGGAGAATCACTGGAAGGGTTCCAGGATGATAAGGACGACTGAAAGTCAGTCACAGGCATTGTCCATACCCTCAGTAAAGGGACGGTATGTTGGAAGAGTTCCAAGCTAGATACCGTGGCATACTAGACGATTAAAGGCAAGATACATCGCTACTTAAGATGCTACCAAAGAGGCTGTCTGGGTGTATATTTGTTCATGAGATGAACTTAGTTCCTACCATTGTGAGACAATGGAGTTGTGGCTTATGCCAAGGAACGCCGGTCCCATCAGTGATCCAGACATATTCTAAGGCAGTATCACCTGATCATGGAGATGGTTGATCTCTAAGGGATCGAGGTTAGGAGAGTAGACTCAGAGGACAACACTGCGGATCCACTCACGAAGGCCTATTCCCAGAGAGAGACGATTATGGGATGGTTGGGTATGAGATACTACAGCCACTGCTACAGATGGCCCTAGTGCAAGTGGGAGATTGTTAGTTATATGTATGCCCTAGAGGCCATTACTATACATAGGATGTATATTGTAGTGGATGCTGGGACATATATAGGGAGGACTTTCTTGCTCGACATGATAGTATGCTATCTGGTTGAACTTTACCTTAACGTGTATACTGGGTGTCTCTCTGTTACATGTTGGTAAAGCCCCTAGGATGTGTACTTGACTACCTGGACTATGATGCGGATCATACTAGTGGGGACATGGTAGTCCATAAGTACATCCTTCAAAGTCCCTAGTCGTGGGTGTATCGAGACGGGGCATCGATATACCAGAGTAGACTAGCGTGTACCTTCTCGACCCATACAGATGGGCGATGGATGATCCCATATCCATTGGTGTTTGACATCAGAGATGATATACGGGTGCTCAGTAGAGACTGGGTACACTGGACGGACTCTCCGAGAACTCCCAGATGGTATTATACCTTACGTCAGATGGCAGTTCTCTGGTGACACTGGTACAGAATAGTCTGTTGACCCAAGATCGTCATAGAGTCTTGTGTGGTTCCCACTGTGCTTTGATTTCCACCTTACCACGTCCAAGAGGGCGTGCAAAATGGTGGCTTTTGGGTACAGTCCCGAATCACATGGAGGCAATGAGCGATAGGAGGGGATTCGTCTCTCCCGGTATAGGGAGTTGATGTTGCGCTGTGTTCGATTGGCTATAACCGGAAATCCCTGGCCAGGGTTGCTGAGATTTACTGGTAAGTGTTACCAGTAGTTTCTCGAATTGTTATAGACCTCATATCGACACGACTTATCGAGCTATTGGGGTCTGACGTTTACCACCCCTAGGCGAGATATGCGACAGATCAGACGATCAGACCGGACTGTACGGTAAGTGTTACTGGTTGGATTCACAGGAGTGTGAGCGGGCTTGCTCGTCGATCTTCTGATCGCTCAATACCCGGGTGGCCGTTACGTTTAGCAGACCGCTTGCGGCTTGTGGGTGTTTGATATGATCAACAACTGCTGCCGGCGTATTGACGAGTCTTTAGAGTCCTACACAGAGGTTTCCTGGCTCAAGCGAAACGAAATAGGAGCGCATATGAGATATGTGCGGGACCGAGAATAATGCGTGTATGTGATACCGTATTCCATTCTCGCGATGAATGTATCGATTGGTTGTATGCGATATAACCTAATTATCGATTCAGGGATTGATTCGATAAGCCGATACATTGGATACTAGTCGGTGATATGCGATATGACCGGATCGTTAAATCAAGTGTTGATTTAATGATTTAATGTATAATTATATATTTGATATATTATTTTGCATTAACTAGTATTGGTTCACTTTAAATGGTATTTCTCACTTGGTTTGTGCACATTGTATATGTGATATACTTTTGTACACAAGTTTGTATCATGTTTGATGATACATACTAACTTGAGCATGTGTAAAGATTAAACCATGGTTGTGTAATGGTTAGGGTTTTCCTTTCATTTTCTTATTCATTTATTTATTGATTTATTCTTTATGGAAAATGAAAAGCATAATGGGAAAAATGGTGGCTTTCTTTGTTTGTATTTGAAGCTTCATGAAGCTTTGACCAAGTGACCATTTTGTCTCATGCTTAACCCTAACCATTCCATTTAACCATGATTAAATCTCTACACTTGACCATGGTTTACATTATGATAAGTATTCATTTTCTTTTCATTTTAGAAAACTCATCATAACTTCATCTTCTTCTTCTTCATCTTCTTCAAAGAAGAAAACCTTGGACCATCAATGGTGATTGATGAAAAAGAGTGAGAAATCCAATTCTAAAGTCTACCCACTTCCTATTTATTCATCCTCTACCTCTTGCCAAGTAGTAGAGTGTGTTTTCTTCACAAGTTTCATGACTTGGTGAAGTTGGAGCTTGATCTAGCGATGCCTCGACGTAGATCATCTTCGGCATCGTCGTCGATGACCTAGCCCGCTTTTTCTCCCATGAAGCCGACGCTAGAGCCCAAGATCCGTTTTGTACAGCGAGGAGACATCATCGCGGAGCCATGGAGGTGGAGGACCGGATCTACAAGGGTTGTATTTCCGTTCTCTTAGTTAAACTAGTTAACTAGTTGCTTTGTCGCCTAGACTTCTAGCCAACGATCCGTATTAGGGTTTCTCGGCACCCCAAAAATTTGAAATTGGCATGGTTGATGCCTTGTGAGACCTCTTGAGAGTGCCTAGGAACCCTACAACATACCATGACTACGATATCTGGCGGTTGGGTGTCATGACTACTTTTCTAAATAAAGATTTAGAAGAGAACGTCTATAAGAACACAGCCAGAGGGCTTCGTAGACAGTGGGAGCAGCGGAAACTTGTGCAAGATGTTTTATGTGATAAAGCAGGCATCGCGTAGTTGGAACGTCTATTTTGATATGGTAGTCAAAGAGTTTGACATCATCAAAATGGTAGATGAACCTTGCATAAACAAAAAGGTAGTAGGGAGTATGGTGATGATCCTCGTAGTGTACGTGGATGGCATACTCTTGATGAGGAAGGAGTTTCCTATGCTACGCTCGGTCAATCTCCGCTTATCACAATGATTCTCCACAAAGGATCAAAATGATACCTCCTAAATCCTGAGTTTTGATCTATGAGATAGATCTAATTGGATGTTAGGATTCTCACTAGTTGTAGTGAGATGGTATCAATCGATCCTGGGAGAATCACTGGAAATGTTCCAGGGTGATAAGGACGACTGAATGTCAGTCACAAGCATTGTCTTTACCCTTAGTAAAGGGACGGTATGTTGGAAGAGTTCCAAGCTAGATACCGTGGCAAACTAGATGATAAAGGCTGGTAATATCGCTATAAAAGATACTACCAAAGAGGCAGTTTGGGTGTATATTGGTTCATGAAATGAACTAGGTTCCTACCATTGTGTGACAATGGAAGTGTGGCTTTGGCCCAGGAACCCTGGTCCCAGCGGTGACCCAGACGTATTCTGAGGCAGCATCACCTGATCATGGAGATAGTTGATCTCTAGCGTGATCGAGGTTAGGAGAGTAGACTCAGAGGACAACACGGCGGATCCACTCACAAAAGCCTTTTCCCTGAGAGAGACTTTTATGGGATGGTTGAGTATGAGATACTGCAACCACTGCTACAGATGGACCTAGTGCAAGTAGGAGATTGTTAGTTATATGTATGCCCTAGAGGCCATTACTGTACATAGGATGTATATTGTAGTGGATGCTGGGACATATATAGGGAGGACTTTCTTGCTCGACATGATAGTATGCTATCTGGTTGCACTTTATCTTAACGTGTACACTGATTGTCTCTCTGTTACATGTTGGTAAAGCCCTTATGATGTGTACTTGACTACCTGGACTATGATGCGGATCATACTAGTGGGGACATGGTAGTCCATAAGTACATCCTTCAAGGTCCCTAGTCGTAGGTGTATCGAGACGGGGCATCGATATACCAGAGTAGACTAGCGTATACCTTCTCGACCCATACAGATGGGCGATGGATGATCCCATATCCATTGGTGTTTGACATCAGAGATGATATAGTGGTGCTCAGTGGAGACTGGTTACGCTGGACGGACTCGCCGAGAACTCCCAGATGGTATTAAACCTTAAGTCAGATGGCAGTTCTCTGGTGACACTGGTACAGGTTAGTCTGTAGACCCGAGATCGTCATAGAGTCATGTGTGATTCCCACTGTGCTTTGATTTCCACCTTACCACGTCTAAGAGGGCGTTCAAAACGGTGGTTTTTGGGTACAGTCCCGAATCACATGGAGGCAATGAGCGATAGAAGGGGATTCGTCTCTCCCGGTATAGGGAGTTGATGTTGCGCTGTGTTCGATTGGCTATAACCAGAAATCCCTGGCCAGGGTTGCTGAGATCTACTGGTAAGTGTTTCCAGTAGTTTCTTGAACTGTTATAGACCTCATATCGACACGACTTATCAAGCTACTCGGGTCGGACGTTTACCACCCCTAGGCGAGATATGCGACATATCAGACGAACGAGACCGGACTATACGGTAAGTGTTACTGGTTGGATTCACAGGAGTGTGAGCGGGCTTGCTCGTTGATCTTCTGATCGCTCAATACCCGGGTGGCCGTTACGTTTAGCAGACCGCTTGCGGCTTGTGGGTGTTTGATATGATCATCACCTGCTGCCGGCGTATTGACGAGTCTTTAGAGTCCTACACAGAGGTTTCCTGGCTCAAGCGAAACGAAATAGGAGCGCATATGAGATATGTGCGGGACCGAGAATAATACCAGTATGTGATACTGTATTCTATTCTCACGATTTGTGACATTGATCGGTTGTATACGATATAGCCGGGTTATCGGATCAAGTGTTGATTCGATAAGTTGTTACTATTGATATTAGTCGGTTATATAGGATATGACCGGATCATTAAATCAAGTATCGATTTAATGATTTAATGTATAATTATATATTTGATATATTACTTTACATTAACTAGTATTTGTTCACTTAAGATTGATTTTCTCACTTGATTGTGCACATTGTATATATGATATATGTTTGTGCACTAGTTTGTATCATGTTTGATGATACATGCAAACTTGGGTATGTGTATGTTTTACACCATGTTTAGGTTAATGGTTAGCATTTTGTTTTCTTTATTTATTTTATTTATTTAGTTAAAACAAAATGGTGGCTTTCTTTCTTTTCTTTACTAGAAGCTTCATGTTGTTTTCTAGCATCTTTGAAAAAGTCTTATCATTTTGTTTTATTCCTTAACCCTAATCATTTACCTAAACCCTAGTTTATTCTCTACATGAGTTTATCTCACGCATGGTTGCAATATGATAGATATCACTTGAATTTTCTTTTTGTGATAATTCTTTTTCTTTCTTCTTCTTCTTCTTCTTCATGAAGAAATGAAAAGCTTACTAGAAAATTCTAAGTGATGAAATCAAGTGAGAAATCCAAATCCAAAGTGAACCCACTTCCTATTTCTTCATCCTCTACCACTTGCCATGTTGTATAGGGTGTTTTCTTCACAAGGTTTATGACCAAGTGAAGATGGAGCTTGAGTTTGAGTCGCCTCGACGTAGATCATCTTCGGCACCGAAGTCAACGACCTAGCCCGCTCATTTCTCCGATGAAACCGACGCTAGAGTCCGGGATCCCGATGATCGCAGCGGAGGGACGTCATCTCGGAGCTAAAGAAGTGATGGACCAGATCTACAAAGGTAGTAATCCCTTTCACTTATTAGCAAAGTTGTTTGCTTGCTTGTAGTTTCGCCTATCCTCTAGTTAACGATCTATATTATGGTTTCTCGGCACCTAAATTTTTGAATTTGGCATGGTTGATCAGTTGTGGAACCTCTTGAGTGTGCCTAGTAACCATACAGGTTTTGCCCCGCGACGGAGTGCACGGATAGCCGGGTTATGGAGGGAAACGGGTCCGCATCTCATGGCTTTGAGAGGCAGAAGGGCCTCACTCTAGAATTGGCAGACTATTCGCCGCACTCATAGTGGGTACAGGTTGACCCAAGGAGGGGTGCTCATGTTACCGGATTCCGTGATGTGCAAGGTGGTCCATTCACTTTGCTGTAGGGGGCTGCCTCGCTTCAGGTTTTGGCGGGTAACTTGCCGCACCCGTAGGGGTCCAGGTTTCATTGCACAGGCTATCCACATGACCAAGAGAACGTCGGGTTTCAGTAGCGGCTCTGTGAAACCCGGGGATCCCAGATTATCTGTATTGTTTTGTGATGCTTATTACTTTTATGTAATGTTGCATATTATCACGCCTGGAGCGATTATTGTATATTGGTATATATACTAGTAGATGTTGTATATGTTTTACACCCGCGCTAGTTCAGTCCCCGCTCTGTCGTTAGTTAAGTAACCTAATGGGTTATGACGGGACCTAGTGACGAATGCGGATGGCATATACTTATATTTTATTTTCGTTCTTTTCTTGTGTGATTAATTAATGGGACTGCGTTGATTCTGATCAATGCAAAGGAAAACAAACCTGTTTGGATGTTGTTGGAACAAATTTAAAAAGAGTTATTACAAAAATGTTTCCTTTTATTTTGCATAGAGGTATTCGGTTGGAATATCCTGCACCTCATTCGACGAGGCAAGGGCCGATATCCCTTCACCGGGAATGACCCCTTGGGCAGAAGTTTGCGTCAGGGTAATAACTTCACTATAGTCGATTACAAGTTGCTTTGCATCGCGGTATTCAGTTGGAATATCCTGCACCTCATTCCATGAGGAAAGAGCCGAGATCCCTTCACCGGGAGTGACCTCTTTAGTAAAGGTTTTCGCCACTATATTTTCATAAAAAGCTATCAGGTTCCTTCAACGTGATCAAGTTCATTACGTTAAAGGTTTTTCGCCAAAAACCAGCCGTAGCCCTCCGTCATTTCATATGAATGGTCAGTAGTATTCAAGCTATGTTGGCCTGGCCCTTAGCCAGGATATAGTGATTGGTAGCTGCTGGGGTGTTCACATATTGCATAGATAAATGCGTTGGTTTGGGACAGTCAGCCTTGTTGGCCCTTAGTCAAGGGCGAGTCAGGTGGGTTCAAATTAACAAGAAAATGATGGGAAGAACTTGACATGCGACTTATGATGGGTTGGCCCCTAGTCACGATCATAAGAGCATGGGGTAAAAATCATATCGGGAGTTTCTAAAGAAACTGAAACTTGCCAGGCATGCGCATACCTTCTGGAGTGTGATAACGTGAGTGGATTCCGTCACGTTATCATGCGATGAGAGTTGGATCCCGATTCCCACTGATGAGTTGGTTTACTCTTCGGGTGATCCCGATTGATTCTTCTTTTAGGTTTGGAGGAGAATTTGACAGTACAGTGGGAGGTTTCTGGATTAGATAAAGTGATAACCATTCTGATCTAGATTAGAGTGCACGCAGAGTGTTTCTTTTCTCTCTCTCTTTGGCAGCGACCTTTGACCGACCCTAGACTATGACTCTGTGACCAAGTTGACCGAACCTTCTTAAAATACTGGCTTTTGGATTGTCTAAGTTGCATAAGTCATTGCCACTCCTTCTTTTACCCTTTGCATTTCTCAGAACACCCCGTATTGCTACGGACATCCACTTCCATTGGATAGATCCATCGTATGGTTATATACGAACTCGGAGGGACTTCTTCGAGGATAGATCAAGGTTTAGGAGAAATAGAATTGATTTATTCAGTTGTCTTTTATTATCACCTTCTCTCAGGTTGCGAGGGCTCCTTGGTTTAGGATAGTATACCTATTACACTTATTGGATAGTCTTCTTCCAAACCATAGGCAGGTGCCGAAAGGTAGAGAATGAAGAAAACCAATTAGCCTAAGTAGGGTGTACAGAAGGTAATATGTAAAGACAAAATAAAGGGATTAGAAAGAGGGTAAAGTAAATTGCGACTGTTATCATTCACGACCAAACCGAGTACTTCATCGCCACTCCTATTTCACCTTTAAAAGAATAAGGTATTATTCAATTGTCTTTTATCATCACCTTCTCTCAAGATGTGAGTATACCTAGGTTGAGGAGGGTACACCTATTATGCTTATTGGATAGTCTTCTTCCAAACCATAGGCTGGTACCGAACGGTAGGGAAGGAAGAAAACCATTTAGCCTAACGATGGTGTACAGAAAGTAACGACTAAAGACAAATAAAGGGATTTAGAGAGATAGGCAAAGAAATATACGGTTAAAGTCATGAATTGGATTATGGAAGAGGCATTACTAGGAATATCAGGATACCCCTACGAAACATTTTCATGTTTCAGTTACATTGTGCATTGTTAAAGGAAAACTGATTTCCCGATTAGATACTTACTCTAGGGTATGTATTTACCAGGTTTCATTCTCACATCTATATGGTTTTACAGATGATGAGTGGGAGGAAGTTATTGGGAATAAGGTGATCATACTCATTATATCGGAATTCGTTGTAATTGGTGATATTTGAGGAAGTCGCCTGGGTTTTTGCCGGACGGCATGTATTTGGTTTTGAGTATCCGTTGTTGTGCACCAATTTCAAAATGATATATCTGTACGTTTATTTTTATAAAGTGAGATATAACTTTTTGATATTATGTCGATGACATTTACCTACATCAGTTGACGATTGGGTAAGGAGCATTGAACAACGGAGTAGTTCTTAACCATAAGTACAGTTTTCAACCTACGATGCATAGGTTTTGAGTTATTCAACTCAGCGGACTTATACAGAGTATTGTATGTTGTCCAGTGTCTATCAGAACAAAAGGGTTGGTCCTCGTACTATGTTCTATTTACTTATGACTTCTCTAGTTTTTAGACAAGTGTTTCGTAGAAATACAAGGTCTAAGCTTTTGAGAAGTTGTGGGTATAGGAATAAAGTAGAGAACCAGATGTCGCAAGTATCGAGATTCTTCAAAGAGATCGAAGATGTATATTCTTGTGATTGGTATTCAGTTGATAGTAATGGTTTTGAGAAACTTGTTTCTCTTTCAGGTTACTCATAATTGGATGGATTCCTAAGTTGAGTAATGCTGATTAGCCTCTTTCTACTAAGTTGATATGCACTGGAGACAGCTGCATGATTAGAATCTGGTTCCAATTAAATAAGTGCCAAAGTTTCTATATTGGATATAGAATGGTTCATATCTTAACGATGTTAAGGTACGGGGAGTTGTCCGGCTTATGCTTAAAACCAGACTCTGGATAACTCAAGGCACGTTTCTGTAATGGCAGTTTGTGGGTTGACCTGGGATATGTCAAGGGTTGACTTTCTACCATCTGGAAGATCAATAGTGATATTGTTCTTGACTCGCCACAGTTTTAGTAAAATGGATTTTTTCAGAAAACAGTAGTGGGAGTATGGTAGAACTGGAAGCGATTCCAGAACCGCAAACGATTACGGAAAATTTAATAGAACCTAAAGATTCAATCAAGTTTGACATTCCAATAGCCATTCCGCAGATATGGTGGCTAACCTCAGACACCCGAGAGGTACTCCGGTAGCCTCAAGGACGGTGACAGGGAGGTTCTTATCTACCCAGACTTGACACTACTGTTGTTCCAGGCTATGAGACCCGGCAGGAGGATAAGTATAGCGTCGTTATAAACTAGCTTTAGAAGTGCACGTATATATTATTTTGCCAGAGGGTTGTTGTGGTCAGTGGGAGCAGCGGAAGCATAGTGGGCAAGTAGCTTATGTCTATTTATAGACTTGAGTAGTTATAGCGGAGATAGATCATCTAATTTTGATGTGACAGTCATGGGTTTGACTTCATCAGAATAGGGGATGGATCTATTGAGAAGGTAGTAGGGTGTGTGATGTCCTGGTATTTGGATGACATACACAGAGTAGGAAGTAAAATTCCTATACTATGATCGGTTGTACTGTGGTCGTCACACTGTTGTTTCTCCCGACAGGATATGAATATAATATCTGACATTCTGGTTTCTAGATCTAGATTTGGGTAGTTTCCTAATGTGGGTACTTTGACAGATTCTAATAGTTTTTAGAATAGATGACTCCTGGAATGGTGGTGTAACTGCAGGTGATGGAGTCACCCTCTCTAAAGGTGTCTTACAGACTAAAGGGGAGAGGGATGTGCATGATTGGCAGATCGCTTGCTTAGGCAATTGAGTCAATCATGAGATGTCAAGTACCACACCAAATGTTGTTTTTGCACTAGATGCAATAAGTTTGTATTAATCCAATCCTGGAGAAACATAAGGAAGAAGTTTTAGAACATAAGTGAATGTTCTACGAATTTGATGACGACAGCCTCCTTCGGGAGACGGTTATCATTCCAGGCTTCAAAGGTGACATGGATGACAGAGTGATAGTCAGAGTTATAGTTTTTCCTCTGACGAGGGGCAGTATTATGGACAGGTAGTCCAAGAGGATACTGTGGGAGGCATGGTGCAGGATACTGATTAGGTTCAGTTATCGATACAGTCTAAGAAGTTTGGATTTGGAGTTCATTTATGAACTAGGTCCCATCAGATATCCAGACATATTCTAAGACAGGTATTGCTCAATTCGGGAGATGGCTTTCTCTGTGAACTTGAAATTAAGACAGACATAGAAAGAAACATCAAGGCGGATCCACTCACTGAGGCTATTTTTCGAACATAAGAGTTTTACAAACGGGCTTTGTGAAACAGGTTAGTAGAGGAGTTGGGTGTTCGGTATCACACGGGCTGTGAGTAAGCGACATCGCAATAATTAGCCTTATGTGCAAGTGGGAGATTGTTGGATATAGTGCCCTCAAAGTCAATTATTGGATCTTAGGCACGTGATTGCAATGATTGCGGAGGACCTATACCGGTAGGACAGTCTTACTCGAGATGATAGTATGCTATCTGGTTTGCCTTTATCAGTCGTGTACAGGTTCAGGTGACTGATCACTGATACACGTTGATAGAGCCCTTAGGATTTTGCTTGACTACCAAAAGTATGAGGGCGATCATATACGTGAGAGTTAGGTGGTCCATAAGCACATCCTTAATAGTGGTCCCTAGTCGTAGGAGTTTTGAGACAGGGCATCGATACTCCAGAGTAGACTAGTGTATACAGTCGAGACCCCGACGAGGGGCGGTGGCCGGTCTCACAAGCCACTGGTGTCAGTTGGATCACCTAAGATGTATACAGGTGCTCATTGGGTTATGAGTACACCGGACAGGATTCGCCGGGAACCTGCTAGTTGGTATTATACCTATCGTCAGATAGCAGTTCCCTGGTGACATTTGTACAAGTTAGTTCATCAACCTGAGGTCGTCATTTGTTTCATGTGAGTTCCCACTGTGCTTTGATTTCTACCCTACCACGGCTCAAAGGAGTCGTGCAAACAGGTATTTTTTGGGTACAGTCCCGAGCCATATGGAGGCAAGTGAGCGGATCGGCAGGGGATTCGTCTCTCCCGGTATTGGGGGTGGAGATCGCGCTGTGTCTAGGAAAGCCATTACACCAAGTCCTTGTCCAAGGCAGGTGAGAATTACTGGTAGGTACTCCGGTAGTTTCTTAGGGTGTTCAGGGCTTGTCTCCGACACGACTTATACCGCTATTGGGGGTCTGACATTACTAGCCCCTTAGGCTGGATATGCGATACTCATAGACGAACGGACCGGACTGTATATACATTGTCACTGTTAGGCTCAGTAGGGTTTCCGGATGAGTTCGCTCATCGGCCTCCCTTGAGGTCAGTACATGGGCAGCCGTTACGCACAACTAGTGCCGCTGACGGCTTATGGTTAAACCCACTGCCAGGGTACTGACGAGTCATTAGAGTCCCCCACAGATAGTTTTCCAAGTTCGGGCGAAACGTTGTAGAGGTCGTATGGTTTTATGGCAGGGTTCGGAAAATGCACGTGCGTTTACGCACGTGTCATATTTCGGGCAGATAATACTGGTGGGATTTGGTTTAAGCCGGATCCGAGTATTATATTGGGTAGATATAATATCTTTGTCTCAGTTGCATTTGTATTCGGTTGGAATACAAATGCGGGTATGTTTATACTATTACGGGGTTATCCTGAAATTTGTTTCGGGATCGCTTTTGGAAGTTGCCAGTTTCCAGTTTTCTATCACCCGTATTTAACATTCGGTTAAATACGGATTTATCTTTTCTTGAGGGTGAGTCATGAGAGAGCTTCTAGAAGATTCTAGAATTGGTGAGTAGGTTTGATGATTCATAGTTTGCATTAAATGAGAGATGATGTGCTTTGGTGACTCTTGGTTTGCATTAATTGATTAAGAGAGGTGTTCTTTTGACTCATGCTTTTTACTTAGTGCTAATGGTCGCCTTCCCCTTCTCCTACACTCACCCCTCCCTCTTGATATATGGCCGGCCCCCTCTTCTAGATTTGTGCTAGCCACTTTGTAAAAGATTATGGTTGTTGGAAAAAAGATGATAGTTTTTGTATATGGAAATTTCATAGTTCATTTCCATTACCCGATTCAAATGGAAACTTCATTAACCGTTCGTCCATGGCTTTGGACGAAGTAAGACAAAGTGTTTTACTCATTCTCTACATCAATCTTGGTCATTTCTTTTAGCAAACTTGGTGACCGAGTTGCATCGGGTCAGAGGCGGGAGCCCGTTTAAAGATCCGTTGACGTGGTGCCACCTGGACGAGGAGATCGGAGATCGACGAGATCGGAGTAGCCACAACGGAGCGTGGGATGATGGTTAAAGAACGAAGGACTCGGATCGTTCGGTATAACCTTTCTACCCTCTTTGTAGTTTGTTAGTTTAGCAATAATGGCAGATCCGGGTTATAGTATGCGATAGCGCCAGTTATAAAAGTTTTTGTTCCGCATTTGGCATCTGTTAGACGGACGGGGCGCTACCGTAGACTTACACCTAATTTGATTGGAACCCTATTCAATAGGTATGCAGTTTCATAAGCGCATAACACCCAAAAGGAAATAGGCAACTCAGTAGTACTCATTATAGAGCACACCATATCACATATGGTGCGTTTGCTCCGCCCCGATACACCGACGTGTTGTGGTGTATAAGGAGGAGTAATGCTGAGAGAGAATCTCATTCTCCTTTAGAATAATCCCGAAATTCCATGCTCAAATATTCTCCTCCCTGATCACATCAAAGGACATAATACTTATACCTATTTTGGTTCTCTACTTCTAGCTTATATTCATTGAATTTCTCAAAAGCTTCAAACTTGTGTTTCAACAGGAACATATATCCGAATCTTGAGAGATAATCAGTGAATGTAATGAAGTACAAAGAACCGGTCCTGGCATGTGTAGACAGGGGACCTTACATACATCATCATGTATCAATCCCAAGAGTTCACTAACTCTTTTTCTGTTTCCAATAAACGGAGCTGTGGTCATCTTATCTTTGTGACATGACTGGCAAGTTTCACAAGATGTAAATTCAAACTGATTTAAATATGCATCTTTATATAACTTCATCTAGTCAGGTCGTATTGATATGACCTAGTCTACAATACCTCAAGAAGGATTCGTTCATTTCTGAACTCTTCCTCTTGTGTGTGTTCTGTATGTTAAGAACCGTAATTTGATTTAGAACGTATATGCTTTTAGATAACGTGCCTGAACCGATCAACTCTTGATATAGGAAATGTTCAAAACATTATCCATCAGTACAAAATTATATCCTTCTTTATTAAATAAAGAGACTGATATGATGTTGTATATCAGGTTCGGTATCTAATAACATTCGTTCCGAATCAATGTATTTGGTAATACAGGGTGATAACTGCCAACATGCTTGGCTGCAACACTTGCACCATTTCCAAGTCTTGAAACTTATCACCCGTTCTCAGTTCTCTACCTATCTGTAGCCCACGTAACATATTACATATGTGGGATTCTGATCCGGTATCTCATACCCAGGACGTAAAGGATACTGAGAAACAGTTCTTTGTAATGAACTCACCCGAAGAAGAGACATCAACATGTACTTTCTTCGTTTAAGCGGCACGGGAATTCTGGTAATCCCCTATTTCCTGCTCGGTCTTATAATAATTATAAGTTGGAGCAGGACCAATGTTCCCTAGCGCAGTATAACAAGCGGGTTCGGTCAATACATCCGTATTATTATCTTGATTAAGGCATGACATGGTCGCTACCTGGAGAGAGAGAGAAGAAAACACTCAGCGTATGCTCTTGCAAGATTAGATTGGTTATTAATATATCTAATCAAGATGGCTCCCACTGTTTTAGTCAAATCTTCCTTCAAACCCTAAAAGGAAAGACTAGCCGGGATAAATTACACACTACAAGTTCGCCAATCTTTCAGCCAGGCCAGTGCCGGTACTTTGAGGGAGGTTCCCCGTGCTTTCGCATGGACCTAATTAAAATAAATCTCATTTTTCCAGGGGCATAACCCCGTTGACACCTTTCTAGACACCTACTTGATCGGCTAATTGTAATGTGTAAAACTCTCCCAGGAGTAACTCTTACTCGCAGTGGATATCGGGATCCAACTATCTTATAGGAGGTATGCAATTTCATTGCAAATTTCAACACTTGAAATTCCCAATAATATTTTGCCCCTAGCGATCTATAACGTTGACTATGTCAACAAACCATAAATCGTAAGTCAAGTTCAACCCGTACATTTCCCGATTGAATTAAGCCCACCCGTACAACCCTTGACTAAGTCAATAAAGCCGTACGAGTATGCTAATCCAATCACATCATATGCTTATGCAGATAAGTACTAATCAGCTACCGCACACTACTCCTTGACAGAGGTCAACAAACGCAGCACGAATACTAACTATTACTTATCTAAAATGACGCAGGGCTACGACAGTTTTTTAAGAAAACCCTTTGGGTAATGAACTTAATATCGTTGTAGAATCGAGTGATTTAAAATGGAGTGTTTTTTAGGCCTTTACTAGTTTTGCTAAAGAGGCCACTCCCAGTGAAGGAATCTCTGTAAGTCCATGCTACCTCTCCCGGTACTTTCGGGCATACGGAATTTGATAAAAAACGATTTTTATAGAGGTGGTAACATGGACTTATAATCCGGATCTTGGTTAAACATCTAACTAACAACCTAACTACGAGTTGCTAACTACTCGGTTAGGGGGTTATACCTTGCTTGTCTTGAACTCATTCGTCTTCAAACTCCAATGGAGGTCCGGATCGGCTTCTTCCCGTCGTCTCCTTACGTCGAAGATAGATCCACCTGAAAGCTCCAACCATTGGCTCCTTCTTCGTTCTTTGAAGAAACTAGTTCACTCGGTTTGCTAAACCTTGTGAACTAGAATGAGTAGAGAAGAGTTTGTATGGGATTTTATCTATGGTTCTTGATTCTCAACTCATGAGACAAGTGAACCATAGAGTCAAGAGAGGGAGCAAGAGGAAGAGGGTGAGAGCAAAAACAAGAGAGCTCAAGAACAAGAGAGAGAATGGTCAACTGAGAATGAGCCTTTCTTTTGTCTTTCACCCTCTCATAATCCAAAACAATGATAACTCATTATACCAAATCAAGTGTTATGTGATGGTTGAAGCAACCATAACCATATCATTTCATGCACTCATTTTGCACAAATGAGCAAGCAAGCAAAAGTCTTTGCCATGAAATGATGGCTATGGTTATCATGATGGTCAACTAGTCAAGCCTAGTCAACCGGTCAACAAAGTCAACAAGTCAACAAAAGTCAACAAGTCAACAAAGTCAACAAAAGTCAACAACCATGTCACCATAATACTTAATTAATATAATTGTTAATCACATATCATATTCTCATTAGGGTTGAGCAAAAAGTCAATAGTCAACGGTCAACTGTCAACAACCCTAATGAGAATCCGCTGCCTCTGTCTCCCCGTCAACTGTGCATACACACCCGCATCCGTGTTCCGAGGAACACGAATGCAAACTGGAAATATCCAATCCCAATACATACACTAGGATCTGGCTTAAACCAAAGCCCGCTAGTGCAAACTGTCCGGACACTGTACGTGCACAAGTGCACGGATGTGACCGAACCCTGTCGCAAAACCATGCGACCTGTCGCAAAACCATGCGACCTGTCGCAAAACCATGCGACCTCTACTTTTTTTCCTAAAGGCGAAAAGCTTTCTGTGTGGGACTCTAAAGACTCGACACTACGCTGGCAGTGGGTTTAACCACAGACCGCAAGCGGTACTAGCTGTGCGTAACGGTCTCCAGGTAATGCCGACAAGAAGACCGACGAGGCGAAACCCATCTGAACTCCTACTGAGTCTGAATGTGACATTCTCCGTACAGTCCGGTCTGTTCTTCTGATACATCGCATGGCAGGCCTACGGGGCGGTAAACGTCAGTCCCCCAATAGCGGTACAAGTCGTGCCGGAGCGAAGCCCAAAACACCCTTAGATAACACTGGAAGCCTACCAGTATATCTCGTTTGCCCTGGCTAGGGACTACTCGTGTAATGGCTCTCCTAGACACAGAGCGATGTCAACCCCCAATACCGGGAGAGACGAATCCTATCTAACCGTCACTGCCTCTAAGTGCTTCGGGACTGCACCCAACTACCACCTGTTTGCACGACTCCTTTGAGCCGTGGTAGGGTAGTAATCAAAGTACAGTGGGAACACACTCGAGGCGAAGTGACAGTGTCAAGTCAGCGGACTAAGCTATACTCATGTCACCTGGGAACTGATAACTGACGATAGGCATAATACCAACTAGTCAGTTCCCGACGAGTCCTGTCCATTGTACTCGTAACCCAACGAGCACCCGCATACTATCTCAAGTACGACGTACCGACGGCTGTGGGACAGACCGTCTCCCACACTGGGATGAGAAGCGCATGCGCTAGTCTACTCCGGAGTATCGATGCCCTGTCTCGATAGTCCTGCGACCAGGGACCTGCATAAGGATGTGCTTATAGATTACCCAGCCCCACTAGTGTGACTGCCATCACAACGTTGGTAATCAAGCAAAGATCATACGGGCTCCACTAATGTGTATAGGCGATATACTAAAATAAACACATGTACACATTGAAGTAGAAACAAACCAAGTTGCATACTACTATTTTGAGCAAGATTGTATATACAAGGTGAATATCCCAAGCTTCCATTAAGTAATATACAAGCTAGTATGATACAGTAATGGCCTCTAGGGCATATACACTAACAATCTCCCACTTGCACTAAGGCCATGTACTGGCGTATCGAAGACCTATCATCTCGATCAGCCGCTCGAACTGAGTCTGGGGCAGGGCCTTGGTGAATTGATCTACAGTGTTATCTTCTGAAGCGACTCTCCGAACCTCGATCTCCTGGCGATCTACGATCTCCCTGATCAGGTGATACCGCCTCAAGATGTGCCTGGACCTCTGATGGGACCTGGGTTCCTTCTCTAAAGCTATAGCCCCGTTGTTGTCGCAATACAGAGGTATTGGATCAACAATGGACGGAACCACCTGAAGTTCTTTCAAGAACTTCCTCATCCAGACAGCTTCTTTTGCGGCATCAGATGCAGCGATGTATTCCGCTTCCATCGTCGAGTCTGCAACGGTTTCCTGTTTGGAACTCTTCCAACACACCGCCCCTCCATTGAGGGTAAAGACAAAACCCGACATGGACTTGGAATCATCATTGTCACTCTGGAAGCTGGAGTCAGCAAAGGCCTCGATCTGGAGGTCTTTTCCGTCATACACCAAGAACATCTCCTTAGTCCTTCTCAGGTACTTGAGAATGTTCTTTACCGCTATCCAGTGTTTCTCCCCAGGGTTTGACTGATACCGGCTTACCACACTCAGTGCATAAGCTACATCCGGTCTGGTACACAACATCGCATACATTATAGAGCCTACCGCAGAAGCGTAGGGTATAACAGACATGCGATCCCTCTCCAAATCAGTCTTGGGAGATATCTCTTTAGAGAGGGTGATCCCGTGACAAGCCGGTAGGTTACCGCGCTTGGAATCTTCCATACTGAATCTTTTCAGTATGGTGTCGATGTACATGGACTGAGAAAGTCCTAATATCCTCTTGGATCTATCACGATGGATCCGGATCCCCAGGATGTATGAGGCATCACCCAGGTCTTTCATGGAGAACCTGTGCGACAAGAACCCCTTGACATATTGTAGCATAGGAATGTCATTTCCTATTAAGAGAATGTCATCCACGTATAAAACGAGGAATACTACAGTTCTCGCTACAAATCTACAATAGATGCATGGTTCATCTGGATTTTTGATAAAGCCAAATTCCTTGACCGTCTCATCAAAACAGATGTTCCAACTCCGCGATGCCTGCTTTAGTCCATAGATGGACTTAAGCAACTTGCACACCTTTCCGCTGCTCCCACTCTGAATGAAACCCTCTGGCTGGTCCATATAGACACACTCCTCTAAATTTCCATTTAGAAAAGCGGTCTTTACGTTCATTTGCCAGATTTCATAATCGTAGAAGGCAGCAATGGCAAGAAGGATCCGAATGGATTTCAGCATAGCTACTGGAGAAAAGGTTTCGTCATAGTCCAAGCCAGGTCTTTGACGAAAACCCTTTGCTACCAGTCTAGCTTTATAGGTCTCAACCTGTCCATCTACACCAATCTTCCTTTTGAAGATCCACTTGCATTCTACGGGTTTTACCCCGTATGGAGCAATGTCCAACGTTCATACTTTGTTGGTGTACATGGATTCCATTTCGGTCCACATTGCATCCGGCCATTTCAATGAGTCAACGCTCTGAACGGCCTGCTGGAAGCTAGTAGGCTCATCATAATCTATGATGCAATCCTGTCTATCCACGTCTATAAGAAAACCGTAGTATCACTCGGGCGGATGAGACTGCCTACTACTTCTGCGGAGTGGCGTAGGAATGTCCTGTTCTTTTGAACCCTCTGGCTCCACTAAGCTTTCAGTAATAGTCTGTGGTTCTGGAACTTCTTCCAGTTCTATTGTGCTCCCACTTATCTGGGTTTCCAAGAAGCGGGCATGCTGAGAAACAAAAACCTTTTGTTCCTTAGCGGAATAGAAAAGATACCCTGTGGAGTTCCTTGGGTATCCCACAAACTTACACTGTACTTAACGTGCCTCAAGCTTGTCCGCATGCTGCTTTTTTACAAAAGCTGGACATCCCCATACCTTAAGATACTTAAGACAGGGTTTCATCCCAGTCCACATCGGATATGGGGTGGTAGGCACAGTCTTGGTGGGAGCGTTGTTCAAGAGATACGCAGCTGCTTCTAGTGCATATCCCCAGAATGATCGCGGTAACTCAGCGTTACTCATCATGGACCGTACCATATCCAATAGGGTCCGGTTCCGTCTCTCCGATACACCGTTATGTTGCGGGGTGTATGGAGGAGTAAGCTGAGAGAGAATTTCGTTCTCTTTTAAATAGTCCAGGAACTCGGCACTTAAGTATTCTCCACCTCGATCCGATCTTAGAATCTTAATACTTTTTCCGGTTTGTTTTTCTACTTCATTCTTATACTCCTGGAATTTTCCAAAGGCTTCGGACTTATGTTTCATTAAGAAGACATAACCGTACCTTGAGAAGTCATCCGTAAAAGTAATGAAGTAAGAATAACCGCTTCGCGCATGTGTAGACATTGGACCGCACACGTCACTGTGTACGAGTCCCAAGAGCTCGCTCGCTCTTACTCCATGTCCAGTAAACGGAGTCTTTGTCATCTTTCCTTTGAGACAGGATTGACAAGTGGCATACGATTGATATTCGAACGGATTCAAATATCCTTCTGTACGTAACTTAGTCAACCTTCTCTCATTGATGTGACCCAGTCTACAATGCCACAAGAAAGTCTGATTTATATCTGGAGACTTTCTTTTGTGTGTATTCTGGACATTGAAAATCTGTGGTTGGTTTAATACGTATATACCATTACTCAATGTACCTGACCCAATCAGAACTTGATTAAGGTGAATGTTTACAACATTACTTACAAACGCAAATTCATAACCTTCTTTAGAAACTAAAGATACAGAAATGATATTACAAGTTGCGTTGGGTACAAAAAAGCAATTACGCAAAACCAAAACATGTCCATCTGACATTCCTAGGTGATAGTCCCCCACGGCTTTAGCATCCATGCTAGCTCCGTTTGCAACTCTGAGGGTCATGTCACCGGCCTTCAAAACCCTACGGTTTCTCAACGCCTGCAAAGAATTACAGATATGAGATCCTGATCCGGTATCCAATACCCAGGAAGTAGAGTTTATTGAAAGACAGTTTTCAATAACATACACACCTGAAGCTGAAGCTGCAACCTGCTTCAATTCCTGTGTTCTGGCTTTCCAAGCCCTGCAATCATTCTTCCAGTGACCTTTCTTATGACAATAGAAGCATTCTTCCTTATCCACTAGCTTCCCCGCTTTCTTTGTTGCTTTAGCTTTTCCCTTCGTATCCACTTTACTAACACCGCCCCTTGGTTTGGCGGGGGCTTTCTTCTTCTTTCCCTTGGCTTTCGCCTTGGACCTAGAAGAAGATGATCCTCTTACAAACAAAGTGGATGTTTTCCTACTTTTCTGTAGGGTGCCCTCTGCGCTCCTCAGCATGTTGAGGAGCTCTGAAAGTTCAACCTCTTTTTCTTGTAAGTTGAAGTTCAGTATAAACTGGGCGTAAGTGGAAGGAAGGGACTGGAGAACTATGTCCGTATAGAGCTCACTCTCCAATGTGGTCCCTAGGTCCGTGAGCTCCTCAATGTAGCCGATCATCTTTAGCACGTGCTCGGCTGCTGATGATCGGACGGCCATCTTTGCCGAAAATAACTTTTTCGACGCTTCGTATCTTGCGATACGAGATTGCTCTCCATACAGTTCTTTTGTATGGAGAAATATGGATTCAAGGTCCATATTCTCGTGCCTCCTCTGATGTTCGTTGTCCATCGAGGCAAGTACGAGGCACTTGGCCTACGCGCTATCAATCTCCCAAGTCTTGCGGATTTCCTTATCCGCGACGCTGGAAGTGGGACAAGGGACAGGGGGAGCTTTGGTGGTAAGAAGATACCCCAGCTTGTCGTAAGTGATTGCCATTTTGACATTCCTGAGCCAATCTTTGTAGTTTGGCCCTGTCAGTATGTTTTTATCTAGAAGTAACTTAAGTCCAGTCTTGTCGATTGGTCGCTGCAATTAGGAGAGAGAAGAAGAAACACTCAGCATGATGCTCTTGCAAGTTTAGAGTGGTTTTTAGTTTGTCTAAACAGGATGGCTCCCACTGTTTCTCGAATCCCTCCTCAAACCATAAAGGAAGAATTAGTCGGGATCAATCCCACCGCACAATACTTGCTTAACCGTTCAGCCAGGCCAGTGTCGGTACTTCGAGGGAGGTTTTCCAACGCTTTCGCAAAGTTCCTTAATTAAATAACCTCTTTTCCCTGGGGGTGTAGCCCCGCTAACACCTTTCTTGGCACCTACTAGGTTTATAGCATTGATCGTTTAGTGAGAAATTTCCCAAGGAGTAGTATATACTCACAGTAGGATCGGGATCCAAATATCATCGCGTGACGAAACTGAAGGAATCCTACCAGAATCATCACACTCCAAATGGTATGCAAATCTAGAAAGTTTCAGTACTTATGAAACTCCCGATGTGGATTTTTGCCCCATGCTCTTATGACCTTGACGAAGGTCAACAAATCATAAGTCACATGTCAAGTTCTGCCCGTCATTATCCAGGTTAATTTGAATCCATCCGTATATACCCTTGACGAAGGTCAACAAGGTAATGCGAATGTCCCAAACCAACGCATCTATCTATGCTACATATGAACACCCAACAGCTACCAATCACTATGCCTTAACGAAGGTCAACAAACACAGCTTGAATACTATTGAATATTCATACGAAACGACGGAGGGCTACGAATGGTTTTGGCGAAACCGTGAACGTAGTGAACTTGATTTAGTCGATGGAACGGGATAGCTTTTAAAAAAGGAGTGGCTCAAGCTCCGCATTTAAAAGTTGGTTTTGAAAAGAACCGAGTGGTTTTTCGAAAGTGTTCCAACGTAGTGAACTTGGTTTATTATCTTGCATTAGTTCTTTTAATGCGTGATATTCTTGCATTAGTTCTTTTAATGCGTCCCATCATTTAATCCTACCATTGCAGAAAACAACCAAAATATGACGTACGCTTATGCCATTCGCATTCGCCACTGGGCCCCGTCATTACCCGTTAGGTTACTTAACTAACGACAGAGCGGGGGCTGGGCTAGCGCGGCTGTAAAACATAAGCAACGCCTAAATAATATCATATATAGATATATTGCAATGATAGCCATTTCAGATCACAGATGAATACATTGGATATACTAGGAATCTGTAATTCGTACGAGCCTGTAACGAAAAACAGATTACACGGTCGCGGTGAATAGCCAATACCCCACCCAAGACCCCTACGGGTGCGGCAAACTACCCGCCAAGTACCCGAAGCGAAGCAACCTCCCTCATCTCCATGAGTAGGCCACTCGGCACTTCGGCATACCCGGTAGTTTGTGCACCCCCTCCATGGGTCTATCCTAGGAGCAAAATCAGTAAAAAGAAATTATACAATGACGGCTACAACCCCGACCCGGTTGTGCGGCCATACAAATAATTATTACATCAATTTACAAATTTACATGAATTGAAAGAAAAGAAAACTCTCGTCTCACAACCCCCGGCTATTCACCCGCGACAAACCAACATATTCATATACACATTCCAGCAACATTACAGATTACAGATTTGTATAACCCCACTAATCGACATATAGCGATTAGTAGACGTTCAATACGAATATCACATTACAGAAAAACCCGTTAGCTTAAGTCTTTTAGAAGTTCGATCAAAAATACGGATTTTCGGGACCCCAAAAATAAAATCTTCGTTCTGGAAAATCTGGGCAGAAAACACATATTCCAAAAATCCCAAAACAACCCCAGAATAACACTGCACCAAAGATGGACCTCGGCCGAGTCAACTCGGCCGCGGATCCGCGGCGGGAGCGTGCTCCCGCCGCGTTTCCGCGGCTCTTTGACTCGATCGTTGGACCAAATTTGGTGGTTATTCTAATAAAAGCCTGAGCCGATTTTAAAGATGAAAATAATCAACTTTTGAACAGTATAAAAATCGACAGAAACTTGAAATTCTCGGGTTCGTTTTCGTGACTTTTTCTTTGATCGATCTTCTAGTTACTTGCTAACATGTTAAATAGAGTTTAACTAGGCTCTGATACCACTGTAAGTCCATGCTACCTCTCCCGGTACTTTCGGGCATGCGGAATTTGATAAAAAACAATTTTTATAGAGGTGGTAACATGGACTTATAACCCGGATCTTAGTTAAACATCTAACTAACAACCTAACTACGAGTTGCTAACTACTCGGTTAGGGTGTTATACCATGCTTGTCTTGAACTCCTTCGTCTTCAAACTCCAATGGAGGTCCGGATCGGCTTCTTCCCGTCGTCTCCTTACGCCGAAGATAGATCCACCTGAAAGCTCCAACCTTTGGCTCCTTCTTCGTTCTTTGAAGAAACTAGTTCACTCGGTTTGCTAAACCTTGTGTACTAGAATGAGTAGAGAAGAGTTTGTATGGGATTTTATCTATGGTTCTTGATTCTCAACTCATGAGACAAGTGAACCATAGAGTCAAGAGAGGGAGCAAGAGGAAGAGGGTGAGAGCAAAAACAAGAGAGCTCAAGAACAAGAGAGAGAATGGTCAAGTGAGAATGAGCCTTTCTTTTGTCTTTCACCCTCTCATAATCCAAAACAATGATAACTCATTATACCAAATCAAGTGTTATGTGATGGTTGAAGCAACCATAACCATATCATTTCATGCACTCATTTTGCACAAATGAGCAAGCAAGCAAAAGTCTTTGCCATGAAATGATGGCTATGGTTATCATGATGGTCAACTAGTCAAGCCTAGTCAACCGGTCCACAAAGTCAACAAGTCAACAAAAGTCAACAAGTCAACAAAGTCAACAAAAGTCAACAACCATGTCACCATAATACTTAATTAATATAATTGTTAATCACATATCATATTCTCATTAGGGTTGAACAAAAAGTCAATAGTCAACGGTCAACTGTCAACAACCCTAATGAGAATCCGCTGCCTCTGTCTCCCCGTCAACTGTGCATACACACCCGCATCCGTGTTCCGAGGAACACGAATGCAAACTGGATAAATCCAATCCCAATACATACACTAGGATCTGGCTTAAACCAAAGCCCGCTAGTGCAAACTGTCCGGACACTGTACGTGCACAAGTGCACGGATGTGACCGAACCCTGTCGCAAAACCATGCGACCTGTCGCAAAACCATGCGACCTCTACTCTTTTGCCTAAAGGCGAAAAGATTTCTGTGTGGGACTCTAAAGACTCGACACTACGCTGGCAGTGGGTTTAACCACAGACCGCAAGCAGCACTAGCTGTGCGTAACGGTCCCCAGGTAATGCCGACAAGAAGACCGACGAGGCGAAACCCATCTGAACTCCTACTGAGTCTGAATGTGACATTCTCCGTACAGTCTGGTATGTTCGTCTGAAACATCGCATGGCGGGCCTAAGGGGCGGTAAACGTCAGTCCCCCAATAGCGGTACAAGTCGTGCCGGAGCGAAGCCCAAAACACCTTGAGATAACACTGGAAGCCTACCAGTATCTCGTTTGCCCTGGCCAGGGACTACTCGTGTAATGGCTCTCCTAGACACGGCGCGATGTCAACCCCCAATACCGGGAGAGACGAATCCTGTCTAACCGTCACTGCCTCCAAGTGCTTCGGGACTGCACCCAACTACCACCTGTTTGCACGACTCCTTTGAGCCGTGGTAGGGTAGTAATCAAAGTACAGTGGGAACACACTCGAAGCGAAGTGACAGTGTCAAGTCAGCGGACTAAGCTGTACTCATGTCACCTGGGAACTGATAACTGACGATAGGCATAATACCAACTAGTCAGTTCCCGACGAGTCCTGTCCAGTGTACTCGTAACCCAACGAGCACCCGCATACTATCTCAAGTACGACGTACCGACGGCTGTGGGACAGACCGTCTCCCACACTTGGATGAGAAGCGCATGCGCTAGTCTACTCCGGAGTATCGATGCCCTGTCTCGATAGTCCTGCGACCAGGGACCTGCATAAGGATGTGCTTATAGATTACCCAGCCCCACTAGTGTGACTGCCATCACAACGCTGGTAATCAAGCAAAGATCCTAAGGGCTCCACTAATGTGTATAGGCGATATACTAAAATAAACACATGTACACATTGAAGTAGAAACAAACCAAGTAGCATACTACTATTTTGAGCAAGATTGTATATACAAGGTGAATATCCCAAGCTTCCATTAAGTAATATACAAGCTAGTATGATACAGTAATGGCCTCTAGGGCATATACACTAACAATCTTGGCTCTTTCCTTATCGAATAAGGTGCAGGATATTTCACAAATACCGTTGTGCAAAGCAAAACTATAGAAGCAATCAACAGACAAACCGAGTGTGTAGCATCTGCTAGTTTCGCTAAAGAGGTCCTTCCCGGTGAAGGGATCTCGGCTCTTTCCTTATCGAATAAGGTGCTGGATATTCTACAAGTAATACCGCTATGCAAAGCAATAACTGGAGCTACCTGTTTTCGAGACAAGTTTCTACAACATCTTTAGGTTTCTTTTAGTTTCATTAATCTCATTAATGAAGTCCCATTTTATTATGCTTCACAAGCATCAGATATGAAACGAAATCAACAATATATAAGATATATCTCATATATATAATATAAACATTCGTCTCAGGCAGTAATATGATCTCATCACAGAACATTGCAGCAGAAGAACATATATGAAATATTGGATATACTAGGAGGTCCGTGTTTTAATACGAGCCAGTATAAAACACGGATTCCACGGTCACGATTATAAGTCCATGTCACGCACCCCACGAACTTGCGGGGAGGCGGAATATATGAAAAACGATTATCAAAGCTTCGTAACACGGACTTGAGCGCAAGAATCATTATCTAAACCATTGCTAACTATCTACTAGAGGTTTAACTAATCGGATACGAAGTTATACCTCACGTTACTTGTCCTTCGGGTCTTCATCGCGGTCCTCCACTCCTCGTAGGCTCCTTGGAACATCGGCACCTCAACGGCCTCCTCGAATCAAAGACGATCCACCCGAAAGCTCCTACGCCAAGCTTAATCTCAAACTTGAGATAACTAGATTGCTTAAAGTGCTAATCTAAGCTACCTAGGAGATATAGAGTGAGGTTATGGATGTATTAGTCTAACTAACCCTTGATCTCAACACATGAGAGGTTAGGGTTAGGGTTAGAAGAGAGAGTGAGCTTGAGGAGAGAGAAGGTGAAGATGAGAATGAAATGAGATAATGATCTTATCATAATATATATGAAGCATTATTATTTATCCAAAAATCAAATAATAGAATTAACAACCATGCTTCATAAATATCTATAAGTGATTCATCTCCATGAGTCATTAAGCATTTATGATGCATTAATGACTTGGATGAATCACACAAATGAGTCACTAATCTCATTTAATACAATGCCACCTTAACCCCTTAGTCACCACTCTTCTAGAAGCTTCCCGAAAAATTACGAGAACGCCCCTCCAATCCGTGAAAACACGGAAAAACTTTAGACTGTACAAATCCAGTAACCCGATACTAGAATCTAGCTTAAACCAAAGCCGACGAGTAAAAACTGTCCGAAAAATTCGTACGTGCGTAAACACACGTATGCGTCCGAACCCTTGTCGTAAAACCATACGACCTCTATATCGTTTCGCCTGGAGCAGGGAAACTCTCTGTGTGGGACTCTAAAGACTCGACACTACGCTGGCAGTGGGTTTAACCACAAAACGCAAGCGGCACTAGCTGTACGTAACGGTCCCCAGGTAGATGTCGATAAGAAGGCCGATGAGGAAAACCATCCGAACCCCTACTGAGCCTGATGTGACAATCTCCATACAGTCCGGTCTGTTCGTCTAAGACTATCGCATATCAAGCCTAGGAGGCGGCAAGCTTCAGTCCCCTAATAGCTGTATAAGTCGTGTCGGAGTGAAGCCCATTACACCCTGAGAAGCTACAGGAACCTACCAGTATATCTCGCTTGCCCTGGCCAGGGACTTTGCATAATGGCTCTCTGACACAGCGCGATATCATCTCCCAATACCGGGAGAGACGAATCCTATTTAACCACTACTGCCTCCAACTGCTCGGGACTGTACCCAACTGCTACCTGTTTGCACGACTCCTTTGAGCCGTGGTAGGGTAGAAATCTAAGAACAGTGGGACACACTCGAGGCGAAGTAGCAGTGTCAAGTCTGCGGACTATGCTGTACTCATGTCATCTGGAAACTGTTAACTGACGATGGGTATAATACCAACCAATCAGTTCCCCTGCGAGTCCTGTCCGGTGTACCCATAACCTAACGAGCACCTGCATACTATCTCCAGTACGACGTACTGATGGCTGTGGGACAGACCATCTCCCTAACTGGGATGAGAAGCGTACACACTTAGTCTACTCCGGAATATCGATGCCCTATCTCGATAATCCAACGACCAGGGACCTGTATAGGATGTTGCTTACAGACTACCTAGCCCCCACTAGTGTGACTGCCATCACGACGCTGATAATCAAGCAAAGATCCTATGGGCTCTACTAATATGTATAAGTGATACGTTACAAGAAAAATATGCACATATTAAAGTAGACACAAACCAAGTAGCATACTACCATTTTTAGCAAGACTGTATATATAACTGTGAATATCCCAAGCTTCCATTAAGTAATATACAATCTAGTATGATATAATAATGGCCCCTAGGGCATATACACTAACAATCTCCCACTTGCACTAGGGCCATGAGCTGGCATATCGTAGACCTATCATCTCGAATAGCCTCTCGAACTGCGTCTGAGGAAGGGCCTTTGTGAATAGATCAGCAATGTTGTTCTCTGTCTCTACTCTTTTCTCCTCGATCTCCCGGCGATATACAATCTCCCTGATCAGGTGATACCGCCTTAAGATGTGTCTGGATTTCTGATGGGACCTGGGTTCCTTCGCTAAAGCTATAGCGCCATTGTTGTCACAATACAGAGGTATTGGACCAACACTGGAAGGAACCACCTGAAGTTCTGTGAGGAACTTCTTCATCCAGATAGCTTCTTTTGTGGCATCGCAAGCAGCTATGTACTCCGCTTCCATCATTGAGTCAGCAACGGTCTCCTGCTTGGAACTCTTCCAACAGACCGCCCCTCCATTGAGGGTAAAAACATAACCCGACATGGATTTGGAGTCATCCTTGTCACTCTGGAAGCCGGAGTCGGCAAAGGCCTCCATCTGGAGGGCTTTTCCGCCATATACCAAGAACATCTCCTTAGTCTTTCTCAGGTACTTGAGAATGTTCTTTACTGCTATCCAGTGTTTCTCCCCTGGGTTTGCTTGATACCGGCTTACTACGCTCAATGCGTATGCTACATCTGGTCTGGTACAGAACATCGCATACATTATAGAGCCTACCGCAGAAGCGTAGAGTATAATCGACATACGATCCCTTTCCAAATCAGTCTTGGGAGACATCTCTTTGGAGAGGGTGATTCCGTGACAAGCCGGTAGGTTACCGTGCTTAGAATCATCCATACTGAATCTTTTCACTATGGTGTCTATGTACCTGGACTGCGAAAGTCCCAACATCCTTTTTGATCTATCACGATAGATCCGGATCCCCAGAATGTAGGTGGCATCACCCAGGTCTTTCATGGAGAATTTATGTGACAATAATCTTTTGACTGACTGTAACATAAGAATATCATTTCCTGTTAGGAGAATGTCATCCACGTACAAGACGAGGAATACTACAGCTCTCCCTACAATCTTACTGTATATGCATGGTTCATCTGGATTTTTGCTAAAGTCAAATTCTTTGACAGCATCATCAAAACAGATGTTCCAACTCCGCGATGCCTGTTTTAGTCCATAAATGGACTTAAGCAGCTTGCATACTTTACCGCTGCTCCCACTCTGAATGAATCCTTCTGGCTGATCCATATAGACGCTTTCTTCTAAATTACCATTTAGAAAGGCCGTCTTTACGTCCATCTGCCAGATTTCATAATCGTGGAAGGCAGCAATAGCAAGAAGGACCTGAATAGATTTAAGCATAGCCACTGGATAAAAGGTTTCGTCATAGTCCAAGCCAGGTCTTTGACGGAAACCCTTTGCAAAATGTCTAGCCTTATAGGTTTCAACCTGTCTATCTACACCAATCTTTTTTTTGAAGATCCATTTGTATCCTACGAGTTTTACCCCATCCGGAGCAATGTCCAAAGTCCATACTTTGTTAGTGTACATGGACTCCATTTCGGTCCGCATTGCATCTAGCCATTTTACTGAGTCACCGCTCTGAATGGCTTGCTGGAAGCTAGTAGGCTCATCATAATCAATAGTGCAATCCTCTCTATCCCCGTCTATGAGAAAACCGTAGTATCCATCGGGCGGATGAGACTGCCTACTACTCCTGCGGAGTGGCGTCGGGATGTCCCTTTCTTCTTAAACTTCTGGTTCTACCAAACTTTCAGTTGTAGTTTGTGGTTCTGGAATTTCTTCCAGTTCTACTGCGCTCCCACTCTTCTGATTTTCTAAAAATTCAGTTTCCAAGAAGTGGGGATGCTGAGAAACAAAAACCTTTTGTTCCTCTGCGAAATAGAAAAGATACCCCCTGGAGTTCTTTGGGTATCCCACAAACTTACACAGTACTGAGCGCGCCTCGAGCTTGTCCGTATGCTGCTTCTTTACAAAAGCTGGACATCCCCATGTCTTAAGATACTTAAGACAGGGTTTCTTCCCACTCCACATCTGATATGGGGTGGTAGGCACAGTCTTGGTTGGAGCCTTGTTTAAGAGATATGCAGCTGTTTCTAGTGCATAACCCCAGAAAGATCGCGGCAACTCAGCCTTACTCATCATGGAACGAACCATATCCAATACGGTTCGATTCTTCCTTTCCGATACACCGTTGTGTTGTGGTGTGTATGGAGGAGTAAGCTGAGAGAGAATTCCATTCTCTTTTAAGTAACCTAGGAACTCGGCACTTAAGTATTCACCACCTCGATCAGATCTCAGTGTCTTGATACTTTTGCCGGTTTGTTTTTCCACTTCATTCTTGTATTCTCGGAATTTCTCAAAGGCCTCGGATTTATGCTTCATTAAGAAGATATATCCATACCTAGAGAAATCATCTGTAAAGTAATGAAGTATGAATAACCACCTCGCGAATGTGTAGACATTGGACCGCATACATCACTGTGTATGAGTCCTAAGAGCTCGCTTGCTCTTACTCCGTGTCCAGTAAACAGAGTCTTTGTCATCTTTCTTATGAGACAAGATTCACAAGTAGCATAAGATTGATATTCGAATGGATTCAAATATCCTTCTCTATGTAACTTAGTTAACCTTCTCTCATTTATGTGACCTAGTCTACAATGCCATAAGAAAGCCAGATTTGTTTCCGAAGACTTTCTTTTAAGTGTGTTCTGGACACTGAAAATCTGAACTTGATTTAATACGTATATTCTGTTTTCTAATGTACCTGACCCAATCAAATCTTGATTTAGGTGGATGTGAACCACATCTCTTGTAAAAGTAAAATCATATTCT